>VZRN01001723.1:2200028-2212167 GCA_013397935.1 Dasyornis broadbenti
TTTTTCCTGATATCTGGCAAAACCATCCTTTTGCCTTGCTACCTGCACTTGGGACAGGCAGGGAAATGAGAGGGAGTGCTACATTCCCATGGCTTACACCACAGGATATCCCATGTATCCATATGGAACTGTGGGAGAATTCCCAATTCACCTCATTTATTTCCTAAATCTCCACTCAGAAGGAGCATTTCTGAGAAGGGAAGCAAAAGGAGATCTGAAGGCTATTCAAGTGCCTTAAATTTCATAGAATTATAGAAACACTGAGTCCTTTGGGTTGGAAGGGACCTTAAAGATCATCTCATTCCAACTCCCCTGCCATGGGCATGGAGTTCTCCACTCAACTAGGCTGATCAAAACCCTGCCTAACCCAGCCTTGAACACTTCCAGGGATGGGGCATCCACCACTTCTCTGGGAAAAATTTGCCTAATAATATCCCTTGGGAAAAGTTTACCCAGGAGACTCTTTCTGCTTTCCAGTCTCGTTTGAGTAACCACCTCTCCACTCACAGTCCTGAACAGTGACAGGTCAAGTGTGTTGGAGCCTCAACCAAAGGAGGATTGGACCTTGCTGGGCTGCAGACATGTGTTACCTTGTAATTAACACTGTAATTATTCCTTTTTTTTGCCCTTCCACCACATCTGGGCACATACACTCCTCCCATCCACTCATTTCACAGCGAGCAGAGAAAGTTAACAGATTCTTCCAAGGACTATTCTGCATTGTAACCCTTTGGTTGCAGTTCAGGGCCTTTTGGGGCTGGGTACCAGCCGTACCTCAGTTCACTTGAAGCCTGCTGACTTCCAAAAATCAGATTTGAACAGCATGGTCAGTATGGGCTGGAGCATGTCCCCAAGGCAGCAGATGAATCAGTGCACAGAGGGCTCTGCCTCGTGTCTGTGGTTACACTGCCACCAGCATCTGAGCTCTGCAATACTCATTTCACAAAGGCATGTCTACACAATGCTGCAGCTCCTAGCAGGGGTGTCACCAGAATAAAATCTTGGGCTCCAGCCACTGTCCAAACCACAAAGCCTTCCTTCTCTTTGTAAACAGCAGCTGCTTTGCTTCCCAGAAGTGACCACACTTCAGCCATGGCTGTCACAATGTAAATATTTTCTAACCCACCAGAAACACATGAGCAGGCTGTCCTTAGGGGTTTGTGTCCTTAAAGTGAGAGATGCAAGCCTGGAGCTGGATGGTCACACGGGGTTTGTTTGTTCATAGGGAGTGCAAGAGCAGGCGGTCATGTATTTGCTGTTTAAGAGCAGCTGTCAGCTGAATCCCACCACAAATGGTTCAGTAGTCACCTAATCAAGGATATTAGGAGGGCTGAACCACAGGAGGAAGAGCAGTGACCTTTTCATGAACCTGATTGTAGCAGAAAAGCAGCAGCTCCATGGGGCCCTGGCATTGCTGGCACTGTGCAGGCCATGCCACGTGTCTGCAGCCCAGCTCCTGTGCTTCTGTAGGAAAGCAACAAGAGATGGGGTTACAAGTCATCATGACTCCACAGGCTGAGTCCCACAGACTCAGCAATGCCCAGAGAGAAAATATTTCACTGTGTGGCTGGACGAGTGATTACAGTGATAATTGACATGACCATTGCCACCAAAATCCTCTAGGACCGTGGTCATTTTCTTAGGCTGTTCTGGGGAAAGAAACATGGCAGAGGAGTCAAAAAATGCTGTGGCAGATCAAGCAGGCATCAGGTAACAGCTTTTAGTTGCTGCTGCACAGCAGGATACTTCTCAAGCCCTTTTTCAAATATTCATGAAACTGGACATCGTTCAGTTATCAATAGCATATTAAGAATATCTACATGGAATAGATATTAGTTCATCTTGGTTCTTTACAGCATCAGCCACCTGGGGCAAAGGCTGGTTTTGCTCAAGGCCAGGGGGCTGGATTTGTCATGGATTTTTAGAGGAGCAGGCTGGATCTGGGCAGAGCTGGGGCAGCTTTCCTGCCTCTGCAATCCCAGTGCTGTGCTGCAGCAGCCCTCAGCTCTGCTCACTGCTGCATTAACAATGGAGGGGCACTTTCAGGTGCTACAGAAACCCCAGCGGGCAATGGGGACTTTCACCTCCAGGACATGGTATGGCTTCAGAGTGCTACCAGAGAGGAATTAGTTCTGTCAGCAGCACCAGAGACATCTGGTGTGAGCTGGATGCCCAAGCTTGCCCAAAGCTTGAAACACTTTTAGCCTGGATCTTAACGAAACAATAGGCAGACAAAGGAACAGCGTATTCAGAGAGAAAACTGAAGAGTCCAAATGCTTGAGCATAATATTTCAATATGATGTCTTCAGCCAAAACTGACCTTAATAAATGTACATGCAGTTTTGGTTCAGTCAAAATGTTTAGCATACAGTTGTCCAAAAGACCTGCATTTGGTACTTTGTTCAACAATTGAAAGTAAACCAGCTGTTGGCTGCACTACTCTCACCAAAAGTTAGGAAAAGTCCAGGCAGAGAATTAACCAGTGATGAGCTGGAAACCTCCATGCCTGGGGGGGGTAAAGGGGTGAGGAGTTGTGGTGTTTCTTGAGAGTACATTGGCATGGCTGATACTCTTGGACTGCCACAGGGTCTCCCATGAAGCATCCCATGGCCCTCCAAGCCTCAAACACCAGCCATGGGCAACAGGACAGTCTGCATCTGCCCCATGGCTAGAGGACACCCACTGCCACTGCTCTTAGGAAAGTATCTCGAGAGGAAAAGGGGAATCCTCGAGTTGTTTCCCCTTCTCAGAGACCTGGGTCTTGCTGAGCATGCAATCTTTGTAGAGACCCCGAGCGTCAGCAGAAAGCTCACTCCTGGAACTTGCCCGTTGCCTCTCACGCTGATCTGTGGCAGAAATTACATTTGCTCTACATAAAAGCCTTTGCTCACTCACAGCTGAATGATCACCAGTTTTTAATGCACTGTGACAAGGACGACTGGGTGTTGAACCTCTCGGCCCTGCTGCAAGATCACTTTTAGCCTGCAGTGCAGTTTGAGCCTTCCTGCTGAGTGTGGCAGGAGACAGACCAAGATTTCTTAGATGCCTCTTTGCCAGGCACAGAGGGACAGCTGCTGTTGGGAGAGCTGCCCAGAGTGCCCTTTGTGGCTCAGCAGCACACGGGGAGAGAAGGAAGTGCATTTACTGCTGAGACAGATGCATTTGTCTCACTCCCGTCTTGGGTCCTGGGATGATGTTGCCGTCATCCAGCAAAGAGACATCACACCTCCCTCCCTGAACCCCCATAAACACAAAGTAGAGAGCAGGAATCAACAACACCAAATTGCACTCAAATCTTGGGTCATTGGCTGCTTGGGATGTGTTTCTGGCCCAGGAGGTTTTCTCCACGGGAGTGGTGACAGCAGTAGCCAGATCGTGCTTTGCATTCTCTGTGGTCATCTTCTTGCAAGCCAGCAGACATTTGAACCCCACCAGCATTAGATTTTGTGGTTTCTTTGTAATGCAAGTGTAATTGAGCCCTTCTGTGGCTTTGGCTTCATTAATGTTGCACTCATTTTTAGAGTATGAAACAGCCTACCTTCTCCATCCTCTGAAAATGACGAACATGTTTTGGCTCAGAAAAATGTCCTCTAATGCCCAGGATGGAGGCGTGGAGTCCTCTCCGGGTGAGTCACATTCAGAAGCTCCTCCTGAAACCGTGCATTTCCATGTATACACACATGAATGCAGAGCTTTGCTTTTCTGGTTTTATTTTTTAAAATATGAGATGGGTTAGACTTAGGGGAAAAAAATGAACAGACATCCTTCCCCCAAAATCCCCAATTCCTAGGAGCCTACCAAGGAGAACTCTCAAACCAGCATGTATCACACTTCTTGGTGGCTCAACAAACCAGGCAGGTTTCTCACTGGGACCGAACAGATGGAGAAGCAGCTTGTCCTAGGGAACTTCCCAGGCCTCTCCCCAGCTGGAAGAGCCCTTTGTCAAAGTGATTATTCCTATACCACTGAACAAAACACAACCAGGCACAGACTTCAGTGCTGCCACACCATCATACAGACGACAGAGTTGCTCTGAGACTGCAGCACTTGCTCTCTGTGTGCTTCCTGGTCATGTTAACAGCTTGGTGGTATCCCCAGGTCATCCCACACCCCCCATATTTAATCCCTCTGTACCCTCATGCCTGTCCCAGTTTCTGATTGTCTCCCATCACCCTCTGTCTGTTCTACCAACATTTCTTTTCCCAGCAGCCGTTTTCCCTCTAGGAAGGTTTGGAGGTTTTGGGAGGCACTGGCCTAATAGCACACCCTGAGAGGTGAACAGGGAAAGATCCCTGGGACTGCTCTGATTTAGGGCAATCTCCCAAACATGCTTTTCAGGGTTCAGACTGATTAAGGACTGCTTCAACTAAGCAGGTTAGAAGGTGAAACTCCACTCAGGGAGACCAGAGTTTAGTCCTGCCATCCTATTTTGCCTCTGGGGAAGAAAAGCAACCTGTGACTGATTTTGGTAACCAGCAGGAGTGTAACCCATACAAGCTGGAAACACAGCCCAAGATGTGGGCCATGCACATTAACAGGCCTGTCTGCCTCACCGATCCAAAATTACTGATGGCTGAGGCTATCAGAGGCCATGCATTTATCTGGCTCACCTAAACACTAAAGACAGAGTGAAAAATCCAAACCCAATAGCTGGAAGTGAATGTATATCCTTGCAAGCAGGGAAATTAGCAGAAAACTGGTGTTTGAAACCAGTGCAGGACATCTCAAGCATTTTGGAGGTGAGAAGGAATGAAGAATGTCTCATGCTGGATCTGAGGCACTGCCTTGTGCCCAGGTGTGTAGACAGAGCTGTAAGCCAGGGAATACTTTATTCGCGTTGAAGCGACCACCTTCTCATCACTTTTGTCAGCGACATGATGCCCTTAAGAAAATCTGAGTCTTTTAGCCAGACCTGTCTGACCCCATTAGCTTGGGAGGGAGATGAGTGTTTGGAATGGAAACTCTCATCCTGGCTCTTTCCTAGCCCAATATGACAGAGCACCAAGGTGCAAACATTGGAGTGACTCACAGCAAGCTGAGCTGAAATAGAGATGATACCGAAGCATTAAAAACAGCATCTTCACAGCGCTAGGAAAATCAGCTTTGGCGATGGCAAGGCAGGGGAGAAAACAGACTTACAGGGTAAAGAAGCTGTCTTTGGGCCTGGTGAAGAGCAGGAATTGTCCCTCCTTTAATAAAGGGATTTATTTGCTGAGTAGGTGATAACATCAAACTGACACCCCTGGAGGGAGAGCATCCCAATTTAGGATAGCGTCACGAGAATGTTTTGCCAGTCACTATGAAGGTATTTACGTGTATTTAATCCACACAGTCAGCTGGTGTGAGAGTCAAAGCTCTCAAATTAGAGCTGGGTAAGGACCTTAAGCTTCAGGCTTCAGGAATTTGGATACAGCTCTGAGACCAGAACTGTGATACTTGCATCCATCAACTGCCTACACCAAGAATGGAGAGGATTAAAAAAGCTCAGATTGATAATTGCAAACATCATCAGATAAAAAGACTGCTGCAGGATCGTGTTTCATCTCATTCTTTACTCTGGGAAGGTCCTTTTAACTTCGTTTGGAGTTTGCTTCAGGACAGATTGCTGAGGAAGACATGCCCTGGTTGCCTTCATGGAAGTGACAATATGGTTTTACTGAAAATCCCCCCGACCAGTTCTGAGCACTTGAACTAAATTCCCTTCAGAGGAAACTAGGGAGGGGAGTCCAGCTTGAGCATGAAGGAGTGAGCTTTGTCCCTTCCCAACAGAAGCTGCAACACTGAACTGACTTGAGAGGTGTAAAGCAGCAAATCACCCCTCCCTGTGTCTCATGCAACCTTATAAAGCAACAGCCTTACCAGCCCCGTTAGATTTGGGCAGGGGCCAGGTTTACCACCTTCTGGAGCCTGGGTAGTTCTTCACCTTCCCCCTGTCAGTGTCCACTAGTGTTTCTATGCCAAACACTCCAAGAATGTGAAGGCTGACTAATCTTCAGGCTGATCTTCCCATCCTTCCCAGGGAGGCTGTGGTGAGAGGGGATCACAGCTGCTGGGTAGCAGTCTCACACCCTGGCCCCTGGAGCTGTTAAGTCCTCAAGACCCAAAAGGCAGCTTTGCAGCCTTTGTGGGTTAAGGTTCCTGGCACATGCATAGCGTATGTGAAAGACAAGACCTTCTCGTGGTGCAATAGGATAGGGCAATGGTGGGGGAAAAATTGTGGGTTTGTCCTTGGTGGTCACACCTGACCTGTGGACACCTGAGCAGCTTCCCCTCGCTCCAGGCACTTCTGTTTTCAAGGGGGACACGGCATCTTTGGCTGCTTTAAGGCAGTCTAATGTCAGGCTCAGAACAGGGTCAGAAACCTGATTCCAGATGGGCGTTTCCCTTTCTGGTTAACTACTACAACTTTGCAGCAGAAAGGTGCCCTCCCTGAAGCCTAGAAAGCCTCCATGAGTGAGAAGCTAGGTGTTTTCTGGCCTCAGTTGTCTTCTCCGTGAACAGTAGGATAATTCACTCAGCCCAGCTCTATTGAAAATGCCATTGCAAGGAGCTGCTTTATTGCCAGGCACCAGTGGGCAAGACACTCCTGGCAAAATAAATTTCACCGTGGTTTGAATGCAAAAATTTTGGCCTTAAACCAGGTCATTTTAATTGTGGTGTTTTGGTTTTCTTTTTTTTTGTTTTTGCATCCTCTACCAACATCCAGCTGTACGGTGTGCCCTGCTATAAGGAAAGGAGAGAAACAGCCTGGCTTATAATTGCTCACAGGAGTAGCATCACTGAGGTTGAATATTACAGGGTTCCAGAGGGGCTTTCCTCTGATAATGAGGAGAAAGAGGACTTGAGTCCAAGTTCCCCAACACAGCCCTGAGTTTTAAAAGACAAATAACAAAATAGCATTTTATTTCCAGCGGCCGTATTTTCTAGCCCGCCACATTTTCTCTTTTGACTCACGGTGCTTTGTGATGCCCTTTCTGGGAGGTGAATCCAACCACTGGAGCCCCACTGACAGGAGCACATCGAGATTGCTGCCCTCTGCACCTTCTCACTGCCTGGAGAGGACAGTGCAGTGAAACCCTGGGGCTGGAGAGCTCAACCCTGCAGCATTTCTGTGGTGATAAATGATTGCTGGAGCAGCAGGCGTGCAGATAAGCCGTTATCTGTGCTGTGCACACGCAGAGGTGTCCATCGTGGCACTGTGCACAGCCCCGAGCTGCTCACCAGCTGCATCACTGCTGGGCTACCCAGGTGACTGTCACCTGCTGGGACAGATTTATGCCAGCACCGTCACCGCTGAGCTTACCCCCTTCACCTGCCCACCACACCAACCAACAGCTTCTCCTACCGAAGCAAATCGAGGCACTTGTAAACTTCTAATCTCCACCTTGCTCCTCCCACTGTTTTCTCAACTCCTCCAGCTCTTGATGAGAAGCACTTCACAGCTGTATGGCCATGGAGAGAGGTGCAGGGTGGATCTTACCTCTGAGGTGCATAGCCATCCTCCCAGCTCCTCTTGGAAAACAAAAAGTGCAATACCTTCCATCTCAAGGGTCTTCCCATTGGATAATGAAGGCGATCCAACCAAAGCTCAGAGCACCAGAACTAACATCTGTTTCTATGTGTTTGTGCCATGGAATTGGTGGTCTTTGGTGGCAAAGAAAATGCAAATTAATTATTCCCCCTAAAACGTGAGGCATTTATATGACCTACCCTTGCAGTGAAAATGTTTTATCTTTCCTTAAGACCTGAGCTCTTTTTGCAACCTTTCTTGCTGAAGTCTCATAGCCTCCTCAGCTGATTATTTTTGCAAAACTCATAGGAATTAATTTATCTTTGAGACTTTCATTCCTCAACCAAACCAGACTGAAACAGGCCAGGGGGAGAGACACAGGCAGAGGTGTATGGACTGTGTGACTATTATTATTTTAGTAGTAGCCAGACAGATCCTGTGAGGTACCTGCACTCCTTTGAGGGCTGGTATCTTCCCTGCCTGGGTAAGGAGCTCCCTTCTCCTGCTGCACAAGAGAAACAGCTATCTTTACCTCGTTCCAATTATCCTTACCCCATTTCAATTATCTTTACCCCATTTCAACCTCAGGCTTTAGAGAATACCCTGCACATCTGCAGCACAGAGTTGCTGAAGCACTTGGCACAGCTACAAACCTCCTCCTGCAACATCCAGAGCAAGCCGCCTTCAAACCACAGCATCCCGCTTCCACACAGGCTCAGGAGGACCTGCTTCTCTTCTGCCTCAAAGATTTTCCAGCAAACCTGCCAGAAAGTCCAGACTCCAACAAACCCAGCCAAGCCCCAGAGCATCCCTTCAAGTTCCCGTTCCCATAATAAGAAAGGAATTTGATGAAAGCTCCCCGGGCTCTTTCTCTGCCTTGTCTGCCCTGTGGGGTAAGGCAAGGACAGGTGGAGGTGATGTCCATTCCTATTTAAGTTTTATAATGGCTGTGGCTGCAAGTTGGAGTCCAGAGTCTTAGAGAGTAAAAACGTAACATTAAATTCCTTCAAGATCAATAAAATAATAGAAAGAAAATCTCTTTAGATCAGTGTGCAATATTTTCACATCTGCTGGGAGCATGTTCAGAGCAGCACCTGCAGGGATGCTGCAGATCCTGCAAAGAGAAGGTGTGAGCAGATCTGAAGTGAGCACTTGGTTTTATCTAGAAGAGAGCCTGCATAAAGGAGACAGGTTTTGTCTTAGGCTCCATTTTCCCCTGTGCCTGGGCTGCAATTGCACATTTTCTACAAAGCTAGGCCTGCATGAGGCAGTGAGCTTTTCTCCTCCTCAGGCACCACCAACACTAACCATGCTGCAGGTTTTCTTCTTGTAGAACTTTGTTTGTCCTCAAAAAAGCCTGAAATTCCCTTGAACTCCAAGCCATCCTCAAGGGCAGCAAGAATTTCAGAGGCATGGAAGACCTCTTCTGTGAGGGAAGGCTGAGAGTGTTGGGGTTGTTCAGCCTGGAGAAGAGAAGGCTTCTGGGCCTTTAAGTCCTTTCAGGACTTCAGAGTGTGTTGTGATAGGACAAGGAGTTATGGTTTTAAACTAAAAGATAGGAGATTCAGACAAGATATAGGAAATTAATTTTATTCAGTGTGGGTGGTGAGGCACTTGAACAGGCTGCTCAGAGGAACTGTGGATGTCCCATCCCTGGAAGTATCCAAGGCTGGGTTGAAAGGGACTCTGAGCAACCTGGGATAGTAGAAGGTGTCCCTGCTCACTGCAGGGCACTTGGATTGGATGACTATTAAAGGTCTTTTCAAACCCAACCTGTTCCATGATTCACTGAGTGTATGTCACCAAGACTGTCACCAAGGACTGAACTGTCCTATATTGCACTGGGCCTCATGACTCCAGGTTTGTATCCTCTGTAGACATTCTTATCAGGAACACAGCTTTTCCCTGAGCTAAAAGTGAAAACTGTTTTATTTGTGCTTGGTCTGCAGATTTGGGAAGATTCAAAATTAAGGCAAAGACGAGCAACTGGGACAGTATATGAAAAAAAGGTGTTAGAAACTTGGTTTCCCTATGGGAATTGCTAAATTCCCTTTAGCTTTAGAGAAACTGACATTCCACAGAAGTCACAGAAGTTTTAAAGTAGAGCTACATAGTTCAAGTCACCTTTTAGTCAAGACCAACCTTTAAACTTCTTTTAGAACCATGCATGGTTTTATCATAATTGTCTCAGTCTTTTGTCTTTTTCTCTCAAAGCCCCATTTTTTTTACAAACATAGCTGTTAGAAAAACAGAAAGCTTGAAAATGTGACCACATCATATAAACTTGAAATTTTGGGGTATTAAAAGTAAAGTAGTAATAGTAGTAATAATAATAATGAGAAGAAGAAGAGAAAGAGACAATTCTTTTGAATGAAAATCTCATTATTTAAGCCACTCTGCTGATGTTTGAACACTGGATGCTGGTTTCTGGGACTGTGCAATTAATTTCTAAGGGAAAAAGACCTCCGATGCTGTGACCCAGCTGGGACTCACAACCCAACATGAAGCAATGAGATTCCAGGGAAAAACAACTGCAGCAGCGGTCTCAGAAACTTTGCCATGGCAAAAGCACGTGGGCCAGGAGCTGCTCAAAGCCCTGTTTGTCAGCTGGCTAAAATAGCTCAGGCGGAGGTGCTGACAAACCCATGCCCGTGCTGCAGCCCAACACCTCCAGCCCTCGTGGGGTTATCGGTGACGTTTGACTCCGAAGCATTTTTTTGCTGGCTGCCAATAGCTACTCCCCGAGGACTATTTGCTTTCACATGCTTTCCCTTTGACACGGCTGCTATTTCTTTGCAATATGTAAACACTCACAAGGATTTCCATGTTTGTTCTTCTGCCGGCACGGATGGTCTTTCACAGCTCGCCGGGAGAACTGACATGAAGGAGCAGCCGCTTTGCAGGCGTCCGGCGCTTTCTCTCCGTGTGCTGCGCTCCTGTCTGCTTTCTCCAGTGTTAAATCCAGTTCTGCTCCAGTCTCCACGTCCTGGCACACAGCAGGATAATGCATTCCTGGTGCCAGAAACACGACACTGCCATCCTACATGGGCGTCCTTTAGAGCCCAGGAGAGGCTTTGCACTGCAAAGCATTTATTCTTTATTTCTTCTGTTCCTACAGCAATGTTTTCTGAACATAAAAATTCTCTTTCCGTCTCAAAGAAATTGCTAATATGTGACTTTTCCTAAGAAAAATGACTGGGTTGTCTGTGCTGATGTTAACTCTCTTAATGCTGACTTCTTTCCAAAGTGATCTTGGCATTTAATAGGACAATTTGCATCAAAGGTAAAAAGGAACAGAAACCACTAAAAAAAACCTCCTCATAATGAATCCAGAAGTTGCAGACCCTGACTGAACCTCATGGGTCGCACCTAAGCTTGATTTAGTAGATCTGCTGCTTTGCAAAATCAACTTAATTTTACTGATTCATGTATTTAAGCTTAAAGAGGGTAGATTTAGATTGGATATTAGGAAGAAATGATTCAGTGTGAGGGTGGTGAGGCATTGGAACAGGTTTCCCAGAGAAGTTACTGCTGCCCTATCCTGGAAGTGCTCAAGACCAAGTTGGATGGGGCTTGGAGCAACCTGGTCTAGTGGAAGGTATCCCTGCCCGTGGAAGGGGATTTGGAACTAGATGACTTTTCAGGCTCATTCCAACCCAAATAATTCCATTATTAAAAAAAATACGTATAAAAGTCCACATTTTCTGAGCAGCCAGTCCTCTAGATTCCTTGCTAGGGCTGGAAAACAAGAAATTTAACTGGCAAATTTTGGGTTTTTTTAAAAATTTCATCCTGAAAATTAGAAAATCTGAAAGCCCTTAGAAACTTTGGCCAAATCTACATGAAAAGAAGGAGAGTTCTGTAACCCAAAGCAGTCCCTAGCACAGTGATGGGAACACATCTATAGAAGTTAGGCAATTCTGGTAAAACCTGAGATGTGAAAATCTTCATAATGGGGATTGTGACACTGAACTTCCTTCACATGGGAATTTTGACCACAAATTCTGACCAGGAATTTCCTTAACTAACCTGACATGTCTCTTCAGAGAGTTCTTATTTCAGCAAACTTCTCCTTCTAACCAAAAATATCTTGCTGATTTTTTTTTTCAGACAGATTCATTCTACACACATTGACTCAGAAGTCAAATTATTATATGACACATTTTTGAAAATGCTTATTAAAAAAAAAAGTCTTTACCACAAGTCAGACAGCCCCAGGTTAATACAAAACATAATTATAAACTGATTTTATTAAAGCAATTCAGAGTTCTGACTGGGTTTTTTTCATTGCTGTTCAAACTAGCTTTACTCCTCCAGCTAATTCTACTGGGTAAGATAGGTTGAAATATCAGTGCTGAGTTCTTCCTATAAATGATTCTGTTTGAAAAGAGACTTTTGAATCTGCTTCGAATTCAACTGATGTAGCCAGAAATTCTCCATTGAATTCAACAAGCTTTGGATCAAGCCTTTAATGCTCTGTAGGTTGCCTCCCAGTGCAAGATGAACTGGAGGGGTTTTCATCAACAATCCTCCCAGCAAAAGTCACCATGCATTTCCCAAATAAATATGTAGAAAAAGAGTCAGAGGGATAATAACATAAATGTTGATAACATAACAAAAAAAAAAAAA
>VZRN01001723.1:2212189-2242937 GCA_013397935.1 Dasyornis broadbenti
AAAAAAAAAAGGCAGAGGAAATATTTGTTATCCTTATTTATTTAATAAAGAAACATAATAAACTTGAATTTTTCCAGGTACAAACAGCTTAATATGTCCTATCATATTGGCTGATATTTTCCTTGCTCTTTTCATAGCTTGAGTGATTCATGTGGTAGCCTTTATTGAACAAATCAACAGAAAAAATAGTAGCACTCACCATGCTTATAGACAGTGTGGGCCAACTATTGAGTTAGTGTCTTAAACTAAATCACTGCACTGGGAGGTTGTGTCATGGCTCGATTCGGATCAGCATCTCCAGCAACAAAGATCTACAAGTGAGGTTACTTGACATTTTTGAGGGGAGTTCTGCATACCAAACAAAGATACCATTCTCTCATCGTCTCTAAAGAAATGTGCCACAGAACAATAGAAAACCCAATAGAAAACCGACCTTCCAGTTACAAAGGTTTTTGAAAGTAATTTACAATTCAGTTTCAGAAAGTTGCACTGTAAACATCTAGAGTTAAGACCCTCTTTCAGATTTTTTTTTTTTTTTTTGCGTTACGTTTTTTTTTTTTATGTTTTTACAGGTTTTGGGTAAAAGACAGAACCATTTGCAATTGCATCTGTACTATAGGGTCTCACAGCAGTGACACTAAAAAGTCCAGCTCAAGGGTAAAATGACCAAAGGAAGGGCTTTTCTCTGATATAACCAGTGACCAGCTAATTGCCTCTTTACATTGCATTTGTTATTGGGCCTGACTCTTAATAAGAACATTGGTTGAATATTTTCCAATATAAATTGCAAATAATTAAAATATTTTTAAAACAGCATAACTGTCAACTCACTTCTGAGCGCAGGCTGGCGTTTTCCTTGGGTTTCAAACAGTTTACATCGTACATGAAAAGAAATCATGAGAATTGCTCCTTTTCCTTATTATTTTTCCCTCTTTTAAAAATTTTTTATTCTAAAGCTTTGAAAGGAAAATAATTTTGCTAGTTGTCAGCCAATAAATGCTTGTTCAGCAAGTAATGAATGTACTATTTTCTAATTAAACAGTTTCATTATAGGCAGCAGCTTGTTGCTAATGATCGATAAATCCCATTGAGGAGAAAACATTTTAATCAGTAAGTCGTGTCCTCTGAGTGTCAGCCACTCTATAAACTCACAGGATACATATATATGTATAGATATACGTATGTGTGTATATATATATGCATATAAATATAAAAATCGCATACTCTTTCAGGGTGATATGTACAGTCAGAATAACATTACAGCATAAATACACAGGGAATCTGTATAAAGTTTCTCTAATTTGAGAAGCCTTGAGCAATTCTGGCTTTTTGGGGGAGGTGAGGGGTGGAGAGGGGGGAAGGAATAAAGAATGTTTTCACTTCAAGGAACGAAGAGTAGTCCCCTTAAGTTAGAATCTAATTACATACAAGATTTAAAGGCAACAAAATGCCCAGAGGAGCAGCCCTATGTTATACACCATAGACATGGGGTTAAAAGGGCAAGAGAGCATGATTATAATAATACTTAGAGAGTACGGTTCATTCCCTTATAGCACTTTGCAGTCAGAAAGTCTTACAACACCCCTGTGAGGTAGGTAAGTATTATTATTCCCATTTTACAGATGGGTAAACTGAGGCACAGATAGGTTAAATTATTTGCCTAAAAATCATGTAGTAAGAATCAGGAATAGACCCCAGGAATCCTGATGGCAAATCCTCTGAATTAACCGATAGACCACTCTCAAGTGAATGCCTGAGACACCTCTCAATGAATGGAGAGAAAATATTACCCCATATTTACACAGATACATTGTCATCCTTTTGACATGTTGTCTTACATATTCTGACTTGTTTAGAGGACAGATAACAATGGCCATAGATAAACTTGACTGCAACATGTTGCTTTAATTCTTTTTGCCAACCCACGTGTTTTTTTCACTCCTTTACAACCTGGGATGTAACTAAATGTTAATGACAATACACCTTAAATACATTCTTGATATCTTTGCTTCTCCAAGGTGAAAAAGCACAATTACTCTTCCTTAAAGTGCAATGGCTCATTACAGAAATCTCAAGATTTTCCATGAAGTCCAACCAAACCCAAGTACAATCAGTCTGAAGGTGAAAAAGAAAGAACTTGTCTGTAATGATGGACATGTCTCTATATTCCATAAATAATTTCTCACATTCTATCGAGGCTGAAAGATAATAAATAATAATCTATGTTAGCACGTAAAACCTCTAATAGTTTTCTACAACCACACATTCACCTTTCACCCCATTGTCATTTCTTTGGCCTGAAGCTGAAGGACACGTCAACTGTAAATACTACTTTGCCTACAGGAATGAGGATATATCCATTATCTAGCAGATTTTTTTTACTGGTTCCTGTATTTCTTGTCCTTCCCCAGAAATCTAGCTGTACCGTCTGAGAAAATGAAAGATGGACCTTGACTAAAAAGGATTCAAACCCTCAAAATTTATGTACAGAACCAGAGGCAATTCCCCTCCCACCTTCTTGATCGCACTGTCGCAGCCGTTCTGCACGGCCCAGTTGGCATTGATTTATCACTATTAGTAGTATTAGTAGGTTTGTTTTTTTTTTTTTTTTTTGCATAATATTGATGCACAGAGTTCCAAATAAGGCTGCTTAGCTCAGTGTTCCTGGGGAAAATGTAACCTATCCCACTACCTTAACAGAAACTTTGCCAGCCTAGATGGTGCTTTGGAGCACTACACACAAACGTGATGCGCTACTTCTATGGCGAGTTTGATTGCGGATTTCAAAGCAGATTCTTGAAACATACTAAAAAATTAGTGCTTTTATTAACAGTTTTACAAACAGAATCCATTACTGTCTAGTTTCCTGAAGGATAGAACAAGCCATTTCTCTCGTTATTTTGACATCATTTGCTTCTCTGTTTTATTTTTAGTGTGTGTTTCTGCTGATGTGCAGTTGCAAGTCCCAAGGGGGGGGGCTTAGTGTAATCAACAGTTTAAATGTTGCTAATATTGATACTCCAATTTTCAACAACTTTCCTCTTCAAGCGATGGGGATCCCACAAGTTCCTATTACCTTGACCCAGAGTTCATCATGAAGAGTGTAAGGATCATTAATCTCCATGGAAAAAGAGACTTTTTTTTTTTTAAGTAAAAAAATATCAAATATAATAAATTTATGAAAGACCATTCACAACATATACAGTAAGTGTTACATTTTGCTACAGCAGCTGTGATATTTTTTTTTTTCTTTTTAGAATGCAAGGTCATACATCGCCATAAGTAAACACACTAATATGAGTAAGACCTTAAATGAATGTATACAGCCAGGCTTTATCTGTGGATAGATATACACTGTGTTTACTGTTTTACAGTCTAGCCTATTCTTATTCACACCATTGATATAACAGCTGTGACCCTGCAGAGAATCTTCCTGTGCATATATAAATATAAATATTGAGCCAAGTCAAAAAGAGCAGGGTCAAAGGTTATATGACTTATTAGACTCCTGTAGTTAAGGGTAAAAACTCCGTTGTTTCTTTTGCAAGTAATTTTTAATAAGAAGGCTGCTTCAATCGTTGTGTAGTTACAGCATTACATTCTGTAAACAATGTTTTAAAGCATTCTAAACAAACATTTAAACAATTGATTCTTTATCCTTGTCGGGTGAGAGCAGACAATCTATAGCCTCATCGCTTTTGCTCATGTCCGTAATCTTCAGCTGGAGGTTTTCACTCGTGCCTCTGGTGACGCTGTCGTAGGATGGAGGGAAAGAGGTGGAGGACAGAGTTTCTGATTTGTCTATTGGCCTGCCGTAGTTTTCGTTCATCATGAACGCAATGAGACCCTCCTTCTCGGGCGCATCGTCCTCCAGGATGCTGCTTTCCAAAGTTCTGTGCCGGTACAAGTAGGATGCCTGCTTCATGGAGCGCCGGAACAAATGTCTCCTGTAGGCCCTCTGGATGACAATGGCGGAGACCTCTTCTTGTTTCCGCCTGAGAGTCGTTGTAATGGGCTCGTAAGAGATCTTAGACGGATTCGCCGCCATGAACTTTTCTTCCATCTGTATTTTAAGGGCATCCATCTCTCCGGATTCTCCTAGCACCCTTTTTGTAAAAGCAAACAAAATATCCAAGCAATGGATCCTGTCACCGCTGACCATGGGCAGGTCCATCGCTATGAGTTTGATTTTGTTTGGTTTCGCTATGCGCAAAGGTTCTGACAGCGCGTCTGCAAAGTCTGAAAGTGCAGAATACTCAATAAACTGAGTGGCTTCGGGGTCAAACTTCTCCCAGATTTCATAGAACATATCAAAATCATCCTCGCTTAGAGGCTCTGTACTTTCCTCAGTGGCAGCATTGAAGTTCTCCAGAATAACAGCTATATACATGTTCACAACAATGAGAAATGATATAATGATATATGTAACAAAGAATAAAATCCCTACAGCAGGGCTCCCGCAGTCTCCCTTTGAACCATTTGCGTTGGGAAAGTTTGGATCGCAATACGGTGGTCCAGTGTTTAAAATGGGGTTGAGAAGACCATCCCAGCCAGCTGATGTGGTGATTTGGAAGAGACAGAGCATGCTGTTAGCAAAGGTTTGGAAGTTGAACATGTCATCAATCCCATGCTCCTTCTTCACATAGGCAAAGTTAGCCATGCCAAAAATGGCATAAATGAACATGACCAGAAACAGCAAGAGGCCAATGTTGAACAGAGCAGGTAGGGACATCATTAAGGCAAACAGCAGAGTTCGAATTCCTTTGGCTCCCCGGATGAGTCTCAGGATCCGGCCAATCCGAGCCAAACGAATGACTCTGAAGAGTGTGGGAGAGAAGAAATATTTCTGGATGATGTCAGAAAGTACGGTGCCTTGAAATGAAAAGAGACAAACAGGGAGTTAGTACATGGGAGATAATCCCAGGTTTTCCTTTAAAGCAATCAGTCAGTATTATTGAGAAAATACATGGAAAGTTGCCCAGATTGGAAGGCTCATAATAAAGGGAATGCATTATCAGTTTTTTATGCCCATTTAATCCACACAAACTTTGTTGAGACTATAAGCAAGGAATGGTAGTGGCAGTTTTATTAAGGAAAAGCTTTTCTGTAGGGAATAAGAAACCAGAATCAATCCAGATAGGACACAAGATAACGGCAGCTTTTGGCCATGACCCACCTGAGAAATTTATCCTGACTGCAGATGGTCAGAATTTGCGTGACATGACAACATTTTTATCTGTAAAATAGTGAGTCAGCATTGATATGTGGATGTGCTGGGCCTGTTTTTTGAGCCACAACCAGAACAGTGCAGGTTTCTGTGTATCCACTTGGCTGGTTGTTTGCTTATCAATTTTTCCAGTTTCCCTGATGGGCTGGGAGGGAACTAAGGGCTATGGTTGTACGAGCAAGGAGATGAGCTTGCACCTCTGTAAACTCTTCCTGCAGGAACAGAGCACTTGGTCCAAAAAGTTTGACTGCAGGCAGCTGTGCTGTGCTCCTGTTTCCCACCAGGAAAAAGGCTCTCTGGGATGGCCCAAGGCCTGTGTCAGTGAAACAACCTGGTTGATCATGGGCCAGCACTGTGACCAACATCACACCCCTGGATATGCTATGGGCATATCCAGAGCATCCAACATCAAGGTTCTGGTGATGTGACAGTGATGTTCACTGGGTGACCCAAATCTGTGAAATCTGGGCTGTTCAAGGCTCCCAAAATACCAGCTGCTCTGTGGGCAATGAGATCTGCACTGCGATCTTACAGGTCTCCCAGTCCACTAGAGAATGTTCAGAGCAGCAGGAGCATCATTTGGTGAAATGTCTCTGTTTTCCTAACATGGTACTTTCTCATTCAACTATTCCTTCCCTTAAAATGGAAAGGTTTTTTTGCAGGAGTTGAAGAGTTGATCAGTCGATTATGTTCCAGCTGCTACTTCACTTCCAACTCTAATGAAAACTCTTTTGGTAGGATTTCAGATTAATTCGATCTGCATTGCTGTACCACCTAATATATATCTCTGTTTGGGGCTGCAGAACAGCAAATGGCACAAAGTGTCAATAAAACCATCTCTTTCTGTTTCATCCCTGGCTATATGAGGGGGTGGAGCTCTAGTGACAACAGGGCTGAGAAAAGTCAGACTCACCGCCCTGCCCAAACCTGCTCTGAAGGACTATTTTATACTGTTGTAATAAAAAGCAAATAGCAAAGCAATAGCAGTCCACATGTGCCCTTTGTGTGTGGCTTTCTTACTCCTCTGTCTTTGGCTGATACGCAGACCTGGTGTTAAATGTATGTGGTGGCCAGTTTGTGTTTTACCACCGTGAATCATTAAGTGTGTGGTTTGATAAACCTCCTGATTTTGCTGATCACACCAGTTATTGTTAGGCAGTGGTATGTGAGATTATAATTACGTATTCAAATTGTGTTTAGCATTCAATTCTCTGAGATGAAAGTGTGTATTATTGTACAAACCCTTTAACTTTGTCAATTAATTTGACATCTGCCATTCTAACATGGAGTTTGGGTGAAACTCCAGGGTCACCTACCTACGATGGACAGAATCACGACCACAAAGTCAAATATGTTCCAGCCATTGGTGAAGTAGTAGTGTCGCAGAGCCAGCATTTTGAAGATGCACTCCCCGGTGAAGATGGCAACAAAAAGCATGTTGATTTTATGGAGGATGTTCACTTTTTCTTGACTTTGGTCATCCGTTTCCACCATCATGGTAACCATGTTAAGGCAGATGAGAATCATGATGGAGACATCGAAGGCTTGTTTTGAGACGACATCGAAAATAAAACCTTGGTATTTGTTCTGGGGGAAAGGACAAGGTTTGGTCAGGAAATCTGGGCCATGTCAAAATGATGATGTAATTGATCAGAAAGCAGAGGAAAACAGAATATACTGCATCTGACTGGAACTTCATGAACTTAAAGATGGTGATGAATGTTTTTTTTTTATAGAGTTTTCAAACCCATTTACTCCTAATGCTTTGTGAAACTACTGTAAACAAGGCACTGGACTGTGGCCATGAATTTATTCAGTGCAGGCAGGTGGCCACTGGCATATGTAATTGGCACATGTAAATTGGAATGTCAGTCAATGCTGCAGAACAGTGGGAATTTTGTACCACAGCTCACTGGACTTGCAAATATCGTCCAAAATCAAAACATATAATTACGTGCTTTTCATCTGGGAGCAATAAACCTTCCTACACTGGAGATCTGAATTGTGCTTATTCTATTAAATAAACATTCAGCTATTACACAAAGTTCAACTGAATTATGCTGTTCTTACCAGTGGCCTTGGGATTGGCTTTTGAGGTTTCTTAGATCCCAGCTTTTTCATTGCATTATAATACTTTTTCTGTTCTTCCGTCATGAAGATGTCCTGGCCACCTAAGTATAGGGTGAGAACAACGCTATTATTTTTGATGAAGACAGCTCCACTGCCCCCCTCCAAAAGTTCAAGGCTGAATCCTCTTCTATTTAATTTCCCTTTAAATGAAGCTTTCATCAGGTTGGACTGCAGTCAGGACACCAGGCCAGTCTGTGCCCCTGTGTCAAAGATCGTGCCAGAGATCCCCTCTGCCTGGAGCTGCTTCGCTACTTTCTCTGGGGAATATTGTCCCCCATCCTATATTTTCAGGATGCTCATGCTCTGGGGACATTAGGGACTGCTACAGCTGTGTCTTTGTAAAAGTCCTGCAAGGTGGTTTCTGCAGCTGCTCTGTCACTGCTGATCCAAGGCATTTCTGATAAATCTATTCCTTGGCTTGGTCCCTGCAGCAATCACAAGATGATGTGCAGCATATGCACTACTTATCTTTTTCTTTTGTTGGTTAAAATTGTCAATGATGACACCGATGAAGAGGTTCAATGTGAAGAAAGACCCAAAGATGATGAAAATCACAAAGTAAAGGTACATGTACAAATTACATTCCCATTCAGGCTGCTCTTCGTACTGCAAAGGGAAAAGGGAGAACGTGAAAATGACACCACCTCTGCACACATCAAAATATTGATGCAGTCAAAAGAAAACTGTCCTTTGGAAATAAAAATTATGAAACATGAGAAAAATAGTGTAACTCCCATGAGCAGAGTCAACTCTCCTCAGTCTCTGAAGTTTACTACTGGCATCTGCAATGCCACAGTCATTTGAGCAACACTTCACTGTCACAGCAGTCACGCTGCTCCAGAAAATGCAACTCCAGAATAAATTCTACAAAATGTTCTCAGTCTGAATGCAGAAGGGGAAGAGAATCTATTTTCTGATTATCTTTAAACTGATACGAACTCATGGTACTTATAAAAAACCAGAAGTATGGTTGCAGTATAATTAAATCCTACTGAAAACCACTGTATTTTAAGCATATATTTTTTAGTGAAGGGTTGAATTGAGTAATTCTCTTATTCAAGAGAAGAACTGAGCAACACACTCTGATAACCTCAAGTCACCTCTACCATATTTAGCAACAGTGCTCAGATTTGCCCCATCATCTCCAGATATGCAAACAAGGCACAAGAAACTCGGATTCCCTAAATGCCGTGTTTTCTCATGGATAATCCATGAGTTTCATTCAGCAGCAGGGAGGATACCCGTGTGTACATGTAGTACCAGAATAAATCCTCACCATGAGCTGTGTTATGCAAAGGTACTTCTCTGCCCCTATGGTGCCATGAGGTTTTTCCACCCCTTATTCTTTTCCTTAAGGCCTGACTTTTGCCCTGACTTCAGCCTGTCAAATTCCTAGCACCAGACAGTTGCCTCAAAATTTAACAGTAAGTGTAAACTTGTTCCTTAAATATTATTAAAAGAGGGAAAGGAGATATTACCTCTTTCAACAAAAAGATGAACAAACCACACATGACGTAGCAAGGGAAACACATTTTTTTTGTTTGTTGGATTTTAAGGAAACCTGAAAGCTGGCCAGGATGCAGGTAAGAACTGAGCCATCAGCAGTCACCAGCACATCTCAAACCAGAACTGGAAGTTCACACTACCCTTTCTCTGCCAGGAGCTTCAGCTTTCTCTCCACACTCCTTCAGTGGAGCTGCTGGTTGCAGAAAAGACACTTGCTCAAGGTGAATGTAGGGAGGGCTAGGTATGTGTCTCACAGGGGGATTCAATTTAAACCCAGCACTTTTAAGGACAGGTTATCATCAGAAGTTGGAAAACATGGCAGTAAGCAGGGAAAGGGCAAGAAACAGAGAGGACAATTTAGGTCTTTGGTAGACTCAGGCTTTGGAGGCCCCTCTGCATGCTGGGAGTTCTGCAGCAGGAATAGATAAATCAGTTGTGTAGGACTAAGGGCTACATTTGTTTTAATCTCAGGGTCACCGTGCTTCAGTACAGCTGCAAACAATGAGGGTGTGCAACTGTCTCAGCCAGAGTAAGACAGGGACTGGCAACCTGCATGTATTTGATTTTGTTGTGTTTGTTGTCAAGCATCATCAGTGCTGCAAAAGGCAATGGAAAAGGAAATTATTAATTTCCTTGCAGAGACTTACCTCTCTTGAATCCACTGCTGCATACATAATATCCATCCAGCCTTTAAATGTGGCCTGAAAAACATCCCACATAAGCATATTAAACAAGTATATCCTGAAATGATATCTCTCTGATGAACTTTTAAAATGCAATGTTGAGCATGTGCTTCACAATTAATACATTGCCTGCCTTTTAAAGCAATATGTATCCTTGCGTTTATGCTCATTTACATATTTCAATTCATTCCAGAATGGTTTTCTCCTGGATTTTCTCACTTCTGTTTTTTTTATTTTCTGTACTTGTAGGGATAAAAGAGAGGTTTTTAGAAGAGATTTTAAGAAGTAGAGAAAACACGACAATTAAATCTTTGGAAGTTCTGACCTCAAAAAATTCAAGTAATGAGGAGATATGGCTACACATAACGTTAAAGAATGTTATCCTGCACAAGCCTTGGGCCAGGTGAGATGGATCCCATCCATATCCTGCTGAATCTTGGTTTCTGCCCTCTTCTAAACCAGGGCAAATCACGACAATGTTAAAGCCCAGGGAGCTGCATAAATCACAACTGATTTGAAAGAAGCAAAGGCAACCAACGCTTGCTGCGTAGCCGGCCTTGGAAACACAACTTGCTGTACTGTTCAGAATTTCTTTTTATGAAGCTTTATTAAGTAAAGAGTTTTGTTTGTTTGTTTGTTTGTTTGTTTGTTTGTTTTTAATATAATTGTTTAAAGAAGGGAGGATTCCACAGAAGTCAGTGTCTCTTATTGGAACCTTCAAAGCAGAAAGGGCAGTGACAGTGCTCCTAGGAGGAACACGTGGAAGTGATTTTTGCTATTCTGTAGCAAACTCACCACTCTTTGATCTCAAGATACGCCTTTTAGACAGAGCCTGAAGCCAAGCACACCTGGCAGTAGGTCTGACTCCGGCCTAAGCCCACTGCCTTTATTTGGGTTTCTAGGGCTGTTTCTCGTTTGTGTTCTGCCCCATTTAGACTTACCCTGAATCGAAGTCAGCGTGAGCAGATAATGAGGCATTTTTAGGTTTGTTCATTTAATCAGATTTACACTGGTATGCGTGGAAGATCCACACCCAATATTTTTTTACATCCTACTGACACTTAGGTTGAATTTTGTCCTGTTGTGTAGGCACACAATTCCTTTGGCTAACAGGCATTTGGCCAAAGTTTCCCGGGACAAACACAGGCAGCTGGGCTGAGGTGAGTACATCCAGTGGTTTTAGAAATACTCCACTATACACCCCCTATAATTATATAAAGTCCTGGAAGTAACGCTGCCTTCCCAATTCCTTCTGAATGCTACTGAACCAAAGGAAAATGTACAAAAGAACAAACAAATTTCTCATGAAAGTATATATAAAACAATGTTTGGAAGGTTGCACCTATTTTTATCTCCTGCTTGAAAGAGATTAACCCACTCCCCCAAATCAGAACCCGTTGGAAAATCTCTTCCATGGTGCTGTGTGTTAAAAACCAGTTTAGATGAAAAGTATCTAGAGGAACAATCAGCAATTTTACTAAAACAAATAATTATTTGAACCTCACATGGTGATACTCCTTAAATATTCTAATATTTTCCTTTTTTGATGTTCTCTTTCTAATCTGATGAAAGATTTTTCTGGCACCATTACAGCTTTCAGCTCAAAGTGCTGCTCAGGAAGGGTGGCCAGGATGAAACAAGAAATCCTTTCCTTGTGGCACAAAACGATATGGTCTTAGCCTGTACTTTTCTCCCACTTGGGAGGAAATCTTTTCTCCTGAGCAGCTGTTTTACCCCTCAGTGTGTACTGACAAAAATAAATATTAAGAGAATGAAATGCTGTGATTTTCTGTTTCCCCCAGTTGTCCAGAAGCAAGAGAATTAAAAATCCATGGGGTGTCTGGAAAGCTTCCCTAGACACTTCAACGGCAGAGGGTAAAAGATACTCAGAATGAAAGAAATATAACACTGAGAAAAGAAATTATTTATCTGGAATTAGTAACCACTTACACTCTGGATAAGAAAGTGACAAAATCTTCATGGGAGTGTTTGTGATTTTATCCTGCCTGGAAGCTATCCAGAGAAACACCATTTTCTACTGAAACTGTCATGTGATGAGATTATCTACCGATAAACTCATCCTGGGATGGGATTACATTTCATTATTTCACTGCTGGTTTGCAGCAATGCAGCAAATTAGTGGGGAGGAGGATGGGTGGGGTGACACTGGCTGCCCTCAAGCGAAATAATGCCTTAAAGGAAAGCAAGTCTTTAAACCTGCAAGATGTTGGGGTTTGATCTTTTTCATCTTTTTCCTTTTCTTTTTCTTTTTCTTTTTCTTTTTCTTTTTCTTTTTCTTTTTCTTTTTCTTTTTCTTTTCCTTTTCCTTTTCCTCTTCTGCTTTTTTTTTTTCCTAGACAAGGAAATTGTTCAATAAAAATGTCTGCTTTTGGCAGCTGAAACACTGTTCTTCACATTGCTGAAATGCTTTTTTTAGGCATTACTGCTGATCAGAGACATTTCTGAAAGCTAAACCAGAGACTTTTTGCACATTTTGCATGCACGGTGACAGCAAAATCAGGCATTGCAGTTTACAGAAGTGCAAGAGACCGTGTAATGCAGTAACTTTAGACCCACACCACTGCCTCACGACCATTTTGTGTCTGATTTATGGGCTCAGTCAGGACTTCAAACCTGGCATGAGGGATTGCTTTAACTCTGCAGCTCCTGCTTGCTGTGCTGGTCTAGGAGTGCTTCTGTTATCTTCCCGTGCCTTATCTGGAGTCCCAAAGTGACAACGAGTTAATCGGACATATTCAGTGATAAAAAGGACATATTCAAAGTCCATTCTGTCTAAGAAGAACTTTTCCACACAAGCCAGATGCTGTATGAAAGACCTCTGGTTTCCTGGGTATTCTTCAGTAGATGGCTGAAATTTCAAAATACATTGCAAAGCATAAGTGGAGGTGATCACAGGATGGAAGGTAGGGATTATGCAAGGGAAATGCAAATCTCCTGCTGGAAATTCAAGATATTTCTTTGATCATCTCAAATACAGATTTATAGAACATAGGTGCTGTGATACTTTAAGCAACTTGAGAATACAGAAAATGAATTACCAAAGCACTGGGTTGTAGCAAAACCTTTTTCCTGATAGATTAGGGTTTTAAGAGTGTTATATCACCAGGAAAGTGAATCACCCTTCTTGCAAGTCAAAAAGCTGTGATAATAAAGGTCTTTTCCTCCCCAAGACTGAGGCATTCCTCTTGCTTGTAGAGTGAGCAGCTCAGGCACCCATGCTGTTTTAGTGGGACTGCCTGGCTGTTGGAGAAGCTTGGCTCTCGACTTCATGTGAATGTTTTCTCAGACTCGTCAGCTCAAAGCGGTGTCTTCAGGGCAACACGATGGATCCCAATCAAGGTAGGAAAAGAGCAGAAGATGTTTGGGGCAAATTTAATGCAGTTCTCAACAACATTTTCAGAAAGCTTGCCCCTGCATAGAAGTGTGTCCTAAAGTTTCTATAGTTGCAACTTTCATTTCTTTCAAATGTGCTGCTGAAAAAGAGAGAACATCAGGCAGACAGATTTGTTTTACACATTTCCATTTGGATTTGCAGACATTCAGGCATCCAGAGGAACTTCAGAGTCACTCAGAGTTGTGCTGTGGCAGCTGAAAATGTCAGCAGTCAAAAGACAAGTCGCACTTAAACGCTCGTGCTCTGGATCCTGGAGGGCTGTAACCCAAATGCTTATCTCCTCCTTGCCCTGCTGTGCACAGGGGTGCACGGAGGTGTCTGTCTCTCCAGGAGAGATGGGCTGTCAGCTGAGCCCCTGCATTTCCCACGGGGGTTTGCTTGTGAAATGTGACCCCTTATGGAGAATATCTGGCAAGGGGCAGCCGTATCCGACACTCCTGGCAAAGGCCATCCAGATGTTTGGGCCCCTTCTCTGTGTGTGTCACCTTTTCACTTTACTGCCTGTGGTTAGCAGCAGACATAAGAGCTCCAGGTGCAAGATTAAAGCCAAAATCCATCCCCTAATGGAATCTGGCTCTTCCTCTGTGAAGAAGGAGCTGCCACCCGCCAGGGAAGCTGAGCTTGTTTCCTGCTAAAATCAGTTTGTCCAGCAGACCAGGCCCTGTGTTTATAACACTCCTTTTGTACTTTTGCAACTGGAAAATCTATTTCTCTCCTACCCAAAACAGGATCACAGGTCTGAAAAAAACCTGCAGGGTCATTAAATCCATTTTCAGCTGGAAAGGAGTCGTTCTCTTCAAACACGTGCCAAGTCCTTACAACCAGCCATGTTTCTTCTGCCATCACTGATCCCAACAGAAGTGACTGGAAAAGACTGCTTCGGGGTATTCCTTAGGCAATGTCAATTTATGAAAAGTTACAGGTTTTTCAGAAAGCTGGAGCTTGAGTTTTATAAAAGAAATGGTGAAGCTACTACTCTGATGGAGTTTTTTTCCCAATAAAGTAGGCATTTGTTATGTAGTCATAGAGCAACTAAGAAACTTCAGGTAAGGCAAAATATTTTAAACCTGGAAATTCTTGCTCAGCTAGATTGGGTGTTTAAATGAAAGACAAAGAAAACACCATATGGAATAGAAAATCTGATTAAAGATGTTCAAAGTGAAATAATCTACCCTGCATGGCTGAGCTGAGTATCACAATCACACACAAAAGATAAAAACTCTTGCTCTCAGCAAGTTTATGTCATGGAAAGAATCAAAAGTGGTTGTGCCCATTCCAACGTTTCTGCTCTGCAGAGGGTGTGAAAGCAAAGACTCAGTGGACAGTTGTCAGAACAGAAGATCTCAAACTCAAGTGTTTGTGTACCAGGAACAGCACACGTAGGAACAAGGATTTCTATGAGAAAGCAAAATTGCTTCATGGAGCTGTTTCATGCATCTGTGACAGAGAAAACCAGTTGTGGGAAAAACAAACTTGCTTCCTGGGAAGGAGAAGGGCTGGCAGATCCGACAGGGACATGTGGGAGGCTCATGCCCCTTTGGAAGGGCAGGAGGGCACCCAGGGCATTATCCTGCCTCATTGCAAAGGGTGGATTCTGTATGTGACAACTGAATTGAACTCCCAATGTGCAACTTTTCATCCCAGATTCGAGGAATGCCGTCACAGGCGTTTCAAGAAAGAAACTTCCCTGTCCAAGGAGGTAGCAAGGAGCGTATTAAACTCTGCATGCAAAAAATGCAACAGAGCAAATTCTCCAAGGGCCCATCCAGCCCCTGCCATCATTTGGCTTTAGAGTAAATTAGGAATAATGTAAATAAGCATCACAACCACTACTTTATGCGAGGGCCCTATGAAATTGAAACACAGAGCAATTTGCCTAAAATCGTCCAGCAGTCCAGCAGCAGAGCCTGGATGAGGTGGAGTCTCCTGTGGCTCTGTCCATTAGTTTGTCCCATGTCAAAACAGTGAATCTCAGTGCATACAACCCATTTATCCATATTTTACATTTGATGGTGAAAAGGGTTGTAGAAGTGGCTTCCTCCTGCTTTTATAGCTCAAACATTGCCATCATCTTTGAACCTCAACAATCTCTTTTCGGATGTGCTCTTGCCACCTTCCCAGAGAGGCTGGGCTGGGGGCAGTGTCAGCCACCTGAGCACCACCATGACCCAGAGTTAGGTTCAGTCTGACTCTTTATACTGGGAGGTGGGCATGAGGTGAGGAACCAGAATGAGAAGCACCAGTGTCCTTCTCAAAAATGGAAAGTGAGCAGAGGGCTATAAATTAAGACTACAACTTCACTGAGAAACTACAATTGGGAAACTGAAGGCACTACAACTTCATTTTTGTCCCAGCAGGATATAGTGAAATCCCAGGCTGTTCAAGAAGGCCGGTGCCCTCTGCCTGTATGAACAGTCCTTCCTGGACCATAGATTTCTTTTCTGGAACTGAACTTTCCTCTGGATTACAATATTGACAAAACGGTCTTTAATTTACCTCAGTAGTCCAATCACCTCCCAAAGCATTGTATGCAGCAGAAACTCAAATTAAACACAGAAAATCTCTGTGCTGTAAAATCTCTAGGCCAAGTTAATACGCAAGATAACATTCATTTACAATTGAGGAAAGGCATTCTCCTAATGGGTAAGGATGAAAACCCAGACAAGCCCAGAGGCTAACCTGACCCTTTAAACTGATGTTTTCAGGGAAAACAAACAACATTTGCCCACTAGTTTCTGGTCACACTTACCACTTGTAGCAGAGCCAGGTACCCAGCACCAACATTGTCGAAGTTAACTTTAACCTTTGTCCAGTAAAACGTGCCTGACACATTGTAGAGTATACAGTCACTCATGTTGTTGATAATTTTAGAGTCCAAAGGCATATCTCCTTCTGTCTTATTAATGCACTTCCCAAACTTCCCAGCAAACAGGTTCACTCCCATGATGCTAAAGATGAGCCAGAAGATGAGGCAGACGAGCAAGACATTCATGATGGAAGGGATGGCTCCCACAAGGGCATTGACCACCACCTTAGGGGGAAACAGGAAAGGGAAAACAGAATTAATGTCAGCACTTGCACAGACACTTCACTAACGAGCCATTGTGCACCCTTGATTGATGAACTGAGCCCTCCCATGGTGACAGGTGGATAAGCACTACCCAAGGAGCCAGACCAGCTCCAAAGGCTTCACACATGACTATTTTTTCCCTTTTGTAATCAGTGAACGAATCTGTTGGCATCCCACGCAAGGGATGATGTTTTTTCAAGAGGAATCTCTGAATTCACAAGTCATCTTGACCTCTCAGATCTTTCTGGATAATGCACTTCAGTCAAACTATCATAATAATATCATTAATTGGAAATGGCTGGGCTTCGCTACAGTGACTCAAAATAGATTTTTTAAATCTTTGACTCCACTCAGGCCTCTGTAGCTAGTGGGTTGTGAACCATAGCTGTGATAAATTTTGCTTAATTAAATAATAACAGATTGAGACATACTGTACTAAGCCAGCTTCCCCTATCTGATCACTATGCATGATTAAAACAGTGAAATCATTCTAATTTAACAAAAAAATTCATTATTGTTTCTCCCATGTCATGCTGTAAAATTCCTACAAATTAACCAAGGCAGGGCTGTAAACCCCTGGATAAAATCATACATTAAAATGGAAAGCAGGAGCTTTTAAGGTGTGTGAATGATGGCACTGGAAATGGACACCATTCTCAAGCCAAGCAAAAAGACCAAAGGTCAGACCATCTACAGACCCTCTACAGCTGTCAGGTTTGGATGCAGCACTGCAGTACCACTACATCAACCAGGCAAGGCGCACATCATTTACTGCTTGAGCACTGTCAGGGCTTAATGGGGTTAAGATGCCTGTGCATGTCCAACTTCACACTGAAAAATCAGAGAATCACAGAATATCCTGAGCTGTAAGGGTCCCACAAGGATCATTGAGTCCAACTCCCAGTCCTGCACAGGACACCTCAAGTCACAACATGCAAGACATTTTCTGAGGGAAGAACACCATCACAATGTGCTGTTTGTCCCTTCCTATGCCAGGTTTCTCCATGTACACAGCCTTTGGAGATGCTGCCTTTGCAAGGTCCAGGCGATGCTGCCTCCCAGCCTTGTTGCACACACCGGCCCCACAACATGAAGCTGCCTCCATCCCCATCTCATGCCTTGGAGATTAAAATCTGGTGGGTGGCCACTCAGCTCATCCTCTTCTCCATCTACATTTCTGAAACTGAGACAAGGTGATATTGATCCATAAAAATTAAACTTTATTCAATTGGTGAATTTGATTATGGGAAATGTCAGCTCTCCTTTTCTCTTGTGTTAGTGTCCAATTTTCTGACAAGCTAATAATGTAACATTCACTTCTCCATCATTTTTGCATTGCTGCGGAAGAAAAATACCCGGAGGAGTGAAATGGTTTTCATGCATGTATAGCAGCAGCTTCCTCTACAGTACACAATACAAAATTATGTAGATCTTCCAAATCTCAGATTTATATTTTGTGCATTTATGAATGAAGCTGATTTTCACACAGGAAAAGCTGTTTGACCAATTGTTTTGTTTTGTTTTTCTGTATAGCCCCATTCCTGATGACTTTTCTTGGGGTTTGTTTTTTCTTTTTTCTTTTTCCTTTTTTTTTTTTTTTGCTAATTTTATCTTTCAGTTTTGGATGTCAATCAATTTCTAACCTCATCATTTTTAGGCCAAATTTACCATGTTAACCAAAATGCCAAATACTTTCCAAATCAAGGGCTTGTTTGGATATAGCCTTGGCTCTTGTCAAAGTGGTTCTCATTTACTTCTCTGCACAACAACATTTTTGCTTGATTTTAACCCGTGCCAGCACAACATCAGTGCACTTGTGTTACATGTGCTGCTGAACCCAGCAGGCCTTGTGACAGGACACAGACGTCCAGGTTTCAGCAGCACAAGTGATGGCCGTGCCCACATCCTGCTTTTTTCCTTCTGCTGAGTTATGTTCAATGGCTTGTAGATAACAAAACACGACACGAGGCTGGAGCAAATCCTGCAACACCTCTCTGAATGAATTATTGACAGGGGGGTTCATTCTCCTCTCACTGCTTCTGCTCTTACACCAGCGTGATGCCATTTGGTGGAAGCATTCTTGCTTTGCTCTGAGACAAGCGAGAGGAAGACCTGGATACGTAAAGGCAATTTAGTACCATAAATTCGTGTTAAAAGTTCAGCTGCAAACCTTGCCATGGAAAGGGATGAATTTCTGCTGCACTTTGGAATAACAACATGTATATATTATCCATGCATAAAAAAAGATGCACACTTGCTGGTTTCCATCAATACTTTCACGGGTGAAACCACCTTTCAGGTGACTTCTTTAGGGACAGCCTAGAAACTGAGCCACCCTCTGCCCTAACCCAGAGTGGTGCAACCCATAACCTGTGTTTGGTCCCCAGTACTCCTGATCTTACAGGCCACCTCCTCAGCCAAAGCTGATTCAGACTTTTAATCCAGAAATAGACTTGCATGATGAGTTAATCCTCCCTTTGCTCTGAGAGAGCCCATCAGACTCCTCACAGTAATTTCAGGCCCAGACTGTAACTCCCAGTGAAGCTCAGGCACAGCTTTTGCAAAGACATCTAATTTACAGTGTCATGATGTCAAATAACAGAGAAAAAAAGGTATTATTAGATAATCTGTTCCTGGTGCCCTTTGTCTTTAGTTTTAGAAACAGCTGCTGCATTTTTAGGTGGAATTTGTTGAACTCGAGGCATCTGCTGTTAGTTGTCTTCTCCTATCACTCCCATCCTCACTGGGGGTGAGTTACCACTGCACAATGTCCTGGATAATTTAAAAATCAGAGCTTCTTTGTAGCTATCACGGTTCCTTCAGATTTTTAATCATGCTCATAGTTCCCTGCAGAGACTTTCCCATTTCTAACACCCACTTTCCAGCACTTTCATGGAATTCCAGTGTTGAAGCACTGCACTCTCCCTCTGCTTGCTGGGTAATATCTCTGCGTGTTCAGGGATTCTCCTCATTTGTCAGACCTGCCCAAAAGCTTCTGTCCTGCTGAACAGTCCTCCTGATACCTATGTCCTTCTCAGCTGCTGTTTTCCAAGAAACATCCCCCAGAGTGACCTACATTCCTCCTCCCGAGGTAGATGATGTATGTGGTTTTATTAAAATGTGTGTTGCACAGCAGATCTATTTTTCACTGGGATCCAGATCAGCCAGCATAATTCCCTTATCTGTAATTTCACTTACACTCGTTCTGGGTGTTGTCAGCAAAGATTTTATATTTTCTTCCAGATGCTGTTAAAGTACAGATTAAAGATAGTTCTCATTCTGAACAATCCCTCACCCTGAGACACTCATCACCAAATGTACACTGTAAAAAATTACTTTTTGAGATCCATCACCCATTTGAAAATGTGTTTACTTGTCTTGGTACAAAGCTCATGTTTTCATCACAGTGTCCTGTGGTATCAGATTCCTCTCTGAAATCCAAAGATTCTGTATCAGCACAGTTACCGTCATCAGCATAATTTGTAATCAAATCAAAGGCCCATATCGGTTTTACAAGAACTATACCCATGAAATCATGCTAACAAGCATTAATTATGCTGTTTCTTTCCTGCACGTATCTTGTAGCAGTCTCACCATGACTTTGCCTGGTATCATTTTCACATTAAATGGTCTGTCTTCATCCCCCTCATCCTTCTAAAACACTGCAATAGCCTCCCTTTCAGGGAAGTGCCACCTCTGAAATAATTCCCTGATGGGCAAGAAATGAGGAGACATGAGAGATGTCATTATTTGGGACAGGCAGATCTAAGTTACTCTGCTCTGGGCTCATGTGTGGAAAGCCTCTGGGTCTAAAGTAACTGTCAGGTGGGATCCTGGTCTTTCTAGGGTCTTTTTCTGGAGGTTGAGGGGTGGGATGGCACCAGTTCATCTTTATTTTGCAGACCCCTCATGGCATGGGAGCCACTGAGACTTGTGTCAAACTTGCACAGGCCCCAGACCGTTTGAGGATGAGGAAGAAACTGAGGTCTGATGGCAACAGGTCCTCCTGGCCACCCCAGTGCTACTCTGTGCCTTTGTCTCAGGGACAGTTGCTTCCATAATTTAGGCACAACATCGATGAAATAAGTCTCTCACTGCAGTATAAATGAGAACTTTCTTGCTCCTGTTCTAGCCCTACAGAGATGTTTCAGTTATTCAAGAAAAAGGCATTATAATAAAGCAAACTATTATTATTTTCTCACTGTCAGTGTTTGCTTCTCAACATTATCATTATTTAATCCATCACTGCGCTGGCAATTTTCCTGTGCAGTTTGGAGCATATGAACTCCTAATAATGAAAGGTCCAACTGTCCCTAGTCTTGTTAAGTGTGGTTAGACAAACTAAAACTAAAATGATTTGCTTTTCCAATAGCACGTATTCTCAATTATACTTTATCATGGTTTACAAGCTAATTCACCATCTCTGATAGCTCAGAATGGCTGAATATATTTCAGCTGCAGTAATGGTACAGGAAAGAAAAGGGGATGTTGACTCAGGGACCTGGGGGCCTGGAAGAATGTTGGGAAGGAAATTTGCTGTGCTGATCCATGTTAAGATCTTCACCAAGCCAGCCTCTTGTTATTCTCAGAGAGAAACGAGGACTTTTTCATGCTATTTTTCCCCTATTTTACTAATTCTTTTCTGATGTTTTCGGCTCATCTCCCCACTGCTATTCAGGTTTGAATCCAATTTAGTTAAACTGATGTGAAGTAATGAGTAAACAATCCTATGTCAGCTTAGAACATGCTGAGTTTTGCTTGGACTTGTAAATCCACCAGTAGAAGCTAAGCCTTCATAAGCCAGATCTAAAGTGATTTAAGAGAATCTGTGCACAAATCACTCTGGAAGTAAAACTAGTGCTTTTGCTAATACTGAATACTGAAATAGTTCCGTTTGTGAATGGTTAATAAAAACTTGGAGTGATGTAATCAGATGACAGGAGTGAGAGCTTTAATTAATGCCGGTAGTGCAACATCACTTTGTGTCTTTGCAGTTTGCTTTTGTTTTACTTGGTCAAGTCAAGTACCTGTAAAATATTGCCTGACTTTGCTGAAAAGATTGTGGTGAACAAAACAATTCAGGTTTGGGTGCCTGGATGAACAGACCTTTTTGCATCTTTTTGTCTCAGTACTAACACAGAGGTGGTCTGCAACAATACTTGCCTCATCTTCATCCACAAAAATAATGTGATTTAGCTAATCACAAAATAATTGGAACAAAGCATTATATTCCCAACTGTGGTCATCCACAGAAGAGGAAAAGAATGGATATGGGGTTTTCCTAAGTTGCTGTATCACCGTATTTCCTGGCTCATATCAATTGTTAGGTTCTCCAGCCTTCGGTCTCTTGCTGTGAGAGCATTACAAAGAGAACAGTTAATTGCTGGGAGCTCAGTGCATGAAATACACATTTCAGTCACTGATGATTTGGAGCAAAATTTTGTCTACAGGAAAGCCTTACCCTGAGTATTAATAATTGTGAAATACGTAGCATTTTCCTTGGACTTACAGAGAGATTTGAGATCATCAGGGTAATTTGTTTGACACAGAATTTTGCCACAAATTTGCTTTACCTTGCTATGCAATCTGCAAGATTAGCAGTAGCCTCAGCTCATAGAGAACACAGCTGTCACCACCTGCAAGTCACGCACGGTGCGAGGAATTAAATAAAGTGCTTCTCTAAACAATAACTGATTCATGTTAGCAGGCAGGCTTAACAAATAAACAGGTAGGCTGTGGGAATACAGCCATGGTGGCAAAGGAATGCAGAGGGGAAAGATATGGATGCACAAGATGGAGCAACAAGCACGAGCTACATGGTTTTAATGTTAATACTGACATTCCTCATTAAAACTGCAATCTGTTCAAAGGAAAAAAAAACCCATCATTCATTTGCTTTCCCTATCTTTAGCATTTCTAATTTTTGCTTTATTAGTGAAAAAGTCCTTAAGAACTTTCTAGTCAGTCTCATTTTAATGCGTGTCAAAAACAGGGGTCAAACTTTATATTGGTTGCTCCCCTGACACACCTTATAATTGAGAGGTAATTGATAGCCAGATGCTCCCTTGTCCAAAAAGCTGCATTTTAAGGCATCGTATGACAAGTTAGGCAGCAGGATTAGTTTATCACTAAACCCACCCAAGGATAAAGATGTAACGATACAATTGCAACCAAGACCAAGAAGGGATTTCTGGCTTTGTTGGTTTGATAGAGAACTATCATTCAATTCCTTTGGCTGAAAAAATGAAGACAAAACCATGTGCAACTGTTCCCTGTTCCATCTCGATGTCACACAGCTGAGCTTTGATGGATGGTTTGTGTTCTCTTACCCTCATCCCTTCAAACCGTGACAGTGCTCTCAGCGGCCGCAGCGCCCGCAGGGTCCTGAGGGATTTGATGGGACCCATCTCGGAATATCCAAGAGTGCTGGCAACGAGGCTGATTAAAGAGACCTGGACGGAGACACAAGGCAAAAATTCAATCTGTTACAACAGTCCTGCCATTTTCCTTCTCTTCTGACTTTCCTTCCTGGGAAGAAACAGCTGGTTAGTGGAACAGTGGGGGAAAAAGTCGTAAATGGGAGCCATTACATGGGATCCACACAGAAGAAAGGATGATCCTTGACAAAGTGGAGGAGAAAAGAGATCACCATCACAGACCCACCAGTCTGTGCTAGTTTCTCTGCACCCCTCAATGTGTGTGTATCTCACTCTCCCCAAAATATGAGTCATGTAAGTGTTACAATTTAGGGCTTTTTGGAAGAAAGCACCTCTAAGATCTAACTCCAGCAGAGATAAAGGATTTTAGTATTAACATTCAATCACTAGTCTTCAAATAAACAATTAGAAACGAGTCTTCTAGATTGCTGGCAGATGTGACTTTATATCATAGACCTTAGAGAATGATACGCATGACTCTTCCATTCTGCTCTTATCACTTCTTCTGGCTTCTGCACAGTCCCTGAAGGAGGTGGAAACTTGACTGGTGCTCGTTGTTGAGGTTCATACCTTTCAAAGAATACCTCTTTGAAATAAACTTTCTGAATCGGGAAGCAGCACAGGGGGGTTCCCATGCTCTTTGTGTTCTCAAAGATTTTGTAGTGCACCAATTGTGCAGAAATATGGGTGGAATCAGGCACAAGACTGGAGTCTGAACAAACTGAGTGGCAGTGGAGATTATGAGCACATGGAGCAATAGGCTTTTGCTTGCTCAAATCGGTGCTCAGAGCCTGAAATTTTACTGAGCAAGGAGCGAAAACAAACAGCTCTCCAACACTGTAGGTATCATGCCAATTTGCATGTTTTAAAAAAACCCAAAACAATAACAAAAAACCCAACCAGAATTAATCACCACATACTATAAAATATTGTTTTCTTAGAAGGAGACACCTGTGCGTACTGCTTACAACAGTTCATTTTCTTCCTTTTTATCTTGGTTTTTTTTTCTTACCATTTTCACAGCCCTGGTTACCACAGTATTGGATATCTCATGCTCACCAATGTGAGTGTGCAAACCTCGTCTGCGAGGAGCCACTTTAAAGACAGCAGCTAAATCTAAAAGCAGGAATTCCTCCATATTATAAAAAATAGGTACTTAGTGGAAAAGGAGATGCCAGCTCCCCCATGAAGACAGACAGCCCTGGAGGGAAATTTTCTTTTCATTTTAGGATAGGATGATTTTTACTCTGAACTCCATTGCTTGCTGACCAGTCCAGCGTCACCCATGAGGTCTGGGATAAATCAGGGTAAGACCAGCCTGGTCCCTAAGTCCCAAGACAGTGTCCCCTGTGGAGCAGCCTTTCTCCTGAATGTGCATTTATTTACACACCAGAGCTGCACAGCTAAGCACCTTTGTAAAAACCGGCTCCATTTGTTAAATTATTTACCTGCTGATGGCTTTATTGTGGCATGTGGGTGACTAAGGGCAGGAGGTCTCAGAGCAACCAAGCCTGAGCTGGGGTTGCTGCCAGGATAAGTCAGCCCACCCTGCAGATGACTAAGAGGCACAGGGGCTGGCTGTCACCCTGTAACATGTCACTCTTTAACAAGGTGTGACACAGGCTCACCTCCTGTGCACAGACCCAGCGGCTGGGGAGGAAGGAAGGGCTTAATAAACACTTCTGCCTTTTAGTGGTGAGTGCCCTGTGAGAACATCACAGCAGACAGCCAGACTAGGTTCAAAGTCTGATGTCCTAGGCCCCGTAGACACCAGGGAGGTAAGAACCACCAGTGAAGCCTTTGCTTCGCTCTCAAAGACAGCAGATCTGAACCTGTGACCTGAGCATGCCTAAGTTATTCTAGAGTAAGCAATGCCATGGGTTTGACATGTTCCTTTCTCTTGTACCCCGCTCACCTGAAGCTCAAATCTGAAGATGAAAATCCAGGTTTGACTTAAAAAACATATTAAGCTCACCAATGCACCCGTTTTCTGCCTTCCCTGTTTCTTACCAGCCTGGTTTACATCCTGTGCTCTGAAGCTGCATTAAAACAGGCTTCAAATCCTCCTCCTTTTATTCAGTCTTCCCACTAACTTAATGTTGCCTAAATAATGAGAAAGGGCTGAGGATTTGTCTAACAGCAATAAGCAAATGTGCACTGTAGTTATATGGCATAGCCATTCAATTAAGTCATCTTAAAATTGTAAAATAACTGCCATTACAGAGAAATCATGACAGAAATAACACTGTGGCACATATTTCTGTCTTTGGAGGAAAGTTCAGTGCAGAAAACAGCCTTAACCTCACAAAGCCTTGGCACTTCCCATCCGGAAAGGCTGGAGGTGTAAGAGAAACAGTTCAATGTGATGGACACCTCAGAGATGCTCAGAGATGGAAACCAAGATCCACACGCTCACATGCCAGGGGAAGCTCAGTCATTTGTTAAACTGATCTGTAAAATGAATGTAGATATTTAAATGAAAATTAATCAAATACAGGGTACCCAACACCTTTCTTTGCTAGTTTCACCCACAATGACTTACAAGTCAAATCTCATCAAGGTCTTCAAACCGCTTTGGCTGGTGCATCTCCATGATTCCTCCCTCATCCTGGACTTATGTCCCATAACTGCCCTATGTCTCCAGGCAGAAGGTTTTTGGTTCAAATCCTGCAAGACCAGACTTTGGATCTGAGTGGGTTCCCATTTTCTTTTGAGTGCCACAAATGTCACCCTGAAACACATCACAGGTGGTGTTGTCCTCCTGACACAGATTTACACAGCATTAGATATCCCTGCAGAGGATTAGGTCATGAAGCTGTGTGATATTTGGCAATGATTTACAAGGCTGGAGTCAGAGCAGAGTTTGAGACAACTTGTTTAAATGCTTGGATGTTGGTTTTGAAGGTATCCCTGTCAAATTTTATTTATAGGAGAATTACTAACGCAGGGACTTGGCCATTTGGACTTGATTAAAAGTGACCCGGAAGGTTATTTTTAGGAAAAAAATCAAGCTGTTTTCAAAATTGGTGCTGACTGCCCCACATAATCACAACAAAAGGTGAAGTCAGCTATTTCTGTTTTTTTTTTGGTTTTTTGGTTTTTTTTTTTTTTTTTTCTGTTGCAAGGCTATGCAGCCCAGAGCTGCTCTAAAGTTCTGCTTTGTGCTCTGCTCGGAATCAAAAATGTTCTGGCACCCAGAAAACACCTCTAGGGTCAATGTAACCTCCAGATTCAAAATAAGTCACACACACATTTCTAAAGTTTTCAGTACCTGTTTGCAAATAGTTTTGTAGGTTTTTCATAAAAACCTGCTTCTGAAGTCCAGACAGCACTGTAACACAATGGAGAGCAAGCGAATCCCAAGGAGTCACTATTGCATGGAACCATTTCCCACAAAACACCCAAATTGCTGTTGACCTTGAGCTTTCCCCTCAGCTTCACCTTTTACATGGCAGGTTACAGGTAAGCTGTGGAATCCCTCATCCTCCTGTGCACTTCTTCTGAGCCAAGCAGATTTATCACAGCTCTCATTTGCTCTGCTTCCAGCATTTCCCTTGAAAGCCTTTCCAGAACTTGCTAGATCTTACTAAGAAGCTTTCACAGCTTTCCATTTAAACCTTGCCCATACCTTAATGAAGGAATAGTTTCCCCATATTCCGTACAGACTTCTCCTTACCCCCTTGACTTGCTGCTCATTTGGTGCCCCTGATGTCCCCAGAACGATGCTGTCACTGGAATTTTCTCTCTGATCTGAACTCCAGTGCACAACCTGGCCAGCAATAAGGGCCCTAAGGTGGAGAGAGGTCCTCATAAATCAGTGTGTGCCATCCTGCCCCCACAGACTTCAGCCTGTGGCACAGAAGCCTCACTAATCTCATGGACCAGGATGTCAATCACGTGGCAACTCTTCCCTTTTGCGTTGCCCAGATGATCTCGGCACAGCCCAAGAGCCCAGTCTCAGTGCTGTCAGACACTTCCCAAAATTTATTCCAGCCCAAAAGAGTGGAAACCCTGGAATAGCCAGCATTTACAGCCCAGCTCAGCGGTACAGCTCCCCAGGAAATCTCAGGCTCCTGGCAAAGCCTTTTAGATCCTACCTAAACATTTCATCTTCTTGCTATTATAGACAGGCTGAGCGTGAGCTCTGTCTGATCTTGGCATTTAGGGAAGATTTTTGCCCCTGTTCCTCACTTTCTTTGCCCAGAGACAGTTTTACCTATGTATCTAGAAGTATTATGTGTCTATAAATACAGACCTGTATTCCCACATATTCCTATTTTCCCTCATATTCTATATTCCCACACATATCTACACAATATAGTTTATCTATATAGATTTTACAATAATTTGCCTGACAGATGCCTGGAGTTGGGTGAAGGGAGAGATAAATGAACCCCACAGCTTCTGTGGTTGCCATTTTCAGTCTCATGATCAAGGGGAAAATTAGAACTTTTAATTTCTGTGCACTGGGCACCAGAAATACCAGCCATGGGGGTTAATAGGCCTGTGGCTGGTGTTTTGAAAGCCAGTCTCCTGGTATCTGTGTCTCTTGATGGCATTAGCTTGGGTCTGGAGTGTCCCACAGTATGACATTCATATGTGTTTCCAGGGCAAAATCAAGAAGAATCAATGAATTTAGAGTGCTAGAACACAGGGAAGGATCTCTGAAGCAAGGCTAGCCTCACTAACAATGGTATAAATTATACAAATACATATATAAATCTAATGAGAACAATTTCTGAATGTCTTAATAATTTTGACAATCCAAAGTCTTGTCCAGGAATCAGAATATTTTTTCAGTGATTTCCACTTTCTTGTCATAATTTCACTATTTTACAGAAATACTGTTATTCTTAGGATAAAGAATATGAGTTTTGTTTGTGCCCAGGTGGCACCCATGCAGTGTGAGATTCCCAGTGTGCTCACCCTGGTCTCAGAGTCATTCACCAGTTACAGATATGCATTTTCTGACGATTGAAATTATTCACCGTGAACACACAGAGATAAAATTCCATAATAATTTTAAGTGTCTTCATTATCTGACAGTGACTTAAGCAATCAGTGCTGTAAACCAACATAAACCCAGGAATGCCACCAGAACAGAATTACAAGGCGGTAGAAAAACAGTTATAAAGTAGGCAGTGCAATAATGCAGCACACAAAGGGGAAAAGGCCTTTAATCAGAAGATCATAGACCTTTTTTTTTTCCAAAGGACTGATTGCATTTAGAACAGCAGTGGGTTCCTCCCCACGTGCACACATTTTAGTATCTTTTTAGCAGCCTCCCCAGACTCCCAAGCCATGGGGGTTCCAGGGAGTGAAGGGCACAGAGTTTGGGAGCAGTGTTTCACCCCACACTAACCGGGGTTCCTGTAGCAAGAAGAAACTGGAATAAACTCTTTGAGCTGGAAAAAAAGGGCTGCTCCTCACTGTTTTACATTCCTAAGAGCACATCACTTCAGATAACCTGGGAGCACGCACTGGACTGAGCTGGACACAGACAGACCCGAGCAGCACCATTCCAAGGCAGGCCCTACCCAGCACAGACTGCATGTTTTAATTAACCCCTGACCACCAGCGAGATGAAATAATAGCAGAGCCCTGAAAACAAGGAATTCTGCCTCAGCAACAGCAAAAATCCTCCTAGGTTAATCATATAAATCCTAAAGCCAACCAGAATCTCTACTAAATGCCTGCTGCAGCACACATCTGAGAGTGATGCCCTGAGAATGTCTGTCTCAGGGAGAAGGGGAGACCTCCTTCCTGGTATGGGCAACAGCATATGCTTTATGCAGCCAGGGATTTCATCAAATTAACCTGCTTGTTCAAATTAGAAGGGAGGGAACAGCAGGGAAAAAAAAAAAAACAATCTGAATGGAAGCACAGCAGCTGAGTTGAAAGCTCTGGCCACTTATTTAAATAAGCAGTTCTAGCTAATGCAGGCCCCTGGTGCTTTCAAATAGCTTTTTGTGTGCCCCAGAAACACCTGTCTCTCCCTCCCTAATTGTGCCTTTAAAAAAAAAAAAAANTTTTAAAAAAAAAAAAAAAAAAAAAAAAAATAGAGCTTGGATTGCTTTGGGTGCCTCTTTTCAATGCAGCCTGGCTTCTCCTGTCTTTGGCTGCCAAAGACAGGATCACCCCAAGACCTCTTCCCTATCCACTGTCTTTTAGAGCCAGGCCTGAAGTTTCAAGTCTCTCCCCTTGATCAGAAAGGGAACAAAATTCAGTCTTCACCCCAAATGCAAGCTGAAAAACCTACAGGGAAAAGGGACTTTGCAAACCAACTGAAATCTATGGAACTTCTTTTGGCACTCTGAAATATGATTGGGAAAAGGGAGCTTGTAACGAGGTTGGTATTCCTTTCAGCACCCACCCTTTCTGAGAAGACTTTTATTGTCACTTTATTTTTTTTTTAAATATCCCTTTTTCCTTTCACTCTGACGCTGCATTTTCTGCCTTACAGATGCCAAACTGTATGATTGCTCTTGCCAATCCAGAAATTGCACGTTATGAAAGAAAGGCACAAAGTTAAAGGAAAGTCTTAAAAATAGGACGCTAGAGAGACACTAAGGTGACCTAAATTCCCATCTCTGCTCCCTATTTCCTTGAATCACAGCCCTCATGTTCAGGTAAAGACTACAAACTCCTTGAGGCTGCTCTGGGGTTGGTGTGTGGCCTGGAGGTGAAAACATGTCTGGAAATGAGCTAACAAAGAGCTTCCCTCATTGCAGCAGTTCATTACTGCTCGTGGAGTGCTCTCATGTATTATAACATGATGGGCTACATGAGTGCCTAGATTAATTATAAACAAAAATTAGCTCCTGGAAAGCCCAGTGCTACTTCTTATTACTCAGGTTTTAAAAACTCATTTACTTCATCCACTGTCTCTTCTTTATTTTTTTTTTTTTTCTCTCCAGGACTTTTCCTCCTTTTTAAAGATAACTTTTTCTCTATCTACTACTCAGACTAAGGCTTTAAAACTCTGGTAATACTCCATGTTCTCAGCTTGTCTCCTGGTCCTCATGTCCAAGCTTTTCAAGGCAATGTTTCCTTTCCAGAGGGCAGCCTTGTTGCAAACAGCATGTGTCACTCTTGTTGGGTTAAATGCTTTTAAATAAATCATTCCTGCATCCTAATTGCTTCCTGGCGGTTTCCAGAAGAACCTCTTTACGTCTTGCTGTTCTCTTAATCTGTCACCTCCTCTACACCTGCTCAGGCTTCTCTAACAGCTCCAGTCAATTCCCAGGGCAGATGGCTGAGAATCAAGAATTAAACCTCAGCTAATTTCCGAGGGCGAGTCGACTCCGACTCGTTGCTGTGAGCTTTCATCCAGCGAGGCGGCAAACTGACTTATTGATCTGCAGTTTTCGCCCCTCACCCCTTCCGAATGGATTTCCAGCTTGTCTCAATTCACCTTTTTACTGCAAACAGGCACCTTTGCCACGCCTTGACATCCTGTTTATTAGCACTGGGCAGGGATCACAGAATCACAGAATCTGCTGAGTTGGAAGGCAGGCACAAGGATTGAGTCCAGCTCCTGGCCCTGTGCAGAATACCCCAGGAGCCGCACCTTGTGCCTGAGAGTGTTGTCTAAACTCTGCCAGGCTTGGTGCTGAGACCACTTCCCTAGGCAGCCTGTTAGGGATTGCTGTGAATTTTGGGGATCACATGGTGTAACTTCATCAGACAAAGCCTGGCCAAGTCCCAAAGGCTTTCTCCATGGTGGCTGAGCAGGTGCAGAGGCCTCGAAAATTCTGGTATTTCTGTCATGATTTAGAGCAAAATAATTTCCTCATCATCAGCTGTGCTCTGCTTCTCATCCAGATGCTGTGAGGATGCATCCTGGATTTAGAGCAGCTGGAGAGGAAAGACATTCTCCTCTTAAAGAGGTCTCCAAAGCCACCTCGTGTTTCATCTCAGGGAACCTTCCTGACGCTGAATGCTGTCGTCAGGAGTGGACGGGAATATACCTGATTATTATTTATTATGTGAAGATAGTGCTACCATGCCTGGGCTGCACACAGTGGTTACTGACAGAACATTTCCCTGGGGCTCAGCCCCATCGGCTCTGCTGCAATTCCATCCCAGCTGGTGGGAGCTGAGGTGCTGAGCTAAAGGCAAATTCCTTTCTGGGCAGGATTAGGATCAACCCTACTTAGAGATGACATAGTGAACACAAGAACAAAAAAACCAACCAACCAACCAAAAAAATCTCCAAAAAACCCCAAACAAACAAAAAAACCCCACCAAAACAAAAAATCCCCATAGCAAAATAAATTT
>VZRN01001723.1:2242997-2294440 GCA_013397935.1 Dasyornis broadbenti
AAAAAAAAAAAAAAAAAAAAAAAAAAAAAAAAAAAAAAAAAAAAAAAGAAATCCACCAAACCCCCCCCAAAAACCAAACCAAACCAACCAAACAAACAAACAAAGAAAAAAACCAAAGAGAAAAATCTGTTTAGGTTGCTTTGTCAAGGTGTTATTCTGGATTTGTTCATTTCCCTAAAGCATTTATTCAATCAGATGTTCCAAATCAATACAAAAAATACCAATTTGTAGTGGGAAACATGACAGTCTTAGCTTGAAAATCAGCTCTGTTTAGCTGGATTCTTGAACTTGATTGATCCTGATATTATATGGAATATGCCTGAATGGAGAGAGACTCTGAAGAATTGTAGGATCCCTGACTTCTCCAGGAAGGATAATGGTACAAGCAGGAGTACATACCAAAACCAGGAATCTCCCTCTTCATTTGCCTTAGCACAAAACATCCCAAAGCCAGCCATACCAGGGTAGGAAGCCAGCACAAAGCCTCTACACCAATAAGGCACAACTTTGATGTTTCATCCCAATTCCTTTGATCTCTCCCTCACAAATAAAGAATCCCTGCCTCTCTACAGGCTGTTTCTATCCCTTCACTTCTTCCTTTTCCCTCCTCCTGACACCAGTCCCTTGAGCTGCTCTGACCGTCCTGGATGGAGCCACAAAGTTGGTGGGAAGATGTTTTTTTGGTCTGCAAATCAGGATTTCAAAGGTGCTGGTCATCAGGGAGAGGAACTGTGGGACAATTCCCCATCCTCCTCTGTCCCTGCAGGTTGTGTGGGGCTCTGGACTGTTCGGTACAGTCAGTGTGTCCCTCCCAGCTCAGCTCTTCCATGCAAGGGAGAACATCCCTGTATATGGAACTTGGCGGCTCCACTCCAAGTGATGGAAAGGGCCAAGCAAGCTGAATGCAAGAACTCCAGGATTTTATTCATTATTTTCTTTTAAAGCATAGCCTTCTAAATAAGGACATTGAAAAGTGCTCCATCTTTAAATAACTTTGAGAAATAAAAATGTTTGGTAAATCTAGCTCAGCGAAATCTGAGTTGAGATGGGTTTTTCACAGCACTTTTGAAAGCTGGAAATCTGCTTCAGTAATTGAAATTCTCCAGCAATTGCAGTAATTATTCATCTCCCAGCCACTTTGCAAGGTGTAGGCAGACAGAGAACTAGGCTTACCGTGGACTTTTCTCCTCACCTGGGTTTTCCATCCCTTTTCCTGCAGCTGCAGCAGGTTTTGTCCTGCTGTGCCTTGTCTGAAACTCAGCTTGTGCTTCCGCTTGGCAGAGCGTGGGTTCTCCCCTTTTAGGACCCATGTGGTAACAAACATGAGGTGCAAACCAAGATATGACCAGACATTTGGATGTTTTTGCACGTGTTGTGTTGAGATAAAGTGTGGGGTGGCAGAAGGGAGATTTCCAGCCTCGGCTGACCTGCTAACACACATTAAAACCACTTATCTCACCTTCATGTAGAAGTTTTTCTTTTCACTTATCCTGAATTAGTCAATATGTAGTAAAAGAACAATTTTTTCTCTTTCCATCTTCTTTTTTTTTTTTTTTAATTTTTTTATTTATTTTATTTTATATTTTTATTTTCCCATTTTAAAAACCAGGCTCTCTGGCTTCTGGAGAGGGAATCTGACTCCTATTAGTTATCTGGGAAATTTATACCATCAGAGAGGCTCAGAAGAATGCGCACTAAGACACCTTCAAAAATCCCACATGTGCATTTGCTTTGAGGAAGAAGAAGAAACTACTCAAAACCTGAACTCTGAAGTTATAATACCCTGTTTTACCCACGGAATTCTGACAACTCACAGAGAGCACTAATAAGTTCTCTCTTAAGATGCTGCTCCAAGTGACAAGACATATTATCTTTAATTTGCCTTGCCTATATTTTTGTCATTCTACTCCTATGTGCTTTTCTGAACAGAAACTAGACAAAATTCCCATGCTTTTAGGGTAATGTCCCAAGAATACAAATTGGATTTCAGTGCTGTTTGGGAACTGTTCATTACAGCAGATTGTGTAATTACTGGTACAGCAAACAGAAATCACCTTGTTAATCAACAGGGAATACAGATGGAAAAAAACAATTAAAGTAATCATAAGCCATCAATATTTACTTCTCACAGCAAGTTTTTAATTGTCACTTAAAGACAATCCGACACAAGGGCATAATTTAATTCAATTCTATTTTAACTAGGAATAGAAAGACTGCATTAAAATGCTCTTCTCAGATTCAAGGATTATTAGCTGTTTCTTAACTTGTCTGACAGTGAAGTATTTGAAGCAGAAGTCTTGGAGCAAGTGCTTTCCAGGAACTATCTTGGAAAATGTAATACCTTTATTTTTGTACAAGTGTTCAGGGAAAGTGATGGCGCACTTAATGCCTGAACATCCATGAGCAGTTCTCAAGCAAGCAAACAGGAAATTTGGCAGCAAACAGGAAATTTGGAAAGCTGCTCAGTGCGGAATACAGATCTCTAGTTACAAACCCAACAAACATGTTGTGTTAGAACCACTCACAAAAGTTATTGGGGAGAGTGAAAAATACACATTTTTTTATTTCCATAAAAGCATCTACAACATCCTGCCTCGTGGATTTGTTGAATAACTGGTTTGGGATGTCTGGCCTTCAAATCCATTGCTGAGCCTTGCCTGAGCTATTTTGCAGGCAGATCTACTACCCAAAGCTGTTGTGAGCCCCTGCCTCCATGGCAGTGGAGATAGAAGAGGGATGGAAGAACAACCTTCATCCCTGGTGACTCAGCTGGAGAGAAACTGCTGGGGCATCGGGGCAAAAATTGAGATTTAGAGATGTTCTCCCCTCTCTGCTGCAGGACACAGTGCAAGGACCACCCATTGCTGGAGATGGCTGGAGGGGAAGGAGGCTGCCAGGATCCCCAACAAAGCAATTGTTTAAGAAAATAATTTTCTTCAGGCATCAAATCTTGATAGACAGGATAATCTTAGAAAGAATTGGTGGAGAAAACCTCATCCCCCCTCATCTCTGAAATCGGTACATGACAATCAGGCTGGGTTTTTCTAAGCCTGGACTGGGGCTAACTTTTGGTCAATTAAATTGAACACAAAAGCTGCAATGGAGATGATGGATTTGTGATAATGGACTTTTGTAGAGTGATGACATTAGTGCCGGTTTAAGAGGATTTCTCTGTGAATGCCACGGGCAATGAGACTCGCTGTGACTTTTTTTACTGAGCACTCTTACTAATGAGTTGGGACTTCACACCCCTTTCCCATGAGCTTTCCCATGACAGCTTCTCCGGGTTCCAGCCTCTCCCCTCTGCCTCCAGCACATGAGCAGAGAGTGAAGAAGCTGTTGACTGCAGCACCTCCAGACTCTGAATGATGCTAAGCCCCAGACTGAAGCCTTTCCCAAAGTGACCATGCAATGGAATAATCCATCTGCTGTCAGCAGAGAATGGGACATAGCTCAGAATTAATTGGCTGCAGCTCAGACTAGATAAGCTCAAGATAATATTTATAGGTCAGAGGAAACAATTGAAAGGAACATCAAACATGACACCAGCATGCACAGCTGGTGGAGTCTCCCTGCCCCTTGTTTTATAGCCCAACTCTTCTGTCTTTTGCAGGACATGCCTGGCGGAGAGCAGTTCCCACAAACATTCCCTTTGGATGCCACTCACCTCCATCCCTGGCCAGCTTCAGGCTCCTTGCTTAATCTGCTTTGTCCAAAGAGGTTTTGATTGCATGGAGGCTTGGAAAATATCTGTCCTTTGTGGAAATATTTGCCTGTGCAGTCTAGCAAAGAGGATTGTGCATAAATGCCATTCCTGATGGTGATATTGATGTCTGTCTACACTTACATCTGTCTGCACAGATGCACCACAGTCTCTGCTTTTCCCCCACGTGAAAAGAGCTGTGGACTGAGTTTCCACCACGGCAATTCATGAGCACAGAGAGGTGATAATTACAGTGTAAAACGGGATTACTTTATCTGTACACTCCTTTTTGGCAGGGTAACTTGTATAGATGTACATTGATGTTGTTTGTTCAGTAAGTCCAGCTTCCAGCAGACATCCAAGGCGTCTTTCCCAGGTGCCCTGAGCTGAAGTGAGCCTGTATTTTGTGGTTTGATTAACCCTTTCTCTTTGCTCCCAAAGAAATCTGTAGCAGTTTTGTTGGCAGGATGTTATTGCATTGCGGTGGATGTGAAAGCACTCTCTTTTTCCTACACTAGCACACTTCTTTGTGATGCTGAGGAGCCCATTACCAGAGACCATCCTTTAGGGATTCTACATCCAGGAAAAATAACTCTCAGTTTGTGGGTTACTGTGTATTTTGATGTTTAGGTGTTGCAAGACAGAATTTCCTTTAGTAATCCACAGCTGTCAGATGCAGCCTGTGGTGTTCCACTGGCCCAAATCAGTGCCAAAGGTCTTTCATAAGGCAGGATATACAGAAAAAAAAAAAATATATAATTCAGCAGCAATATGCTTATACCCCCTCTGGGTTCAAATCCCATTTAGGAATAGTGAATACTTGCAAATTTTGAGCTGGTTTTATGAATTATTCAAAACAGAAAATAGATTCAGAGTTGCAGTTGTACAATGAGAAAACACAGATGAGAGATGGTATCACATGTCCAATCAAAAATCAACCATCGCAGCTTGAATTTTGAATACTGATACCAAACCACTAATGAATAATTTGCAGATCAGGAATTTTTAAGTGAATAATTTTAAACAAATAAATTTGAGAAAATCAGACAAGTGGTTCATCTGCTTCTTTTGGAGCAGCTAATTCACCCATTCACTCCCTTCTGCAGCTCAGTTGCAGTCATTTGGTTCTCAAAGGACCAAAAAGAAAATGTAAATTGAAATAAAAAGTGTGCTGGAAAAATTATAGGATATTACTGTGCCAATTCAGAGTGGCAGGGTGGGTTAGCAATAGGGTAGGAGAAAAGCATCTGTTAAACCTGCTAAAAATATAGTATCAGGTTCTCATAATCTGCACTGGGAAAATATTTTTAAGAAAAGAATAGCGCAGGGGGAAAGGATTTATTCATTGTAAACACTAAAGAGCAAGTGGTGGCCTAGAGTCAATCAATAACCAAAACAACTCAAAGGTGGAGCAACTTTTTGGTTGGACTGGGAGTTTGCAAAAAAAATATCTCAATGTGGGTGGAATATTTAAATGTGGGTTAAGGAAAGGAAACATTCTGGGTCAGTAAAAGCATTCTGGGTCAGTAAGAAGGCTCTGGGTTTTATTTTCTGGGGATAAGGGGAGTCCCAGAGGCCCGTGTCCCCCCTGTTTTATGCCATACGTGCTCGGATGCGTGACAGTGAAAGGTGAAGCTCCTTTCCCAGGCCATCTGTGGCTGCTTCTCCAATCTGTCATTATAAACTCCACCGTTAAAAGGCAAACACTCAGCTCATTTTTGGTGTTACATATGGACTTTGCATTCTTGTGTGGCTCCTGTTCCAAGGGGGGTGGGTTTCACAGGGAGGACAGAATTTAGTTTAGTTTTTGCTTTACTCTCTTTGATATTAATGAGATGCTGTTCTACAAGTGTGGTATTGATTTCAAACTGTTAATGTCGCAACAGAGTTCCGGACTGCCTCAGTGAATTCATCATGAATTCACGTTGCTGTTTCTATCAGGAAGATCTCTACTTATGGTTGTGACAATATTCAGCCCTCATCCAGCCCTTCTAGTCTTGAGAAATTCATTAATAATGTCAATAACAAATTCCTGGAAGCCCATAAAGTACTTTAGGTGAGTCCTATTAGTCCTATTTTACAGATGGAGAAACCAGAAAAGTAAAGCTATGTCACCTAAATCACGGTAAGAACAGTTTTCAGGAGGGGGCTGAAACTTAGGAACTGGTGGATTCCAATTTTGTGGTTAAATAATTAAACCAGGCCTTCCTCTTCTGCTGGAGCTAATCTGAGAAAAATGAGTGCCTTCGCTTTAAGAGGTTTCTAAGCATGTATGCAAAGAAGAATTTATGACCTGTAATTTATGTAAAGAATTTCCTTTTCATAAATCAATTTATTAAAGCTCTGCAGAAGCTTCCAAAGGCTCTGATCCAGCAGTGCACTTAAACCATAACTTCAAACAAGTAAACTGTCCCACTGAAGTGCTCTCCTGGGCTGGGGCCAAAGAAAGTGCAGTTCTTCCCTCGAGTCAAGGTTCAGATGTAAAATGGGGAAAAATAATTTCTCTGAAGTTTAATAAATTACATAATCATGGCAAAGCTCTGCCAGCCTCCCACATTAATACCTCAAGCTAATAAGAAAAGGCCTCAGGGAGACAATTGCCTCCTCGTTGATACACTGAGATGAAATGTTGTACTTCATCTGGAGGATGTGGCGTTGCTGACTTTTCCCAAATTTGGCAGATCCCACATCAACTCAACGAGAATCTTTAGAGGAGACAAATGTGGCACTAGCAACACTCCTGGGGTGTGAGTTTCCTTTTGTTCAGACTTTTAAAGATTGATCCTTAAATCAGGAGAACTAAGTGTGGCAGTGTTTCAAGGATTCGGAGTATTTTGCAATGTTTTGTAGTAGTGAAGCCGCTTTGCCAAGAGGACTTTTCACGCCTTCTTCTGGACTCCTGCGCTGGTAAATATTTGGGAGCCAGTACTGAACATACTGACACACACTGCTGGCAGCCTCGCCAGGGAGCCCCGCCAAGGACAGCTCCTCTAATCTGCTGAAAACCTGTGTGCCCAGGTCATGTGCAGAGCAGTCCGAGGCAACTGCACCTTGTGCTAGCTGCGAGTGTGGAATGAGATGTCAAGTGCTGAAAGAAAGAGAGAATTCCTGGGGATGGGAAGGGGATGTGACTCCAATTACGCATCTACGTCAGGACTAACGGCATTCCCCCTGCTCTGGCACATCGGGTCCTGGGGATGCACAGTCACGTATCCAAACCTCCTTTGAGCCCTGCCCGGGCTTGATGCTCAGAATCAGAGTGACAGCTGCCATTTCACAGATGCAAAGTTGCCAAACTTAACGGCCCCATTCGCACCCACCGCAAAATCCAGCGCGAGAAGCGTTGTAGTTCCAAAATGATACTCACATCCACAATAAGGAAGTCCAGCCAGCACCAGGCGTTGGTGAAATACTTCTTGAAGCCATAAGCCACCCATTTCAGGAGCATTTCCAAGACAAAGATGTAAGTGAATATTTTGTCGGCATATTCCAGCATGGTTTTTATGTTTTTTCGATCTTCAAGGTAAATATCTTCAAAGGCCTGGAAGTACAAAGGATTGATTAATAGCTGCTCCTGAGCTGTGTTGGAAAGCATGGGTGTTGCACTGCAAGTCTGTATTTGATAAGATGTCATGTACAGGCTGTGATTTCTGATATATTTTAACATTACAGTCAGAAAGAGTATTCAGGCACAAACAGGACCGACCCTGACCTAGGAGAGAGAGATCTGTTCAGCTTTCCTTTATAATGGACACAGGCTTAGCTCTCTCTCTCCAGCCTCTACTGGCTGTACTGATTTTACCTCGTTTGAGTGCAGGAACAGCTTATGCACCCTGAATTTGGAGTGGGAATCCACGAGCAGATTGCCACCCCAAAATGCCCAAGTTTATCCTGCCTCATCTCCTGTTGGCCGTGCCACTGCTACCCAGGCCTCTCAGATGTCCCAGGGCACAGGATGTCTATATTTAGGAGGCAGAATATGACCCTTGCATTTAGCCAAATAGACCTTACTGCTAATGATGACAAATTGGGTTATTAACCTGCCTGTGTCATGGAGTACTGGAGTTCCCTGGCTTCTGTTCAGCCATCACATTTCAGGTGGCTACAGCCCTATGCCTCAAGAAATGCTCATTATTATTCACTTAGCAGAACAATAACGTTTTAAAGGTCAAGGTATCTATCTCCCCATCTCATCTGTCTCTCCACCTAATCTTATGCAGAGCGTTATGAAAAGAGTTTCAGTATCTGTATCAAGTACGAGCAACTGAATAACCCCTTTAAAATATTTAAGATATAAACCAATATACCTCCTAAAAGAAAGAAAATAAAATTGTCTCATAGTTTAGCCTTCACTTTACGATGTAAGGCAAATAAAAGGCGGGATCCAAGTGTCAGGTTTGCCTACACGCAGCCCGTTTTAGGGCTTCTAAGTCAAATTATGGTCTGCATCCCCAGCTGCTTTTGCCACTGCTGTTACACAAGCTGCTCCCAAGACCCTGTAACCGGGATAACCCAAGCTGTGACATGTTGCTCTCATCCCATCGTGTGACCCAGAACACTTGGCAGCAAGAAACATAATTCGAGAGGGTCTGTGCTAATCATCCGAATTATCTGTATTTACATATTTCCAGATCTGTAGCTACTTTCTGAGGAGCTTCAAAAAGTTAGCAAACACCCAGTGCCTGGAGATACAAGAAGTGTGGTACTTGTCACTCAGGCAGTCACACTGCTCTTTTGCCTGCCAGGGAACAGTAATTAAACTGACAAGAAAGCTTTGGCAGCCTGTGCCAAAGCTTGTCCATTTGTCCCCACACTTTGGGGTGACGTTTTCGCTGCAACTCTGTCTCCTATCTTGCCTTCAAAAACGATATTTCAAGGGTGTGAAAGAGCTGTTGGAGAAAGCCTGAAAACAATGCACAGATTGGAGTTTATCACTTCTTGCAGGGGCTCACTCACTTTGTCAGATGACTTGCTGTACTTTGCAATTACTGCAAAAATAACAACAAACCATTTAAAGTGATCTCCTTCTCTCTCTCCTTTGCTCTCCCTACTTTCTACTAACTTGTCCAAAAGTACATTGTGTTTTGCCTGCTAAAAGCACACTGTGAGTCAGGAGGCAGCTTATTAAGGGATGAAAAATATGCTACCTGGACAGTTCTGTACTTCTGGACAAGCTGTGGATATTACCCAAATGACAAAATTCGGGTGCCTTGCATTTTTTCATGGTGACAAGGGATGAAACCTTTGCCATATAAAACATCAAGAAGTTTTTGGGGGTTTTTTTGTTTTTTTTTTTTTTTTTTCCTGCTTTGCTTTGTGTGTTAAAAAAGAGTTAAGCGGGATACCTGCAGTGTTATCCAAAATTACTATTAAAAAGCAGGCTTCCAGTTTGGGTGCTTATGGCTTAAAATCTTAAGAAAGGTTTTTGGATCTTCTGCAATAAGCTAAAGATTTATTTTGACGGTTTAACCATGTAAATATATATATTGGCTTAAAGGTATATGTAGCTCTTCTCCCTTAAGAACTTAGGGTGTCCCAGGGATGTAGCCAGATGAGTTCAATTCTTGGAAAAGAGCAACCCAGAATAACAGGAAAAATAGTTGTGTGTTGCCTCCAACATCTCCAGTCCAAATACTGAAGTGCGGTGCTGATATGTGGGAAAATGCAGGATAATTTACCCTTACACAGAACCGCACTGGCTAAATTGAAAATCGCAAAAACTAAATGAATGCATGCAATTTGAATTAAATGAGCTTTATATTGCAGTCTTCAGTTATCTAAGGCACTTTTAATTACATATGTGAGGAAGTGTATTCATCTAAAGCATATTATAGCTAGCGACATTCCCCCTCTAAAATGTGTTCAAAAATTAACATTCTGATGCTGAAGCTGGTGCAAAAACTGTCAGAGCCCATTCATTTCAGCAAAGCTGTGACAATTTTCAGAAGCCTACTATTTACCCAAATTTTTCAGCCTCTTATTTTTCATAATAAAATAAAATCCCCTGGGAGATCTTTCAGCCCATCCCTGGTGGGCCAGGAGAACAGTCCATTACTTTCCTTTTTGTATCAACATTTATGTATTTCCACCTTCCTGTCTCCCTCCAGAGAGTTTCTTTGAGCTACACGAGCCCAGTACTTCTGTGTTTTCCTCTCATTTTTTAGGCCACTGATAATTTGTGTTGCTCTTCTCTGGAGTTTCTTCAATTAGCCCATGTCTTTCCCAAAGTGCAGTGCCCAGAGCTGAAGCCAGTGCTCCAGCTGAGGCCTCCTTGATGCCAACTGGAGTGGAAGAACGGGATAATTTCTACTGCCCACTGGGGTGTTGGGCTTTTGTGCAGGGCTGTGATGGAGTTTATTCTTTTTGTTGCCTGCTCCTTCTACAGCTCTTTTTGGAAAATCTGCTCCCTTACAGCCATCCTTCATCACGCCTCTCTGCCTGTGACTATTCCTGGTGAGGTGAAGCAGGCACCTTTCTAAGGGTGGTGTTTGCCTTACTTCTTAAGCAGATTCATCCATTTGGCTGCAGTCAATCCTGATTTCTGGAAATGCATGGATAACCTGTCCAAACATGGCACTGCCTGCAAATTTAGTAAGTGCATGTCTTACTCCATTGCAAAGGAGAAGAGCAGTGACCACCAGACCAAAGCCTGGAGAAATCTTGGTATACCTCTTTGCTCTAGGTCAGGCTAAAAACCTGGGACAAATCCCACCAATTCCAGAGCCATTCCTAACATGTAAAATAGAAATATATGTCTCTGTGAAGAACCCAGGGCCAATAATGCAGAGAGGATAATTCCAGTATGCAGTGAGATCTCAGGAGGAGAGGATCCCCTATCAGAGTCCTGGGCAATGACCAACCAGTGTCCATACACGCACGTCCATTTGGACACAAACAGGACCTGTGTGGGAAGGTACTGAGTGTTACCCTAAGCTGTATTCAAAACAGGAATACAGGCACCCACCAGCTCCATGGGCAGCACTCATTCAGTGCCCTCTGTGTCTTTTGTACTTTTGATTTGCTGGTTACAGAACGTGCTAAAAAAAAAAAAAGAGAAGAAAAGAAAAAAGCAAAGCCTTCCCTGGAGCAAAATGCAAGCCTCCAGATGGGAACTCTCATGGAGGAGCAGCTATGGGATGATAAAGCAGTAACGCTGGGAAACTTCCTCACAAACTCTTCCTTAAGAATTTGCTTTTCAAAACACGTGCAAGTCAGATTTTTACGTTACAGCAGAAGAAAGTACCCCACCCTATGGTAAAGGCAGGTGAAATCAGAAAAGCTGATGACCTGTCTTGGCCCCAGACATGCTCTGCTTACCAGGGCTCCACTGCTCAGCAGGATCATGAAGATGATGAACGTTTCAAACCAGTTGTGCTCGACGATTCTGTAGCACGTCTTTCGCAGCCTCCACCAAATTTTGCCTGGAAATTTTGTGATGTCCACTGAACAGCATGGGAAGAATCGCACACAAACTGTGAAAAAGTAAAACAAAACAAAAGGAATTGTTAAAAAAAAAGCCTATTTAACTCTTAAAGCTGCAATAAGACGCTGCTAAAAACGATTTTTTATAGCAATAAGCTGCTTCACAGTGTCTTCCCTCCCTTTTGTTGCTCACAAACCCCTTCTGCTCTGCCTTCCATTTGCCTCTCTCACCCCCCTATTAAAAAACATTCAAAATCACTTAAAATGTGTCCCAGGGAGTTCTCCCAATGATTTTTGTGATACAGAATATATTGGCCATGAGTCACCAGTGCCCTAGGTCATTGAAAAAGTGATAGCTGAGCTCAGGCAGCACTTCTGATCAGGACTAATAACTCCAAGAGGTTATTAGTGATAGCTTCCACATCCTTTTGAATGCAGGAAGGTTATTTTCTTGGTAGTACAATACCACTGGAATTACTGATTAAAAGTGGCAATCTGATGAAAGAGAGATGATGAGAGGAGGTGCTACAGTGCAGATGGGACCTATGTGCTGAAGAGGCTCAGGCAGCAAAAGCAGGAGCAGATTTTGATCTCTTGGACTCTCATTAGCTTAAACAAGGCATTAGAACAATCTATGGATTATACTGAGGTAGTTAAATCCCCTTGGATGTCACAGAAATTTAGATACTTGCTCCATAGCAGGTTCCCCACTGAAGCTTCATAGTACTTCCTGACCTCAGTGACAAAAGGTGTGTGATAGTTAAGTGCTGTGGTGGTAATGGGGCCCACACAAGGATTTCTGATAGGCAAGACCATGGCCACTTTTAGTTTCCTTAGCAACACTCGTTTGTTATAGCAAAAAGATTTTGTCGTTGGTAATGGACAGATCCATCTCTCCTGCTTCAAAACCACCATGCACATGGCCTTGTGCTGGGCAAGAACTTCAAATGTTGTGAGAGGACCCTGGGAGCCAGGAATTGTCCTGGCCAGTCAGTCTTCTGTCAGATAATCTGACTCAAATGTCCCATTTGCTGACAAGAACGACCCTCAGAAACTATTTTATTTTCAAAAAGCAAGCTTTTTACCCTATCATTATTCCATGTGCTGTGTAGAAAGAGACCTAACTATGGAAGTTTATCAGTCCCATCATGAGAAAAAGAGCCACAGGCCAACTGCTTCTATAGCTGGAAGGTGGCCTGGCCAAGGTCACCAACATGTCTTGAAACACACAGCCACTGCTCAGAAGTGACAAGGGAGGACGCCTCACCACGGTGATGCAATGCACTGTTTTTGGAAGTAGAAATAATATGTAGGCAAGGCAGCTTGGGAAGGAAGGAGGGCGAGTGCCAAGGTTACGGGGAGAGCAGATGCTGCTAATTCAAGGTGGCAAAAGTGAGGCGCCTGAGCTGCCTGTGATATGGAAGGAGATCAAGTGCAGCTCCTGGGATGCCGGGATTCCCAAGCAGCTGGAAGTGGGGCTGTGCTGGCAGCAGGCTCTGCCAGGAGGAAGAGAGCTGCTAAGTCTGCTGTGGTACTCCTGGCATTTCCTGGGACTTTTTATTATCCCAGATCCCTGTTGCGGAGCAGCAGAACTGTGTTGGAAGTTTCGTGCAGGAACTACTCCCTGAACATTTTCCCTCACATTTCTGACATTTTGGTTTGGTGTAGGCTCTTGGCTGGGTGAGGCTGTGGTGTGGGGCTAGCAGGACAGTGAACAATTTCTGTAAAGGTAACCCCACTGTGATGCGAGTAACTACCTGCCCTCTAAATGCCTGCATCACACAGCAGCTCCCCATTTACCACTGCACTCTGGAACTCCGAGAAATTCTGGGTTCAGCTGAAATACGCTGAATTATTCAAGCTTTTTAAGAAAGACATAACACTGGGAGAAGATAGAAATGTAAGAACCAGCTCTCTGTCTCTTTGTAGGTCAGGTACCACTTCAGCAAAGGCAAGAATTATCCTTCTAAGCACTTCAATCCCAAACACTAAAGAATCAAGGCAAGTGATAAAAGGACATCATATTAGTCACTACTTTTTGCTAAAACCAGTACAATGCTCACAGCTGGCAGTGCCTGTGTGTTTGGGTGTATTTTAGGAAGTAGGCACACAGAACGGACTTTCCAGAACAGACTTCCTGCTGAGAGGGGCCCATCAGGAGAATCCCACCAGCACAACAGGGCAGATCAGTTGCATCTCTCAGCAGTGCTGCCAGAAAACTCTTGCACTGCTTCTCACCCCACAGCCCACGTGGTCATCACCACCTTTCAGGTGTCTGGCTCACACTCTGTGCTTATAATTCAGGTAGACTGCCCACCCCATCGTGGCCTCAGCTTTGAACCAGGAAGACCAAAGGCTTGGGCTCAAATCCCTCACTTCTCAAATGAACAGATTAATGGGCAGGTTGTTCACTTTCTCGTAACACTTGCCGTGTTAAGTAGAAATCCCCCTTTGTACTGGAAGAAGCCACTGCTTGCAGTAGAATTAACTGTCCTTGCATCTATATCCTTCCCAAAACTAATTTCAATTTGGAAAAAAAAATCAGCTTTATTTCTTACTTAAAACATTTATACAGAAACTTTTCACTCTTTTCTCATAAGTTTCTTCCTAGATGGTTACTTGGCTTTTTAGTCTCTCAGATGAGTGCCTAGGCCCAGCCAGTAACAAGCATGGCGTGCTCTGCCATGCTCCTAAAGAGTACAAATGCTCTGTAAACACTGTTGGAAGAGGCTAGGATCTCCCAGGAAGTGGTTTTCCCCATTGTAAGATAATTGGATGAATCATTCCCTGGAGGAGTTTCACTACACAGGGAGCCTACATGATTACCTGAGCCCAGGCATAGCTAAAATTAGGGATCACCTTCATATTGAAAACTAATGAGCAGAGTGCTGTGGGTTCCAAAGTCACTTCATTTGTGGTGGGAAAAACTTACAGCATGGTTAAACCAGGTTATTACCGATTCAGCTGCCTTCCATCTGATAGTCTACAAGAACAGAGAGGTATTTTTAAAGACAGAAAGCCAGGTAGCACCACTATTTTTTTTTTTATGCTCCTTGATTGCTTTCATGCAATTTCAATCTGAAAAAAAGAGTCCTAGTTACTGACAGTAATACCTTGAAAAATCCAAAATAGCTTCTCAGATGAGTCAGCCCAAAATCACAGTGCTATTAAATCCCATGCTTTTGATTGGGCCCAATTCAGAAATGTTTAGACCAGATTCTGCTACAATTGCTGATGTCAAGTAGCACTTCCGTGAATAATCATGCTGTCTGCAATTCAGATTAAATGCTGCTTTTAACTATTCACCAATCAAGGAGAAAAAGGAAAGAAGAAAGAAAAACTGACCCCAAACAGGTCTTTTAATGAATTAGTAGAAATCTGTTTCTATTTTAAATTTTGTTATTTTCCTCCCTGACTGTTCTTTCATGCCTGTGCTTTTCTGGACTCTCTCTAATGCTGGTAGCCTACTGCTCTGGTCACTTTGACCTAAGCTTACGTGTTGAATTAGAAACGTCACATAACCAACAGAAAAAGTTTACCTGACCTTGGTCTGTAGTCTAATGGGTTGTTGTTTTTTCTTCCCCCCACCCCCCCATTTCTGTGAAATCAAAATATCAAAATCATTTTGATGAGTCTAAGGCATGACCTGGTGAGGGTCTGAGCCATCCCAACTCCAGCTGTTTCTATAACAAGGCAGGTGGTCAGCAAGGCCCAGCTGCTCGTTTTGGAAAGTACTTTTAGCCATATGAAGGAGACCATTCATTAACACCTTTTAGCACAGCAAGCGTCAAGGCAGGAGTAAAACCTCTGGCACTCCTTGTGACAGAATTGCTCATCTTGCCTGCTCTAACAGGTTTGTGCCACCCTGCTGAAATCAGTGCTAGGAAGCAATGGGTTGTGCAGAAGACTCTGACCACCTTGTGATTTTGTCAGGGCGTGGTTTTGCCACTCTAATTCATGTTGGGCTGCATTGTTTTTGAGAGCAAACTGACTCATTTCCACCTCTACCGTGGCCTTTTGCTTGGTAGATGACTGCTCATCAGAAACACAGAATTGCAGAAAAAGTCTCTGCAAAGGGTTGAATTATTTACTGGTAAATCTATGAAGCTGTTCTGAGCTGCATCTGTGGTCAGCTTGTTCGAGAACAATGTCTGTTTTCAATTGACATTTGGACATTTCATACCATTTCTCATAAAACAGACACCTATTTACCGAGAAACCTTTCCGAATTCATTAGTATACCATGATATTATTTACTTTTTGGTCATATTTCATAACAAGGGAAATAGTCCCTTCAGTCATTAGGGTGTCCTATAGCACAATCACAAACTGAATATTAAAGTATATCTTAAAAAAAAAAAAACAACCAAAATCGGAGAAGGAATTTAATATTACAATGAATTCTGTGTAAATATTCCTTTGGTGCTACGTTCACATTTTCTAGCCTAGTGCAGCCTAATCATGAATCTCTTAGACCTGATTGCATTACCTTGGTGCAAAAATCTCTTTCCAAATGTGGGAGTTATACTGCAAAACCTTCCTCCTCAATGCATGGCAGCCAAGCCTGCTGATTTTAGGCTTACGGGGAAAGAATTTACAAATCCACTGCTTGTTCACACCAATACATATATATTTCAATTTTTTTTTATTAGTTGTGTTTTGGATGGATTGGATTGCTGGTTCTCTTCAATAAACCAGGAACACCAATTAATTTCTTCTGTTCTGTTGTCCAGCAAGTCTGGTACCTTGTGTTCAAACCGCAGCGATTTTGTTGCTGTCTTTACGCAGGAGTTCTCAATAATTGGGATGTTCATTTTCAAAACAAAAAAGTATTTTTCTTGGCTTTGAATGCTGGTTACAGCATTGCTTGGTTTGACACAAAATGCAGCTTCCTCAGCATAAACTGAAGCAGGTAGGTATTCATAACATGGGTTTATAAATACATACATATTTTTATATATATATGTATGTATATATACACCAAGCTGGGTTTCTAATGTCCAGTCTGGCTAGCTGGGCATGCATAAACAAGAATGCAAACTCAACTGTACCCCATTTGAAACACTCCAACCCTTCCCCATGCTGGAGGGAACATGATCTCAGTAGACTCTTCTTATTTAACCCTTTCCTCACCTTCTGGTCCCACTATTAACTTAGCCTAAAATTATCAGCCTAAAATCAGCAGGCTTGGCTGCCATGCATTGAGGAGGAAGGTTTTGCAGTATAACTCCCACATTTGGAAAGAGATTTTTGCACCAAGGTAATGCAATCAGGTCTAAGAGCTTCATGATTAGGCTGCACCAGGCTAGAAAATGTGAATATGACACCCCATTACTATTAATCCCCCTCTTGGGGGGGATTGGAACTGCATGACCTTTAAGGTCCCTTCCAACCCAAACCATTCCATGATTCAATGACTGCAAAGCTGGGTTTTAAAGTGTGAGAGAGAGACTTGCCGTCACTGTCTCCAGCATTTGGATACCTGAGATGCACCTGGAGATCTGAGATTTTACTGGTGTGCTGCAACTGGGGGCTGCTGAGAAGGCATCTGGCAAAGCCTCAGCCTGTCTGATGTTTTTACCCTTCCAAGGGCTTACCAGGGGGGCATTTCTGGTTTATCTGCTGCTACTCTCCTTAAAACACATAATCTGAGAGGTTACTACAAAAAACAGCGTGACTCCTTGGAGCAAAGGCAGTGGGCAGCTTGGCCTACCACTGATGTCATCCGTGCTCTGAGCAAGGTGGTGGATGAGTTGAAATCTAGAGGTCCTGTCCAACCTGTATTAATTTAATTCGGAACATGTAATAGGGCTGTAAGGGTCCTATGATGTCTGAAAACTGTGTGCAACACGATGCCAGCGTGCTGTTCCCGGTGGGAAAACAGAGTATCTCAGGTACGACAGCCAGAGGGAAGCGATACTTTAAAACTTGGGTTTGCTCCATGATTTTTTCCTAGGATCCCAGTGAGCATATTTTGTTGGGCTTGGCTTGGTTTTACTCAGCCTTTAAAAATCATCTAGTGGCAGTGCCTATAACTCTGTTTAGATTTATTCCTTTTAGCGGTCTATTTTTTTTCTTCTCTTCTCTTTTTTGCTTCTGAGCAGCCGCTATCCGCAGCTGGGAAGGGCAGGACACAGATCCCACCACTAATCTGAGCACGTGGCATTTTCCAGATGATGTTTGGGCGTTTTAGGAGCGATAATGGCTCCTGCATGGTCACATGGAAAGATGGTTCTGGGCGTCCTTGGTGTCACGAGTCGTGACCAACCGCGCGTTGAGCAAGGTGGCTCATTCTCGCATGACCCTCTGACGATATTCCCTTGAAACCTTTGCCAGCGGGCTGTGTCCGGGGATTTACGCCTAAGGACTTGGTGGAATCTTTCTCCTATTAGGGTCTGGGAGAGAGGAGCCCACTGTGGCCCGAGGGCTCTCTTTGGATGACCTTCTGGGGGACACAGAAGATAATGTCCAAACAGGGAGCGGTTTTTGCTGCAGAGAACACATGCCAATGGAGGTAACAGGACTGGAGTGTTGCAAGGCATCCGGAGGAAAAAGTACCCAAATAGCTGGCATTGGATAAATGCTCCTTTCCCATCAACTGGCGACCAGAAATGGTCTCTCCATTTCTATCAGGTTTTTCCCGGCAATACTTGGTAGCTGCCAGTGCTGTGACCCTACCTTGGCTTCACATTTCCTGACCCAAGAATGCTCCCTGTTGACCCTAATCAAAGCTATTTTGAGATGATAACGCATTAACAAGTCTCCCCAAGAAAAACGACCTATGGCTTATCTGGGTCACCCAACTCCCGGAAAACTGTGACCTCAGCAAACTTTTCAGCAACTATTTCAAGAACATGCATTATCTTTGTTGCCTTTGTTATCAGAAAAAAAGGGGCCTGAATCTGGAACATATTTTTTCAGGACATAACCTGTGCTGGATGTGTCTAGAAATGTTGTAGTTTGAATTTAGATAGCTGGTGAGCTAACAAGGTAAGAAATTAACCCTTCCCCTCTCGCTCTTCCTCTTCACCTAATCTCCTTCTTTCACAAATATTAACTTTCATTCTCCCAAATATATCAAATATTGTTGTGTCTTTTTATAAAAAGCCAGTAAAGGCAGCACTAGATAAACCTGCCCAGTGCATGCCCTTCAATATTTCCATTTTAGTAGTTTATAGCCTTGTCATCACAGCTAATTAGACTGTTGTTTGTTGGCTTACTTGGTTTTAAACTAGAATGAAATGACAGCTGCATGAGGTTTAATTGCAATGGTAAGCTTGGGTAGAAATATTGGAAAGCATTTAATAGAAGTTGATTATAGGAAGAGACTTTGTTTCCCTGCATAAATTAAACCTAATGTTAATGTCGCTGCTGTAAGAATCATTTGGACTTTCAGTTTATGGCAATTTGACTTGAAATTTTATGAGTGAATAATCATGTTGAGTTTGTTCATTTTTGCCAGATCCATGAGGATTGTGATCGCATTTAGCCTACAGGGCAGACTGAGAAATCTGCTCTGCACGGGTATGTGCTGCACAGGAAGGGAGAACAGATATGTTGGGGAGGATGTCACCCCCTGGATACCCTACACGGGGCTGAGGGCTGGGAGCAGGCAAATCCCATTTAGAGCTCAAGCCTCAGCTGGCTGCATCCTGGGAGAAGAGAAAAACACTCTGACTTGAACAGGGACTGGTGAGGAACTAGGAGAGGTGAGGAATAAAACCAAAATGCAGGAACAGGGGTGTTCAGGAGGAAGGGTGCAGGAGCTAGCAGGGTGGATGTACCCCACAGCAAGCTCGGGGTTCAGCCCACAGTGCCTTCATTTCTACATTTCTGTGCTTCCAGAATGATGAGCAGGCTTCAAAGCTGGTTAAATACTTCTAGTGATCCATCTAGAAGAGCCCTGCTTGCCACCCTGCATCCCACTGAGAGCGGTGAAGAAGATCTGACAAACTGGGTTGGTTCCACTGTGGTCCTGCATGGTGGAATTTCAGGCAGGTCTGGTTATTTTGAGACAGAGAAAATTACAGAGTGCTGCTGCTCTGGGAATGTGTTGTGTGATGTCTGCCTCATTTCTTTTAAAAACTGGACGGTGGTCATGGCCAACCACGGTGTCAGAATTTGTAAACTGGCATCTGAACAGCGCTGATCTCACAGCACCCGCTTGTTTAAGCATCTATAACATAATCACAGTGCGCAACAGAGATTGCTGCTCGCTAGCCCCATTAAGAAATATATCGTGAGGGAATAAAAACACCAGATCTAATTTTAAATGTTATTACACGGGCCTGAATAGTTACACCATGCTTTCTTCCATCAGCTGCATTAATTTTTGGCTACTGCTTTTAAGCAGAGCTGCCAGAAAAATGTTTAGATCCAAGGGACATTTGTAAGCCCTGCAGGGCTCCCTTACCTCATTCAATCATCTTTCTCGCAGATACAGAGATGCACATTTTTGCTGACTTCAGGGGCATTCATATACCCAGCAAATCATCTCTGTCTGATCCCATCTGAGCTGCTCTGTTTTTGTTTATAATAATCCTTGAATTTTCAAGAGACTATACTAACATTCAGCTAACCCTATTTTTCCCAACCCAGATTTAAAGGAAAATGAGGAATTTGACTGAGATAATATTTAGAATAGAACTCTCTCTGAGAAGAAATAACTTAGGATGTTATTTTCTTTATATATTTATTTTAACATAGATCTTCTGATGTAGTTGGGTTCTAAACCTGTGTTTTGGAGCAGGCTGGTGTTAAAATATTAACAAAATGATGGTGAATTTCAGTATTAAAAGAGATATGTAAATGTGGTCTGTTGTTATCTAAAATAATTAGGTAAAATGCCCTTTATGTAGCACTTCCCTGACCAGATGAGAGTTACCAGATGTGATAATCTTGACACCCTTTAAAATAAACGGAAGAGAGTCCCATGGACTCGTGAACTCTTCAGACAGATTCTCTGAATGTATTCTCTGGACACATTTTAGCAGCAGAAACATCCTGATCTGCTCAGTTCTCTATCAAATTTGGTCATGCACAAATATTGGAAGGCAAACACCTTCATTGGCCAAGTGACAACAATCAGCACTTAAAAAACAAAAACCAAACAAACAAATAACCCTTTATGGCACAAATTGTGACTAAAAAAGCCTAACACTTTAGAAGCTGCAGGCTTGTCTCACCTGGGAAATCCAGCGACTAACGATTACAAGGGATTTTGCGTGTGTGTTAGGAGCATTGTATTGCCTAAAAAATGAAGTGCATCCAGTGAAATACTGCTGCAAGCAGACAGAGTAATGTGGTGAGAAGGTGGGGAGATATTCAGCAAGAGAAAAGAAGTTCTCTTGCCTCAGCATTGCAGTGAAATATGCAGGCTCTTACCTTCGGGAAAGCAATCTTCAGGCTCCATCAGCTCCTCAGCAAACTCGGGGATCTGCTCCAGCAGTTCTGCAGGATTTGTCAAATCCACTGTGCTGCCTTCAGAAAGACTGATTTCATCAAGCTTGTTGTCAACAAGAGCAAAGATGAGGAAAACAAATAGATCAGTCGCCCTGAAGGAAGTAGCTGAGTTTTTATTCCACTAACCAACACCCCAGCTGAAGCCACCACGACAGAGACACTGCCATGCACTTCCCACGGCGCCACTCCTTGGTGACAGCTCTGCCTGCCCTGCGGGGAGCCCAAGGGTTGACCCATCAACAACAGCAACAAGTTAAAACATAGAACTTACTTTTTGAAACAAAAGGGAAGCAAACCACAGAAAGAGAGTGAACAGCCATTGAATATTAATCACAGAATCTTAGAATTATTTGGGTTGGAAGGGGCCTTCAAGATCATCCACTTCCAGCCCTGCTGCCGTGGGCAGGGACACCTTTCAGTAGACCAGGTTGCTCTGGTTAATGGTGGGTGGAACCTTGGAATGATGAACTTCATCTGTTTTATACCCTGAAGGCTCATGCCTTTGGATACTTTTGATACCAGAAGTGGGACCTATTTCCTGAAATGCTGAAGGATGAACAGGACAACCTGCCTTGGGTTCCTGTCTCTGAGGCCTCATTCCTGAGGTTCCTCACCCACAGCTGGTGGGTGAAATCTGCACCTGCCCAGTCAGGACCATGCTCTGCTCCTGCTGACGCAGCTTCTCCTCCGAGAGGAGCAGAAGTCTCTCTCACCAGTGTCCAGTCACAGGCATGGAGGAAAAACCCTCTCACGTATTTATGCCTGACTTGTTCTCACCACATGACAGGGCCCCTTGCCTTTCTGTCACACCCTTCTGATCTCCAGGTGACATAGGAGGAGGGACATGTGGCTTTCTCAATGGCGCTACTTCTTGCCTGAAATATTTGACACCATCGTCATCTTAGGTGAATTGTTTAAATTCAGCGTTTCTCAGATCCTCCTCTGCAAAATGGGACAAGAATATTCCCACTCCCTGAAGCATTGGTTGTCTCATCTCTTTCGAGCAGGAACTCTCAAACAGATCTGGGTAAAAAAAATCTGGGGAATATATTATTTTCAAAATCTGTTTTGAAGGCTGAACTCACTATTAAAAGACATATGATACATGATTAAATAAGTCACCCAAATATGAAATAGAAATTTCATTTCAGGTTAAACTTTCCTTTAACAGAATCAAGACACTTTTGTTAGAAGAATAAAGGAAATGTTTCCCCCTTATTTTATTTTGCTAGGTAAAATAAAGCATTTCTATTTTGTGTTAATTCAAAATTAAATTTTACTTAATTTACTTGTAATTTTCACAAGCTAAATAGCTTCGGCCACTAAAGTGAAAGATCTGATGTTTGCCCAGTCCTGCTCACGGTTTGTTTCTGATTGTATTAGAGCATTATCTGGTGTAAGTGGGCAATGACAAACAGCTCCAAGCAGGAGAGGTGTGTTATTTGTGAACTGGCTTACTCTCTTCTCTGAGTACCTACTGAAAACTTTTTGTGCTTCATCTTGCAATACTATTGCCTTCATTTTAAAAAATGAGGACAATAATACTTACCCACGCTTTTAAACAGCCTGTGAGATAGTTATATGAGAGATGGCACGTACAGATAAAGTATTATTTTCATAAGCATGATGGTGATGGAGTTAGAGACTAGGCACAGCTTTATGTATTTATTATTAATGTGAAAATGGGCCCTCTGTTTTCCAGTATACACAGTCAATGCAAAATTTATAGCTGAATTCAGAGAAATGCTGAACCTGGGGTAAAATGGGCAAGACTGAACATTCCAGCAGCACTTGCAAGCGGGGGTGGGAGCTACTTGTTTGCAATTAGCTGCAGCATGCAGAAGGTCATAGTCTTGGCTAGGGTTTTTAATGCTCTACTCAAAAGATCTGCAAACGATTGAGAAGAGACCTTTTAAAAAGAGAGTCAGAACAGAAAGAACGGAACACGTCCAAGGTATGGATAAAGCTTCTAAAAAGCCATATTCAGAATGCAGCTGTCATATAGAGCCCGTTCTTTACAGATTCACAACAGTGTGTGATGGGAAAAAATGTCATACCAAGTTTTAGCACAGTCAGAACTTTGTGATACTGTTCATTAGAGAATGCATTTAGTCATTATCTGTTCTGTTATGAAGATGTCAAAACAGAGATCACTGAAATAGTCCTAAATCATATGCAGCTGTAGGATGTGGAAAATAGGGGGTTCCAATGAGAAGAGAAGCTTTGTGGGATATAATTCTTACCAATAGCCAGAAATCAAAGAAAACTGTGAGAGCAATGTCAGCTCGATAACATTTTCAACTGGAGAGCTGGATTTAGCAGAGATAGGTTAGGAAATTCACAGAAAAAAAATGCAGTGAAATTATCACAGACTGTTTATTTATTTATCAGGAGGAGTTTCCAGGAAATATTAGAATTCATCAGTATCAAAGGGAGGTGGGGAACATGCAAGGCAAACAGACAGGTTTTCCTCTGAAAATCTTTCAAAGAAGAAGAGATGATGAACATGGATTCAGAAAACAGTGGATTGAGGTTTGAGGGTGTGAACTGGGACTAGAAAAAGGAATCAGACGTATGAGAGAGAAGGGAAAGATTAGGGATGATTCTAGGAAAGAAGCAAAGATTACTCTTTGCCAGAAAGGGTAAAGGGATTAAGAAAGTTTTCATGAACTCAGGGAAGAAAAGAGTTAGGGACACGAGAGCAATTGATGAGGGGAATGTAGCTCATCAAAATTCAGTTGTCTAAGAAAATGAACACTTCTTAAAATAATCCAACAAGGGGATCAATAATAAGAAGGAGGAGAGCCTGTTAGAATGAATATAAAAATGCAAGTAGAGAAATATCTAGAAAGCCTATATACACATACAAACCAGCAGGTCCAGGCAAGGCACTTCGCAGAGCATAAAGGGATCCAATACACCCAGTTAATGCATCATTAGCGATCAATAGTGAATGCTCATGGAAAACTGGAAATGGCCCAGGAGAGCAGCAGTAAGCAAACACAACACCGAGCTGAGAGAGGAGGAAAAGGGAATAATCATGGGAATCACAGATCACTAAACACTTGCTGTAGCCTGTGATTAAAGTAAATTAAATAAAGAGGAAGAGGAGAAAAGGAGAGCGCTTACTCGGAGTGAAATGTCATAGAGACACAAAAATCAGTGAGGTGGCTCTCCTGTATGCTGAGAGAACTGTGCACAAACAGGGTGAAGAGAGGTCAAAAGAAGGCAAAATGGACAAATACAGAATCTCCTCTTTCTTGGAATCGGTGAGTGGATGAAGTGTCCCAGGCAGAGACAGTGGGATCTATCAGAAGCCCCTCTGGGAGATTTCCCCCCTTGCATAAATTCCTGTTGCAGAAGGCAGTTTTTAATGTGTCTGTTGGTGGAGCAGCTGTTTTAAGTACCCGGACAGGGCTTCCACACCCACTGCTTGTGCCTGTAATAGCAACAAATTGATCTGAGAGTGTTTTTCAAAAAGCCTTTAGCAGTGAGATGCTGAAATCTCATCGAAAGTTGATGTTTGCTCAAGGCTTAGACCTCTTACCTCCCTTCCTCTCTGCCTCACCTCTGAAAATCACAGCCTTAATCCATCAAATTGACATATGATATATAAACCTTAAGAAAACAGTTGGATGTCTATTCTAGAAAAGCCTGCTTTTAAAATGAATTGTAATTGGCTCGGGTTCACCCATTGCTCTGCGGAGAAAAGCCATTCTAAGGGCCCAAATATAGCACAAACTTTCTCTTCAGTAGAGGAAATCTGTAGGGATTAGGGTCAGCATTATCTTCACTAAAGATATAGAAGAGGTCCTGACCGATATAATCCTCATGTTAGCTGATAACATTAAATTGGAGAGAGTATTGAAATCGAGGAAGCAGAAAGGAAAAGAGAAGGGAAACATGGAGAGAATATAGCAAAATGGGACATGATACAAAAAAGTACAAATGGGAGAGTTACAGGAAAATTTCAATGGACATTTTGGAAACCTGGAGTAATATTAAAAAAAATCAGAAGTGATTTTGCAGTGGGATATAATGATGTAGAAAACCATATGAAAGCATCACGTCTGGATAATGAGATATTATTTCTTCTTTTACAGTTCTGTAGAAATTGTATTTGGAATATTACGCTTGCTTCTTGGCCAAAGAACTCTGGAAAGGAACCATTGAGGGAGTTGCAAAGAAAGAGGTAAAAAAAGTCAGATAAAGGGCACAGAGATATTAATTTACAAGAAATAATGAAATGAAAGAACAATGGTGTGTGACTTCAGGGGGTAAGCCCCAGACAATAGGAAGCAAGTAACGGTCTATTAAAGTAAGTGATATTAATTCATGCAAAGAGACTGATGAATAAAATTGGTAAAAGACATGAATGGGGGCACTTTGAAAGTAATGAAGGGGCACTTTGAAAGGAAAAAGAAAAAGGCAAAAAAAGACTGGTATTAAAGGAAATATACCCAGCCATGAGTTTTTTGTTTTTTTTTTTTTAGCAAGTGAATTATTCCTTTTGGTAAATGAAGAAATCTAAGTTGCCTGATCCTTTTAAAAGTAGATTCCACAAAGTTGTATAAAACATTTTACGGGTCAGCATTTTGGCAGGGAAATCAACCAGTTTGTACTCTGAGGTCTTCTCCACCTGCAACATCAATGATTTTATTCCTACTGTGTCTTTCTGATGATTTATATAGAATGAATTTTTAATCATATAATGGATCCTTTACTGACACCAACAGTGTTTTACTCAGAACACGTCCAACGTTTCCTGTTACTGACAATCACCGAAAGCCCTGCCTCTTGGGCATGCCAAATCCGTTACTCCCTTGCAGTTGTTGGCTTTATTTGGCCAGTTGCAACTTCTTGGGACATTCATCAAAAACATGACGAGCACGTCCTTGTGTGCCGGCACAAAGATTACTTCTTCACAGGAGGACCGTGAGTATGTAACGTCCACACGAGATCTGGCCTTCAAAAATAGCATCCTTTGGGCTTTGCTCTTTTGTGTTGGCATTCATAGCCTCAAGTGAACTTCCGTTTGATTTCAAGTCATCCCTGGATTATTGCCATGTTCCTCCACCTCTTTCTAAGCAGCTGCAAATAGAATCAATTGTACTCTGCTATAGAGAGGTGGCATTTGTGTCTCAGGACCCTTTGAAAGTTGAGGGAGGAAATAGGGATTATTTCTTTATCACGATGTTGCTGAATATATCAAGGCTAGAATGTTCCTGACTTATCATGACATTTTGTTATAGCACTAAAGAAGGACATAGTTTTCTGGCCTCCCTGTTAGGATCACAGGGTTCATTTGTCTCAAAAAGACATTTAAACATGAAGGATACCTAATCCCCCGAGAGAAAAATGCCTGACATGGTCTTCTAATTCCTCCTAGTTATAATGCTTCTTTACATGGGGTAAAAGTTTTGTGTTTCTTTGCTATTTTTTTTTTTTTCCTGAGAACAGGATATCAAATATTTGAGTCTCCTTCCTCTAAATTCAGAATGTTTCCTTTCTTGAGATGAATATGCCAAAAAGTACTCTGGCAATGATTGCCCTTTACAGAAATGTTTCATGACTAGAGGATTTCTGGTTTGTGTGACTGGAATTTATCTCACCTAAGTGTGCAACCTAAGTGCTCCCTTTATAGTTTATGGAGAGAAAGAGGCACTTTTATGAGATCTGACCTAATGTAAATGCTGATTTCAGCTGGAGATGAGACACATTTTCCTGTCTACATTGTCCATACAGAGGCCTCAGATGAGAAGTTCAGATGTGGGTGACTAAATTTAGTTCGATGAGTTCTACCCCGTATGACAATGTGAACCAGCAGGCTTGGAGAAGGGGAGCCTTGGCTCTGTGATGAGTCTTTCCTGTTGTACTGTCAAGATTTCTCCATGGGATTGCTCCTGCTGGGCACAAACTTGCCAGCAGCTTTCCTTCCCCACTTTGAGAGGTGTGATGTATGTTAGTGTACTGTGCTATCCTTTCCCTTTCCTTAATTTTGTCCCGTATAACCATCCCTGGGTCCAATCTCAAGGAGCTGTGGAGTTCTCCAGACTCTCAGGACATCCCAAACCTCCATTTCCTGATTTTAAAGAGAGGAATCCATCACTCTCTAATAATAAAGGCAAAGTTTTATGTCAATAAAATAATAAATCTGAAGGGGAAGGTCCCCCAACAAGTCAGCCAGGAGGATACAGGGAATCACACAGGCTGGAGTCACTCAGGGTGCAGTACAAACACATGTATTTTTGGTATTTAGGTTTATAAAGACAACGTAATCCTACAAATTGAAAATAAATGCCAATGTGTACACATGAGTGAGCCGCACTTTGGACAAATCAACTGAATAATACCAAGGCTCGCTCTTTAGTTAGTACCTTCACATCAGCTGCTTAAATTCTCGCACCTTTCTTGGGTGTGTGTGTTAACAGGAAAAGAAATGTTAATCTGTGACAGAGAGCAGATGCCCTCCAGTGAACTCAAGGTCTGCCAAGTCAGCAGATGCCATTCCTAGAGCTGCTTTTCAGTGGGAAATCACACACATATTTTCTCCAAAAATGAGACAGTAACATTGTAGACGATATTGTGGTTGCTTTTTTTTTTCTTTCCTTCCCCAAAGCCTCTTACAATTCCATCTTAATTTATAATGCACTTTTTCCAAGCTTTCCAATTATTTTTGTAACAACAAAATCCTCTCTCTTCTTTATAAGACTGTAATACCTACTGCACACTGTTGCTTTCCTACCCCTCGACAAGCATGTATTTTCACAAGCCATAAACCCCACATAAACCAGTGGCATGCACTACGGAGCTGGTGCAATGAATTTCATGCAGTATCAGGTAGGAAAGTTGTTTGTGTTACCTCTTTTTGCCCTACTGGAGGTGGTGGCTCAGCCTTCAACTGCTTATCCACGTGCAACTCACTTAACTCTTCATAAATCTCAGAGTTCTGACTCCGGACGCCTGGGCTTTGGCATCGCTGCCCCCTCAGATGCAGCTGCTTTTCCTGCTGGAAATAATCCTAGATGGGTTTATTTTCTTTTTCTTTGATAGCATGCTTATTTCTTAAGGAGAACTCTCCAGCTAGAAGAGAAAATTGCCTGGACTATACTTGTCAGGGGAGGATATCTTAAGGAAAATGACAAGAAATGAGATAACACAAGCTTTTGTTGCAACTTTTGAGCTTTAGCAACTTGGATATGCCAAGATATCTGGCTGTAGAAAATGGACATACAAATAGACCAACTTTTTTTCCTGAGCTGTTGCTGCTGAGGTGGGAGGAAATTCTCTCACAATCTCCGTTTTGAGTCTGGTTTTGAGACACAAGCTTCCTCCTGTGATCTGAGGCGCAGAGAGAGGTGGCTGCCAAACAACCAAGGGGTGTACTCTGTAAATTCACAATCAGGTGGTGGCACTCAATGTAAAAGCTGGAGAAAGGCACGAGGCCAAAACCCAATACTGTTTGCTTGAAACAGCGTGAAAAAACCCCACACTCAGAGGAGAAAACATACACAATGAAGGGGGAGAAAGTGCAAAGTTCACTGGAAAAGATAAAAGGCATCTGAAAGCAGATATGGAAAAATGCAGGTAAACACACAAATGTAAGAGGCTCCTATTCAGCAAAACACTTATGGCTACTTTGCACCCACAGAAGCCAACAGGGCTCAACCACAGGTTGAAAGGAGAGCACACTCTGAAGTACTTCCCTGAAAGGGGATGGATTCTGGAAGCAGAGCAATAATTTTTTTTTTTTTTCTTTTTTCAGTGAACACATTTGACTAGACCTGGTGCTTGCTAGTATGAGTGGTGCCATTAAATCCAGCAGCTTCTTCCTGGGGTGGTGATTATTGCTACTGAGCTCTCGAGAAGTTCTCCCAGGACTAATGGCAGAGGAAAGTGTGTTTGCATGGCTGGTCCCTCCCTCTGGAGGCCCAGGTTCTCTGTTTGTGTGTTTTTATTGATCCACCTGAGGCAGGGATTTCACTGAAAACTCCACAGCTCATCACAGCACTACCGCTGCTCGTGCCATTACTAACGCAGCTACTAAAATATTAATAAAACTCCAGCCGGATTCAAAGGGTTGTGCTGAATTGCTTACAGAGGGACTTCCATGCTGAGAAAAAAATTACAAGCATAACTGGATTTCAATAGTAATTATTTAAACCTATTTATCTTTCACTTGTCCAGCTTTTTTTTTTTCCATTCCCTTGGCTTGACTGACATGCAATGTTATTCAGGTATTAAGTGAATTTCCCTTCCCCAGGGAGACCCAGACTACCTGCTTCAATTCTAAAGCCACATCACCACAGGAAGTCCCTCAAGGGGTACATGGAGCAGAAAAACACTTTATTCCGAATATAACTATCTGAAAGACCAAGTGACACAAAGGAAGCAGTTGGTTAAGCAAATTGCTCTATGCATAAATACTTTTGGACTGTCAGGTTTGTACCAGTCTTTTCAAATGTCGTTGAGTGTTTCTGAGAAATTAATTTAAAATCAAATTACTTGCTTCCTGCTTCGGAGGACATGTGGTCTAAAATATATTCTAACTTTAATAAATCAAATTATGCATGTCCAATCCTATACCCTCTGCATAGGAAGGTATTACATACAATTTCTAGTCACAGGTTAGCACTGATTTTCATAGGCCAATAACCATTGAGTTCCAGGTCTGTCTCTAACAAAACGTGACACTTTTCAAGGCTCTTTAGCAGTCTTTATCTTTGGAAATAGTGTAATATTCAGGGGAGAAGCCAATGTGGAAGGCACAGTATGCACAACTCTGGCACTCAGCCATAAAAAAACTCTTTTTTTTTTTTTTTTTTTAATGCAATGTGCATACAACTTAGTACCAACTAATCTTAATGGCATGATATCGGTTATAGCACTGGAACAACAGAAACAATTGTTTCATGTTGAAAGTGCAACGCAATCTGAGGTGACGTCTCAAGTTCGTCTGTGCAGAAAGGTTGTGCACTCAGATTCATTAGAAACTGTGCACTGTAAGAGGACAGGCTCTGTAACTCGGTTGATCTGATGAATATTCAAGTTGTTAAGCAAATTATTGTGTTAAGCTAGAGTCAAATACCAACTTTACACCAATTCTCTATTTACTAATCCCTCTGTGTGGTACCAGGACTTAGCAACGCTTTCCTAGAGACTAAACTCCAGGAAACAAGGACCTGGCTTCTTCCCAGAAATCACACTTGTACCGAGTATCCAATGAGTTAATGTTAATTAAAACTGATGAAATATATCCTGGAAAATTATTCAATGGGGGCATCATGAACATGTGCTCAGAAAATGATTTCATTCATCAACACGTTTTCAGACTTGTCCCCTAAATTTATAAGGTGGGAGAAAATGTGTAAGAGAAATAGACTGTTCCAAAGAATCTGATTGTGTAGACTGATCCCAAAAGGAGTGTTAGCAAATCAACTGAGTTTTTGCAAATAACCAGTGACAGCCCCAGCAAACCACTCTCACAGGATGCAAAAATCTCCCTCCCAGCACACAGCACCTGAAAATCAGCGGAGACCTGTCTGGGGAAAGGTGCCTTTGGTTTATGTTGTTTAACTTCGGGCTGTTTCCTTTTGTCCTGATTCCAGATGATTTGTTCTTCTGGCAGCAACGGCAGCAGGTCTATCTCCTGTAAAGCTTCCCACCGTGGGTGGTTTACATAATTTATTTTTAATTTTCGTATCAAGTGCCACGTTGCCAAGGCAATACAACATTATGTTAATATTTGTCAATTCAGTTGATTTCTTCACTTGTAAAGTAAAAACACTGAGAGGTACTAATACTTTGTGCATGCAAAGGGAGGGTTGGGAGCCCAGGACTGACCTCAGCAAACCAAAACAGGCTCACCTCTGCTCTGTCGTGGGCCCTAAAAAGAGGTGATCTGCCAGCACCATACCAGTGATTAGCACGTCACTAATTAGGAGGAGGGTGAACAGCGTTGCCCCCTCACATGCTGCAGGCCAGCTGCAGCACCAGGAAAACAGCAACCAGAGTGGAAACAGAGCATAATCCGGGTGACATCTCAAGTGTGCTGGTGCACGGACCCACATACTCGTTTGGCTGACACAAATAAATGCAAAGGCTCCACACTGCGCTGTGTCTCTGAAAAGCACAGATCGGCTAATTGTCCCAGGCTCAAACGAGGATTAGGGCAAATGCCGCTCCTCTGGAAAGAGGACTCGCTGCTGGCAAAACAAGGCAAATACCTGTCATCAGCATGGCTCCAATTTATTCCTTGCCCATGGAAATATCATTTTTTCCATTCTGTGCAAATAAATTTAGAAAGAGGATCCCAGGACTTGCATTTTGGATGGTGATCAGTTCAAATAGGTTCTCCTGACGCTTCCCTCACTCCCTAACTTGTGACATTTGTTCCCAGATTCCCTGGCTATGGCCGTTGTGAGAAAGTAGATGTGCAAATCCTTTGATAGCAGGAAGCTTCCTGTCCCAAGCAGGTGGGGAGGAAAGAAATGGGAATTGGCTCTGGAGCCCTTCCCCCTTGGCACTGTCACTACAGAGCCAGTGAGCAAAAATGATATGGCAGGATGAAGTTAATTATTTTATTATTTTATGAGAAAGATAAGGGTTTTCCCTTTCCCTGTTGAGACAGTGCAAATGCAAACTGCCTTGTCCTCAGTCACAGTGCAGTGGGAAGCTTCGACGCTTTGTGTTTTCTCCGCTCCCCACCATACTCGTGCATCAAGCTGCCTCTTTGAAGACCACTTTTGAGACACCAGTGGGAATTCAGGGATGTCTGAGTTCTGCAGTCACTTTCCAGGAATGAGCTGGTCAGGACATTTCCAGGTACAGACTCAGGAGTGGAGGCTTGTCCTGGTCCCCCACATTTGTCTTGCACGAGCTTGGCCATCCCAGTGGGATCCTCCTTTACCATGAGATGTTTCCCATCAGAGGAAAGCAGCAAGATACTGACAACAGAATTATCTGTGCCTTAGCCATTCATAAATGAGTGACACGGTGACATTGAGTGTCCTCAAGAAATCCAGCTTCTTTAACAGATGTCAACCTATTTTGACCTGCAAAGATTCCTATAGCCAAATTTTGGATACCATAAGGGGAATCTGCAGAGCTTTTCATGGATGGTAAACCCAGTTCAGCAGTGTGACAGGCATTGTTGCAAGAGGGCTGTTTACTCTGTAAAGTGATTGTTGATGTTTGTGTTCCTCCTTGCAGACAGCCATGGATTTCACAAAATTGCCGTGCCTGGTAGCAATTGGCACCCTTCCTCAGCAACAGTTTGCATCTAGTAACTGGCACCCTTCCTCTGCAAAGAAGCCAAGAAGTAAATGATGGTGAAAACTGAACTGTTTATATACTACCTCCACATAAGTGGAGAAGCAAGCAGATTGCAGAGCTGCTGAAACACGGCGAGCTTGCATTACTGCCTTGGTGGCACTTGTTTCGTGTGTAAAGTAAACAGGAGACTGCAGCCTGCAGAGCTGTCGGGCTGACAACTCTCAGATATGCTGAATTCAGTCTTTCTGAAAAGCATTGAAAAATCTGCGCTGAAATGGGAGAGAAATAAATAACCGCAAACCGGAGAAAAGAATTGTTGGTTCTTATTATCAGAACGGATCATTTATGATCCCAGTTCTGCTCTTTCACAAATAAATGTAAATCCTGGTAGCACCAATAAAATCAGTGGATTTATCTTTCTGCGTGAAGAAAGATCACCAAATACATCAGGAAAATTCCCTTACTTCCTTAACATGAGAAGGGGAAGATTAGTATCACTTATTCTGCTAGGAATGAAAGAGGGCTGGAGTGCAGCTGTCAATTTTAAATGTGCACATTTAAGAATGTCTCTAACCTCCTCTGAAGAATTGCTTCTGTAATGCAGAGATGCCAATACCCAGTTAAATGGGAAATCAGAGGCAAACCTGGAGCAATACCACAGCACAGCACTAGGATTATAGCCGAGACACGGAAACGACTTGTGCTACACTGTGTTCCTTTACAAGAGCATTTTATTAGCAGACTACAACGCTTGCAATACTGATGTAAAGAGTGTCAAGTCCAACCTCAAGGTTGACACATTGCATCATTTAGGACCTGCAAATTCCTCAGAGAAGGGGCAAAGCCAGGAAAGTCTAAACCTGATTATTTGAGACTGGTGAAGTCCGCTCTCCCTCCTGTGCCACCTGGTCCATCATTCCACTCCAGCAGGAGCAGCCAGACATCACAGCTTAGTAAGACTGAGTTTTGTTTAGTTTTGCAGCATTTATCTACCCCTCCCTGTCATTTCTCTTGTCATTCATCTATGCAAAAGCCAGAAACAAAATGGCACAAATGGAGTAGTAAAACATCAGAATTAGAAGGTTATGCTCACATTTGCTGTGTGAATCCATATGCACTTTTTTTCACTTTCTTGATGACTGAGCCTTTATAGGAACCACATTGATAAAAACCCAAAACACTAACACGTGAACAAGAACCAAAAACAGATTAAACACAATAGTCTCTGAGTTCAGAAAGAGCAGAGTTTGTTGCCCAGCTCCTGGGGAGATGATGGCCCCAACCTGGATGTCTGTAGATCCCAGGTGAGTTTCCCCCTGCGCTGTCACCTGTCAGAGTTCAGGCTGTGGAAATCTGAAGTTACACCCATGTAAGTTAAACGCAGATCTTGTCCTCCTGTTTGACCTAAGAAACACGCTTTTGCCCCAAAAGTCACGGGGTATTTGTAAGAAAACTCCAGCACTTGTTCTAGAAATATAATGTGAGCACCTTGAGTACTTAGCTGGATAAAATTAACAGAATCTGGCCATTTCAATTCAGGATGTCTAAGGCTAGGGCTGGCCAGAAACCACAGCTGCTCAGCAGAGGATGTTAACAGCAAAAACTCCCCTGAAACCAGCCTGATCTGGTATTTTCTTCCATTTTGAATAAAGGTGAACTAAAACTTTGTCAAACAAACCTCATCACAGCCACTAACTTCTGGTCTCTCCATGAGTGCCGGGTGCTTTGCAAAACATCATCCCTCAGAAGCAACAGTTCATCAGTGCTCCTTGGATTAATCCAGAATATTTTGAGCCTTTGAACTCTGGCTGCAGAGGAGCAAGGCAGGTTTTTTCTAATGGCTTCTGCCTAGCTGGCCTTAGATCTTTCACCACACTGAGCAACACACTGCCCATAATAAAATACAAATTCATTATTCCAAGGGTTGACTCTTAAAACTTGTCTAAGAGGGAGAACTTGGCAAAAAGATGGACTGCCAAAGTTAATTTATCCTGTTGTCAATTCAATAGGCTTAAATAGGCAGTGAAAGCGTTTCATAAGTGTTCATTGTTCAGAGTTCAAGCTAATACCTTCTGCTAAATTGCATTTTGAAGTTTAATCACAATCTACTTTATGTTTCTTTTGGTAATTGGGATCTCTCCACTGTATAATATGAAAAACTCAAACTAATGGGCTTCTCTGATGGAAGTTTAAATTTTGGAAATTTGCCTCAGAGTGCAGCCAGTTTGAGTGTCTGAAATAACTCAGGACCTTTCACCCAAATATGATGCTAATATTTTGATCATTAAGAAAGTTTCATATTATTACAGGCAACAGCAACAAACTAATCACTATTTTAAGTGTTATTTTGGAATATAATTAATGGGAGCAATCCCACCCCTCCAACACAAGCACGTGCTGCCTCGCTTGGCACAGGAGCTGTTGGGGAACTGGCCGCTACTCTTTTTGTCCAAAATGCTAAATGTCGGCATTTTCTTTATCAAAGGGGGAAACAGTGAGAAATGCTCATTTCTGGTCAGCCTTTTGCTCCGGGGAGGGATATGGATACTGGGAAATGGCATCCAGCGAGCTGTGACTGACGCGCAGTCCAGGGTCTGGGCACTTGTCCAAACGCATGTTGTCAACTCCGCTACGCCTGATATTGGCTCTTTCAATGCCAGCCTGGCTGGTTTTTCCCCTCCCCTCATTCTCTCCTCCATCAGCTCCCTGTGTTTCCTGCACCTTAGGCGCTATGCTGTGGACAAATACATTTCCCTGCCACTGAGAACTGAACAAGCACCCTAAAACCTTTATTTGTGGTGTGACTGCTCCAATCACGTCAGCAGAGATCTGACTTGGGAGTTTCTGCCCCACTCTACTGCCACAAAATAAACACAAGCGTCTTTCTACATGTAGAAGCCGAGATGAGGACATAGGTGCTTTAAATCTGCTGCTGGGATTTACAGTCCTATTTCTTTTTTCTAATGCCCTTGCTGCTATTCTTCTGAAGACAATAAATCCAGAAATGTTCTCTTTTATGGCCCAAAATAATTAGCTAATAATTGAGTTCTACGCAGTTTTCAAGAAACACAAAGCAAAACATGCTGCTCAAAAAGTGGGAAATCCAGGCAAACTCTGTACAGAATAATAATGAAAACCCCCCTGCTATCTTACTTAATGATCAGAAAAATATTGGCCCAAATAAAGGTGACGAGAAGAATTTATTGTAGGATTTATTGTGTGCAGCATGCGTGTACACACGTGGGCTCACTCTCCTCCCAGTGAGAACTGGGGAGTCATCAATGGGATTCAAAGGTATTTTACCCAGCTGCACTCAGAGAGGACGTGTCCCACAGACTGGAACTGCAAACAGACAGAATATAAAAACTGTTTGAAAAGGGCTTTAGGGCTCCTGACAGCAAAGTATATTTCCCACAGTAAAAGGCTGAAATTAATGTACCCTGTCAAACAAACACATGGCTTCATGGTATCCCTGATTTATAGGTGTTGGAATTTTAGGAGCATAAGATACAGTCACAAACAATTTTGTAACAAATCTTTGTGCACTGGCATTTTTATAGCAATTTTCAATAATTTCGGCTACACTTACATGAACCTGGAATAATTCTATTGACTTTTACAGAATCCCTTCAGGTTTAGCAGCAGGTCTGTAATCCACAGGAATTGTACAGTAAAATTTCCACTGTATACAAAGGAGACAGATGTGAGTCCACATGCAGATGGTGAACTTTCTGTTACCTGAGAAATTTCGTTCTTTTTTTCCCCCTGTATTACAAATGATGTATCATAACTAAAACAAACTTACAGGCTCTGTGCAGAAATCAGTTGTAGTCCTTGACTCAGTGCTGTGAGAAAGCAAAACCATCATTCTTTAATGGTCCTCTCTGAGCTCAAAATTATGAATCTCTTCCTGGTAGAAACTTGGGAAAAAAGCCATCAAAACCAGTTTCATCTTGTCAAATGAAATAAAATGAGTTAGTAATTCTGAAATATACAAGGGGGAGAAGAGAATGAAAGCTTGGGGCTTTGATCCAGTTCAGGACAATATAAAAACTGCACCAATGGAATAGAGACTGAGGGGGCAGCCAGCTTATCTTTGATGTGTACTGGGGCAGTTACTCATCTAAAGCTGAAAACCTACTTTCCCTGGGAAATGTGTTTGGTGAAGTCCAGACAAGGGCATACAAGGGGGGAGAACTGTCAATCAAGGCGAAAATGTGAATATGATGGAGAGAGAAAAATGTGCTCTGGAGCAAAGGATATCCACCCAGTGTGCAAAATCCAGGTAATGTACAGCCCTTGGGCCCTCTGTGCAGAGCCAGACCCAAATCCACTGAAAATAACAGCAGAGGTGCTGCTCTGCCCTGGAGGGGTCTGGGAAAATCCCACTGAGAAGTGGAGCTGTACAGATGGGAAACAGGGAGAGCCTGAGAGGCAAGGAAAGACACAGTCCTGCAGGCAACATCCCCTGCCAGGTCAGGGAAAGGTGAGCCCCAGCAGACACAGCAACAACTCTCTGCAGGTAAAGGATTCCTGGAGCCAGGGGTGAGCCTGAGGCAGGAGAATCCTCCTCGGGATGGCACAGACTGGCTGTGGGGGACACTGGGAGCTGGTCAGGGAGCACAGAAAGGCAGCGCTCCCTGGGTGTGCGTGCCTGGAGCCCAGGACAGGGTCGGGAGCTGGGAAGCGCTCGGTGCCGGCAGCAGGCAGCCAGCACTTTCCGTATGACCCAATTAGCCACTCCGTTGGAACAAATCAATAATGGCATTTTCTGGAGACAAGCAGGCAAGTGCTGCTGGCTCGGCACGGCGCTGCCAGGGAAGGCACAAAGGTGTGATCTCTGTGGAGAGCGGTGTCCGGGCTGGGTTCTGTCACTGCAGAGGGGCTGAGTGTGAGACGTGGCCACGAGCCATGGAGCCACTGCAGCACGGGCTTTCTCCTCGGTGGCAAGCTGGGTGGCCATAAACAAGGGGTTTGAGTAAGGCAACACACGTAGTAACTAAATTTAAGGAAGAGGAGAAAGATGTAACAACCCTGCTGGACTGACTCAAACGATAAGGAAAGGGTAGAGCCATTTCCTCAGCCATTTCCCATTTTCCTACTAAAATTTCCACAAGGATGAACACAAGGATGAACTAAAGGATGCAGACAGTGAGCCCAAAATCCTAAACACGACTGAGACTGTGGTAAAAGGTACAAGATAGAGCTAACAGTGTAAGTGCAGGACATCCTACTTTGGGGGCTGATTTAGGACACCCAGCGTTACTCATCTGGAACCTCCTTTTGGTCCATTTATCACAGGATTCCTCTGAGCCAAACAGTGATGATGCTGTGAAACAGGCACACACTGTTCTGGGCTACAGCTGTGGGCCACTTGAAAGGGAAGCAATACTAAAGTAGAAATTTTTGAAGATAAAGGCTTTGCACTTAGATATCTAATGTGAATGGTACAAACCCCTCTGATGTCTGAAACCTTCAATGCAGCTAAATTGCAGGTTAGTTGTTGTAGGATCCATTGCATGAGTTGGACTGGACTGTATCCACTTAATTGTCCCATCACCTTGCTCTCCCTATAATCTATTTCTTACTCCTTCAGGGCACTGAAAGGTGATGCCACACATGAAAAGGTCATAAAGCAATTAAAAGACACTCTGTGGAGTCTCAAGATGATAATTTCCACATTTTAATCATCTAGCCAAAATGAGAACCCAAAAGAACCTTGAGAAGATGCAGCCAGCACATTACTGTGGTTGCTGCTGAGCTGTCGGGAGCTGTTTTCCTGCTGGGACAACCCATATTTTACATGTCAAAGACAGGGAAAAAATTGAAAGATAGTTACTCTTTTTCTCATTATGAGTCTAACAATCATTAAATCCTTAAGAAATCTTTTGGGCTGAGAGGGAGAGACTTCCCCAGCACTATGAACAGGTTAAGGAGAAGGGATTAGATAAAGACAAACTAAAATGCTGCAGCGACCAGCAGCAACACACATATCACACAGCAGTGACAAATTAATTTAGCTCAAGGTGGTTCTTTCTCAGCCTCACTCCTCGCTTCTTGCACCTGTGCTGACTTTCACTGTTCCCCTTTTCTTTCAGATCCTTTCACTGTGGGATGTGCGGGCTACAGGTACGTGTCCCCCAGCTCTGCAAGCTGGCAGAGCATCTCACTTGCATCTCAGTAATCAAAGGAGATTTGGGAGCCATCAGGGGGGCTCAGTCCTTCAAAACCCTGCCAATGACAGGGCCACAAATTGGTAGCTTTCAGGAGGACGGCTGCTGCCACTGCAAGCTTTGATAATAGAAATGGCAGCTGAAATTTAAACTTAGACATTTCTATTACTCAGAGGAAAATGTGCAGTCACACAAGGTTTTCTCATCATCTGAAATTTCAGACTGCTCTGTGCAATGCTCTGGGGCCCATTTCTCATAGCCACAATGGATTATTTTAGAGTAGTTTTGAGACTTTCTGGGAAGAGCCCGGCATAAGTACAGGAGCTGTAAGCTGAGCTGATCATCACCATAAGAACACCCCACTGGGAGCATAACTTTGTGGTTCTGCCTGAGACCAGCCTCCCTTTAGCCTCGCTGTTTTAGGACAGACAAGTCAGACTGACAGAAGCACAGGATATCCGGTCTGGGATCTTCAGCTGACAGAGAACGTGTAAAGGGTGCGTAAGAACTGTGTAGGTTTACTGTGTGTGCCCTTGAGAGGAATACATCCACATTCTCCCTTTTTATGCCTCTCCTGTCACCTCCTCTTCCACGCTCTTGCACCAAAATCCACATGCAGGAGGAGGAAGATACGTTCTGGCAATGTTGCCAAAGGGCTGCTCAATTCCAGGTCAGCCAGCAACTTTAAAGGGAAGCAGGGTACATTGTCTTCTCCCGAGAAGTGAATACACATACACATTCCCTTTGTACATACTAAAATATTTAAATATGCAAAAATATGGATTGTAATTAGGGGAAAGCTGGAATAGATTTGAATGTTTAGCATACCCTTGGTATTTCTTGTTTGGTTTTTGTGTGATGCCCTCCACACAAAATGATACTTCACTGTAATTGTGCCCTCTCAGCGCAATCATGTAAATTTTGCTCTTGTTCATGTTGTTCTCCCTTTGCAAGCTCTAATCTGGTTATCCTGGACATCCTGGAGGGGAGGAGCTAAGGACACCCGTGGAGTTGGGGTTTGCAGGATTAAAGCTTCTGGGAGTGAGTCAGGAAGTTTATTCTCCAGAGTCCCACAGGGATGTCCTTGATAAAAGGGTCAGCCTACTGTAATGCCCACAACTCAATATCCAGGGAACTGGGATTTCATACCAACCTTCAGATAACAATAACTTCTTCTGCAGTAACCCATGTGTTGATCAAGAGAATTTTTCTCTGAGTCCAGAGATCGTACGTCTTTGGAATGGGCACCAGTAAAAATGACAGATCTCTGAATTTGTTGGCATCTGCTTTCTCATGGCTCTGCTCCTCTTGGAGACGTTTACAGCTGTGCAAACTTATTAGGGTTTTGCAGAAAAGCAAATGCAAAGCTCATCACACAATTATAATTTCTGCTGTTGAGCTTCTTCCTATTTTTGTTTATTTATTATGCCAATGTATTTCGAGTCTTTGAGTTGGAACGCCCTTGTACACACACATTTTCCCCTCTAGGAATTTGTTAAAATTGCTTGCTGGATATATGAACTCGCTTCTTGTTTGGACCTTTTCAGCAGCAGACCCCTCAGACCCACAGAGAAAAACTGCAAACCATTGATCAGGGATCTGCGCGGGGGAACAGCAGTGACCTGCAGCAGCTGTTTGTCCAAGCCTGGAAAACACTAGTGACAAAGCTAATGAATTCATTTCCCAACACCATGCCTTCTGTTTAATGCACACGCCAGCAGTGAACCACATTATTTCACTGCAATCCAAATATCTCGTGGTAATGCGACAATGTTCCTCTAATGTTTGTAGAGAATTTCATTAAAAGATACAGCAGTGGGAAAGCAGTAGTTTGGTTTGCTTCTCCTACTGGGTTTTGTTTCGCCCTGTTTTGTTTCACTCTGAATCCCCAGTGTTTATATTACATACAATGATGTTTCAATATCACTGAAACTATTAGAAGTTTCCTTAATATTTTCAAGTCGACTTTTATTTAGTGAAACAATATTAATATTGCTTCACTAAAATGCCTATTTTCCTACATCAACTCTTTCTCTCATGACTCTGATAGATCTCACTAAAGCTCTAATTCCATATTTACAGCATAAAATGACAGCTACCAGTTTCATCTACTAATTTAAACACCAGCACCTACATGGACGCATAGTGCAGCTAAACAGAAATCTGCTTTTCTACACTTTTAAAGCACATTAAGATATAAAAATCCCCCCCACCCCCAATGTTACTATTTATCTTGAGGGAGGAATAATACAGGGACGTAACACACACCTGTGTGTGTGCACAGGCACATGCTTCCAGACCTCATGGACACTCAAGAGCAAAGTTTCAACAAACTTTTGCTTTGCACTTTGAAGGAAAAAATCTGAGAGCGTTTGAGATTGTTACTGTCTGTCAAATATAGCAGAAAGGTGTGGGCATCTTTAAAACTCAAAAAGAAAATAACCCCACCAAACCCAAAGGTCCGCAATTAAACACATTTCTGCACTATTAACCACATATACACCAGGCAATATTTACAGATCACCTGATACTAGGGAACAGTCCTGGTTTCAGCTGGGTTAAAGATAATTTTCTGCCCAGTAGCTGGTACAGGGCTGTGTTTTGGATTGAGAATGAGAATAAATGCTCAGTATATAAACTGAGGGGAAAGATGGCCAGGGGCCACTGCTTGGGGACTGCCTGGGCATTGGTCAGCAAGGGGTGAATAATTGCTTTGGGCATCACTTGTTTTGCATATTCTAGTTCTATTATTATTATTGTATCTTTCTTTTCTTTCCTATTCAACTGTCTTTATCTCAGCTTCATGAAGTTTACTTCTTCTTTTCCAATTCTCTTCTCCCTCTACTGCATTCTTATTTCACCTTTTGAATGTTCTCTGCTTGTAGGTTCAAATATAACCTGGGAATAGAGAAGGAGTTCAAAGAAAAAACTAGATATTATTCATACTACCCACACCGATCCACAGATCATTTCAATATAGCCATCCCTAAAAAGATACGAAAAAAGCCCTAGAAGTGTTTATCAAAAATTTCATACTTGTGGTTTTGTTACCTAGGTTTCTATTTGGACAGTGGAGCTTGGTGATTAAGTTTTCTCACCTCTTGCTGTTCCACTCCCCAATGAGATGATCATTGTGAAAGACTTGTTGGTGAGCAGATGCACCGACACTGAAGAGATTTCCACAACAGAGCAGCAGAAATTAAATTTTAGCAGCTGATTTGTGCCCGACCCCTGACACAGAGCTTCCTTAGAGCTTTTTTATGACAGTCCTTCCTTCTCTAAGAACTATTTTGCTTCCAAACCTTCTTCCCCTCAACCAAGAGATTGAGGATCCCTCCTGACAGCTGGATCTGAAGGAGGAGCTTTGATCCAGTGCCTGCTGAACTCCGTTGGTCTCAGTCAGCGTCAGAAGGTGCTGGATCAAGGCTGGAGGGTCTGGAAAACATTAACTTGATATGGTGTGTGGAGCCAAGAGATAAAGCTGGTAGAAAAGGGAGAGGGGGAGAAGGAGAGAAAGAAAAGCATTCCCCTGAAGATTTTTCTTCTTCATTTCACACAACACTTCAAACTGCACAGAATTTTCAGCCTTTACCACTGAGTGCTTTGGAAAAAAAAATGAAAAGCTGCCATGTCACACGAAAGAGCAAGAAAATAACTGCTTTTCCTTTCAGAATACAAATGATAACATATCTTCTCTCTTCCTCCGGTGCCTTGTCATATCAGCCTCTCTCTAATTGTATTTTTAAGAGAACTACCTGGCTCTTGATTCTTGTTGCACAAAACAAACCAAGATAGTGCCCATTTTGAGAAAAATCCATCCCAAGCCTAATATTAGTTCTGTAGCATTCCCATGATTCATCTGAAAGGGAAAAAAACCAGTCTGCTGTGTGAGAAAGGATTTAATTTCTCTGGTTAGAAGAATTAATCTAGACAAGCACAAAGAACACAAAGAAAGAAAATTCCTCTTGTTGGAAACTGAATTTTGCTCTTGGATATGCATCTGTAACTTCTTCTGAAGTTCACAGCATATCAAAGGCAGGATTAGGCCATAGGACATTTGCATCACTAGCCATGGATCCAGACCAAGGGTGGGAACAAAAGGCATCTTAAAAAGCTGAAATTAACAAACATTTTAGTTGCCTACCTGCTCCATTTCTGTAAAGGTGCTCTGCTCCTCATCCTCCTCCTCGATATCCGACTCTCCCACAGCGATAGGAACACAAATGGACAGGTCAGGATTGGTCATAAAATCATCGTCTGTAATTGCTGGGTGTTTCTCCCCGTTTTTATTCACCCCATCCTCTGCATGATTCTCCTTGTGGTTCTCCATGTCTTTGCCGAGCTCGGCGGTGGTGTGGCTGTTCACACAGTTGTTGAGGGCTCCTGGGTTCTGGGCAGCGAGTTTCATCATCGCCTTCTTCTCAGCTGTGGTCTTGGGGTGCCGGAGGACGTTGCAGCAGAAATTCCACGCGGCTTTTTTCGCATACTGGAGGCCCCTGTTGATGCGGGCGAACGCGAGCTGCAGGTTGTTCATCTCCCCGTCCTCGTCCGGGGCCGAGAGGTTGTCGGCGCTGAAGGAGCTCAGCAGCAAGGCAAGGAACAGGTTGAGCACCTGAAACGAGGAGAGTTAAGAGGAAATCAGTGAAATTTAAATGTGGAGGGTGGATGTTCGGTCTTGGAAATAAGACTCAGGGTCTGAGTTTCGTCTCTTCTGTGGCACCGTAACACCACCATGGAAAGCCCTCTAATTACAGGTGGTTTCAGTAGGAAAAGGAGCTCTGCAGGCATTTCCAGACAAATTGATCTCAGGTGCAGGAGTTTAGTATGGACAAAAACACACTCTGACATTCTCTTCCCCCACATCCAACACTCCAAAATATGGAAAATAAAACCTAAAGCTCAGAAGCAGAATACTAAACAAAAAATGCTCTGTGAAAACCTCATTGTGTCTTTCCAGTGCTTAAACGGGGTCTATAGGAAAGATGGGGACAAACTTTTTAGTAGGATCGTTGCAACAGGACTAGGGGAAATGGCTTTAAACTAAAAGAGGGGAGTTTCAGACTAGATATAAGGAAGAAATTTTTGAAGGTGAGGATGGTGAGGCACTGGCACAGATTGCCGAGAGAGGTGGTGGATGCCCCATCCCTGGAAACATTCAAAGTCAGGCTGCATGGGGCTCTGAGCAACCTGATCCAGTTAAAAATGTTCCTGTTCACTGCAGGGGGGTTGGGCTAGATGCCCTTTAAAGGTCCCTTCCAACCCAAATTCTTCTATGATTCTATGACAATGATGTACATAGGCATGGTACTTCAACCAAACAGTACATTTGCAAACATTTCTAAACATTTGTATGCATTTTCACAGACAGTCTTGTTTTAAATATCTTCTGGGCCATGAAGGAAATCTATTGTGACTGTGAATAAACACCTCAGAGGTCATATAGCTTCAAAAACGTCTCCCTCCAGGCTAAAACAAGCCATCACAACCTGATTACTGTGGCCAAATCTGAGCAGAACTCACTCCCAAAGCAGGTTTGGTCCTGAAAATGCTGTTACTAGTCAAGAAAAAAAGTATTTGAAGATTTTCACAGGTGTGTGAGAAGATCCAATCTGAGCTGAAGATTGTGAGTTACCTTCCTCTTGTTCTTGCCACGTCAGAACTCTCTACTTTTACAGGCAGTGTGTGGCAAAATTAGACACAAGTAGGCATTTAAGTGGCATATTTGATGGTTTAAACCTCCTTTTACACCTCCACCCCCAAATTAACACAATTCTATCCAATAAATTAAGCCAGCTTCTTCTCAAAGGCTACTCCCAGTGATACATCTCACAGGCTGGTCACCAGTTGCTGTATATTGGACATTACACCTGCTCATGGGCTGAGGCGAAATAAATTACAGCTTTTGTGCCGGATTTAAAAGGGCAGAAAGTTCACACCGGAGGTGGATGCCTGGGATGACGGGAATGGGGCAAAGGTGACCCAAACCAATATCAGCTAAAACATATTTACCCAGAACAAACTAGTCCCAAATTTCCTGAAGAAGGTGGGTGGGTGCCAGCTCTGGGTTCTGTGAAGGAGAGATCAGTGCTGCAGCACTCCTGTCTTTTACAGCAATAAAATGGACTTTGTGAAGGTATTTTCTCTGTGATCTCTTAATGCTACCAGAAATACCTGCAAGTCCCTGACTTCTCTCTTGCTGATAGTATTTTAAATTGATTAAAGCCTTCTAGATCAAAATAAACAGCATGAAAAGTACTTCTATTTAACTGGGCCTTACCAAAGCGCCACGATCTTTTGCTATCATACTCCCACCCTGTTCTCTCTTATTTCGAATATTCAGAATATATGAGATGGAATTCTGAAAACCTGGTCCTAATCACTCTGATGACACCGTGTTTGAAGTGCCCTGTCAGTGCTGTTTTGTAAAGCACCCTTTGCAATCATCGTGATTAAAAACAAAAGCAGTTGGTAGCACAGCAGATGCCCCTGTCCATTACGAAGCACTGAATAAACTATCACTGCCCTGAGCACTGCCCTGCTCTAAAGTAAAGTGAGATTAAAGCTAATTGTTTCTGAGCTGGTCCATCACACTGACAGCTTGTGTGGGTCTCCTCATCACTGGGGTGGCCTGGTGGGAACAAATCTTTCCTTTCACAGCCCACTCACAGGTATGGCAAGCGATGCTGTCTGAAACCAGAGTAGTGAGTGTGCAGCCAAGCAGGTGGGAACCCATCAGGGAAGGAGGCACTGATAGATTCCCTTTAGCCATTTTCAGCCCAGTTTGACAGGAGGATGAGGTCTCAGAGATAACCACATTGCTACAAATACCCTGAAAATACGCATGTGTGTGAGAGATGCTTCCCAGGCTGCCAGGGCATAAAGAACTCAGAACAAGCCACAGGACGTGTCTCCTTCCCAGTGACAACCTAAGGACGTGGGAAGAAGCTGGAGGAAAGAAGGGGATAAAGGAATCAAGAATAAAAATCTTCTGGACTTTATAGGTGCAATTCAATTACCTTAGTAGAAGTGTCTGCTGCTGTTTGAGGGTATCTGGGACATCTGCACCAGACCCACAGGAGGTCTGTGTCCTCCCAAAGCTCCAGCTGCCATCCAACCAGGGCATCCCAGGCTGTTGAAGCACGAGACAGACTGGCCAAGTTTAGGGAACTGAATTGCTCTTCAAGGATGGCAGCTGCCTCCAGTCTCAGACACCAAACCCTGAGGGTTTAACGGGGCACCTAAGCCTCATTTCAATCAGAAATTCAGTGTGTGGACAACAGAGACTGGCCAAACACAGGTGACTGTGCCATTGCACCTGCCAATATGTCTAGTGCCAACTGACCCTTCCACGCCCAAGTGATCCTCAGGCAATTGTCCAGTAGAACACAGAGTTATGGGAGATCTGTGTCCAGCTGGAGGCCAGGATGGATACTCTGCAATACACTCAGTGGTCCTAGACAAAACTGAGTCAAGCCCTGCTTCTCTCCACAGACTAGTGGTAGCTCGGACATCTTGTCCATCCGTGAATATCTCCATGAAGGCACAGGAATTTTGTTATCTGAAGCTGAATTTCATCCTGTGCTTCATTAACTCTGCTGTTCACAAAAAGGTATCAAATGTTTTGTTTCACTTTTCTGCATTAATTTCAGACATCAAACTACAGTTAGATATGTTTGTCTCGATACACCTGCAGGTACATGTAATAGTTGGTAGCATCCTTAGTGTTGTCATTTATCAAGGATTATTAAGGCAATGCTATTTGCTGCCCAGAAATGCAGCTGACATTTTGCACAAAGAGCTATTTGCACTTCATGCTTTTAGCCAGAAATAAATCTCAGATATCATTCCCTGCTTCCTTTATGAGCAGGTAACCTCAGAGTTGCATTGCAGGGCATTCAAACAGAATGAACTGCTGAATAAGCACTTTATGTTTACTTATTCCTGCATTTCACTGTACACTGCATTTTCCAGAAAAAATATATATTCCTAACCCATGACACACCACATTTCCTGTAAAAGGTTACTAATAATACCCAGTCCTCCTGGCTGCTAACGCAGTGCTTTCAGTTTAAGTAAAAGCAAACTAAAGATTACCTCAGTTTTCAAAAGCAATGGTGGATTTATATGTCCATATGGATCCCCTTGAAAAGAAATCTGCTTTCCAGTGACACTGAGCAGTCAGACTGCAAAAGCAGGTCACTTTTGTGGTCCTTGAGGTTAGGAATCAAATGACAGTTGCACTCACAGAACCCCAAATTCCTTTAGCATAATTATGTTAAGCTTTTAGCCTAACGACAATCTAGCATGCTTTTGTCGACCTTCTCACTTCTAATGCCTTTTCCAAAGCCTCAGACTCTGGTTGTGCCACTATAAGGCTTAGATGATCAGATTAACCCAGCCTTATGTCAGGTGCCTCCCCAAGTTGCTGAAGTTGGAGGAGTTTTCCTAGGATGTCTGTAGACAGGAGACAGTCTGGCATCCCAGGGGATGCTGGGGAGCTGAGCTGTCTCTGCCGGTGCAGACAAAGCAAGCTTGGATTTTGTATCTCAGAGCTGCATTAAAGGTAGATAAAGGTCAAATAGGCCACACAGAGTGACAGAGTAACTCAAGCTGGAGGAACCCACGGAATCATCAAGTCCAGCTCCCTCCAGGACTACTTAAAACTAAATCACAGGACTAAGAGCATTGTCCATCCCTTGTCACAGCCAGCATGGGCCCAGGCAGCCCTTCTTGGTGACAACCACACTCCATGCTCCAGGCCAATGGTGACCAGCCTTTATAACTCAGCAGCTTTCCCGAAGTGAGAGGAGAGTTCAGGGAGTTTCTGTCCCACCCCGAGAAGCAGCAGCACACAGGCGTTGAGCCTGGCACTGTGCAAAGTGCTGCACCAACGCTGTGGCCACAGCATGTGAAGGGCACAGAGGCATGGAGCCGTGAAGCTGATTCCAAGCTCCCAAGTCATGGGGAGGAAGCAGGCTGCTGGAAGGACCCCTCCTCCCCACAAAGCCCAAGGTAGGGACTGCTGGTGGAGGCTGGGAGACACATATGCTGCTGTGGTAGGCTGCAGTCTGAGTATCTCTGCTCCATCGTCTCCTTTTGTGTCAAAACAGGACAAAACCAGAAAATTTCAATTCAGATAACACCTTCCCATCAAATCCCATTTGGAAATATATCTGCAAGTGCTGTTGAAGTTAAAATACTTTTGGAACAAAAGCACGAGACTGCTTCCTCCTTTCCCTTCCATTTTGTTTTATTTACCTCCGCCTGGCAAAAACGGAGCAATATAAATCTTTATGTATTTAACTTCCCATCTGTCATTCATTCAGACAGTGTGCAGGCCTCCTGAGCTCCCGTGAATTGATTTAGCACTGCATTCTCTGCCCTGAACCCTCACTGGTGTCACCCAGAAGGAGGGGAGGGGATTTGGCACCGTGCTCAGCACTGAATATTGGCTGGAAACACTGGGGAGGCTAAAGCAAGAACGGTGTTGCACCTGCACAAGTTCCGTGGCAGGGCTGAACATCTCCAGAGTGAGGTCCTCAGCTGCTGGACTTGCTTGGCTGCAGAGGATCTCATGGGAGCTCACCCACACAGCTTCTCCTGCAGTGGGATCTGCCTTGACCACACACAGTCCCTGTTCCTTGTCTGTGCATGAAGTTTAAATGAACTTTCACATGAGCAGCAATAAGGCCAGGCTTTCTCATCTGCCCAGACCACACAGGACAAATCCTGTGAGGCTGGAATCAGACAGGATCATCCTTGCAGGGGGAGGTTCATAGAGCACAGCAATTTAGGGACTGCTTTCAAGAGCACCTTTTTCCTTCAAGCCCACAGGACTTTTCAAACAGCTGCAGCTCTGTACCATGGTCTCTGCAGGACACAGAGGATAGGAAGGACAGCAGCTACAAGGGACCTACATCACTTGAGGGCATTTCCCTGTGGAAGAGAAATCTCCTAGGAACCATCCAAGCAGGTTTTGATGTAACAACAGGATCCAGAGCAGAAAATATGCCCCATCAGTGAAAGCTATCATGCAAAAAAAGGAAGCCATTAAACCAAATTGCAATCCTGTGGCAGCTCACTGTTACTTCTGTCACTCAGCTGCATAGGAAAGCCCAGACAGTGCACGTGAAGTAGTTGCCAGGATCATCAACTACTCACTTAATACTTTTTATTATGGATAAAACAGGACCAATACAGCTCATATGCAAATGCACTGCCCTGGCAGTGTCTGGTAGACAGAGACCAGCAAGAAGCTCTTCAGGCACTCTCTGACCAGTGCAAAAACCTGATTTTTTTCCTTTCTGCTTTGGGATGGCAGTGGATATCTGCACTGTTCTTTGGCTAGCACAGATGGGAAAGATGCAATTTGCTCTTTGGAGACCTTCGAGCAAGCCTAACACACTAGGTACCCATTATTATATTTTGTTTACTGTAGCAAAATCCACTAAGTTGCAAAGAAAAAACTGCTCAGAAAGGGGCACATTGCATTGAGTAAGTGTTAGATCTGAGTTTAAGAATGAGATCTGCAGTAATTTTTCAGTAACGTAGTCAATCTCTCTGGAGGATTATTTCTTTCCTTGGAAGTGTATTTTCCAATCTGTACATTTTCATCCCAGGGCAAAGTCTACTAAGAGACAGTATTCCTGCAAAAAGCAATTTACATGATCAGTTATTCTCTATATTCCCTTTCCTATTATTTCAGCTATTTGTGCCTGGATAAGAAGCTTATACCCTCCCAGCCCGGTTTCTCTTTATCCTGCAGTCAATCGCATAATCTCATTCTTCTGATATCTTAGTTTCTCGCTGTCAGAATGATCTTGATACCACAAGATTGGCAAGAGGTCCCTGTGACCAGGAGCAAGTGAGGGAGAGCACAGGTTGGAGCAGCATTGATCTCCTTCATGTTCCTTGCCCAAGACCAGCTAGGAAAACACATGGAAATGGGAACACAAATTTTCCTGCCTTGCAGCCTCACAACTTCCCAAGTGGAATGTGTTGGAACCCACAAACAGGACAGCAATTGTAGATGAGAAGTTTGTGGATCGCTGTAGTACCACAGCAGTACCAGCTTGTTTCAACAGGATTTTTTCCTTATCAACTCTGAGTTAATCTCTTAGCTGACATAACTGGTTTGTCTGTTTAAATGTAAGAAAATGAAATTTAATAAAAACTACACAGCAAATACAGTCTATTTCCTATGTAAAATCTCTGAACTACTTTATGGTGGTAATGAGAGTGGATGCTCTCCTCAGGAAAGAAAAAGTATAAGTAATATGGTAAGAATAATTATTTCATGTGCAAAAAATGGCTATAATTTCAGTGTTTCATGTGAATGATATCTATTTGCCCAGAAAAAGGGGAGAACAAGGCTTGATTTTACCTCTGGCCTATGAAGAATAAATAGGGAAGCTGATACAGCTTTAACTATCATCAGGCAGACTCTAGGAACGGGGTGAGCTGAGGGTGTTCCCCATACCCTGAATTTTTTTGCGGTATTTGCAATAAAGCTGGGAGTTCTGCTGATCATTCTGCTCTTCAGGTATTGGATTTATGTTTCCCCGCAGTTTTGGTGTCTCTGGTGCAGCTGTTTGTCTCGGAGCAGTGCAGGGCAGAGCAGTGATGCTGGATGGCAGCTGTGCTCACTCGTGTTCCATGGGGCGGGGAATGGTCACCCAACTTCTCTCCTCAGAGTTTAAAGGGGAGTCCGTAATTAATGGGGCAGGTTCTGAGTCCTGTTCTTGCCACTTTACACAGGAGTAAATTTCCTTGGGTAACAGATGGGTAAAAAAGGTCATTAATTGTACCTCACTTCTGTGCCACACAAAAGATTTTTTAGGTCGTTTTAAGCGTCCATTCATCCCTGCCCTCTTTCAGTGGAGCTGTAAAGCTGCACTAGCACTGGGGTGTGTCAGATCTGGCACGGGTACATCCTGTACCCAGGGGAGGCAGGCAGAGGGCACAGCTCAGCATTGCTCTCGCTGCCAGCCTGACACACTGGCGCACACAGGGAAAATAACTCTTCAGAGAGGGAGGCTGGACTGGGAGAGGAGGCTGACCTGTCCTCAAAACTCAGATCTGAGGCAACCTGTGACACTTCTTACCACAACGTGGTAGCTGCCTCATGTTGCCAAGCCTTTTTAATTTGTTATCCTCCCACGTGCACATAAATGTGCAGACAAACTGTACCACTCCAAATCTGGTCAAGAACTATTGAACTCAATTTAGATTTCTTTTGTAGCTGATGACTTTCAGTGTTATTTCCTTTCTAGGTATGTCCCTTAGAAGTATCACAAGATGAGCCTTTGGAAACCAAGTGTTTTCTGATCTGAAATTCTAAGTCTCCAAATGTTATATGTGAGGAGGGAGAGATGGTGGAGGCAGATAATTGCTCTCCACTACTGGAGCCATGGCATAAAAACAAACATGTTCCCACACGTTTTTCATCAGATATCAAAACAACACCAGTTCACCAGAGTAGCAAGGGCTCCATCAGAGCTGCTGTGGACTTCTCAAACCCCTGTCTAGACAGACAAAACGTGCCATGAGGCCAGTTGAAGTCCAGTTGAAAACCAGCTGTGTTTGCGGTGTTAAAGGCTCGACATACCCCAAAAGCATTGGGGAAACTATAGAAAGTTTGCTGATTGCAAACCCAGAGCCAATTACTCTCATGCTAAGTCAACAAAAGCGTTTGGCTGTCCTGGTGAGGAGGATGTCAGGACAATCAGAGAGCAAGGCACTACACAGTCTGGGACTGACTGAGCACGCTGGAGAGTCTTTGCTGTTGCTGCTCCCTGCAAGGAGTGATGATCGGGAGAAACACCTGCTTTATCCCTGGAATATTTTCACTGGCTGCATGCAAATAACAGCTGCTCTACAAATTATTACACGATGGCTAGACAGAAGAAAAAACCCACTAATTTTGGAAGTTTAAGCTCTACAGTTTTTACCTGAAGACCACACCAGGCCTAACCCTAGAGGGGCTCATGTGGAAGACACCGCCCAGTCCAGGCAGAATGGGATCCCTGGAGTCGCCCTTTTACAAATCAGACCCTACACCTCCCCTGAGGGGGACACCCAGCTGTGGCCAAGGACTGTGCTAAGTTTTGCCCTCAGTCATCTAGAGGCCATCATGTCCCTTGGGCAGTCAGGGCTGGAGATGAAGAGGTAATTTGCATTCACACACGGCAGAAAACATCTGGGGAAAGGTAAGCCACAGAGAACCAAAAGGATAAAAAACACCCACATGGAAACAGAACAAAAGGGAAAGAAAACCAGTGATAAGGGACACAGTAAGAAATGGCTCCCTGTGGCCAATATATTACACCAAAGAAAAATCAGCATGAGGGAAGGCCCAGGGACTTGAAAATTAAATCAGAGGGCCAAGAAATTATTAATTTTTTTTTTTT
>VZRN01001723.1:2294482-2318517 GCA_013397935.1 Dasyornis broadbenti
TTTTTTTTAAGGGAGAACATGGTTTCCTTCAAAATCTTACTTTCTAATCCATTTCCCAGGTTTTATGTTATAATTCGGGTTCCATCACGAAATCACACATTCCTATTAAGTGAAATGTGAAAAGGATACCTCTGTAGTGAATTTGGGAGGTATAAGGAGGTGCTGATTTTGTGCATTTTGCGAGTGCAGATTCCTGGGAGGGCAGAACAAAGTGGCAGAGCTGCCTGCCAGCCAGGAGGGCTTCTTTCAGAAAAGCTCCAAAGTAGATTTCTACCAGCAATTCTGCACAGTATGAAATCTCCTGCCTTCACAGCACACAGCTGGGCTTGTGGCTTTCACAGACCTCTGCTGGTGAAGCCCCATGACTCAGAAATGGGACAAACCCCCATATTTCACTGAAGAAAAGGGAGAGTTTGGCAGCAGTAGTGCCAGTTCTATCTCCAAAATGAGAGCTATGCCCTGCGCAGCAGGAGCTGCTGACACACACACCTCCCTGCTGTCCTGAAAAGTGACCCATTTCTTCTGCCACCACCTGCTCCTGGGTCCCATGGTGTCCTCAGTGGTCAGTCCATCTCTGCTTTTGCACATTCTGCACATTTCTTAACGCTGCCTAAATTCCCAGAGAGATATCCACGGAAAAGAAGGGAAGGGGGTGGATGTCCTTATCCTACAGGATAAAGCTGACTCTGAGCTGTGGTTTCTCAGAGAAATTTTACAAAAAACATAAGAAAAGCACTTCAAGGAGGACTGGCTACCACCATCCTTCAATCCAAGTCTGTGCTCAACCACGTGATCAAAGCAAACTCGTCTTTCCAGGCAAGATGACCTCATCTCCGACTTCCTTCTTATATCAGGAAATATAAAGGTATTTTGCTGATGTGGAAATCTGAAAACGGTTTTATTTATTAATTGTATTCTGTGTGTCTGGCAGAAATCCCAGCAACTGGGGTTACTCAAAACTTTTATTGCAAGATGGGTGAGCAAAGGAGAAATTCGATGGTGTCAGTTGTCTGCAAGACATTTTTATGAGTCGATTCTCACTGCCAGTCTGCTAGAGAGAAGGGAGGAACTCAGAGCGAGGCAGCCAGGCCATTTTGTGGTCTAAAAATTGCATCTCAGTAGTAAACAAAGACAAGCCAAGGCCTGTTCCCCATCCCTGAGGGCATGCAGCTGACTTCTCTTCCCCCAGGCAGGATGGCTTTGTGGCTGCTCTCGCCAGCCAGGGCCGTTCCCTGAATTCTCAGGCACCAGCTGGGATGGGGTGGCCGGGAATGTGCAAACCAGGACAGGGGAGACACATTTATAATGTTTGTTTACATGCCTTGGTTTTTAAAGGAAGCCACTTGCCTGTGTTTTCCAACAGAGATTCTTCAGCAGGCGCTTTGCACTTGCTGAACCTCCCAGAAATGGTGGGGCGTGGCATCAAAATGTGGGAGATGAAAGAATTACAGGAGGGAAGAACTGACATGGAAGTCCTCCTGGAAGAAACAGCTGTACAAAAGGGTTTGTAACACAAGGAGCATGAGAGTGTTCTTGTGCAATTTCAATGAATGAGTTTAGTGAGGGGGGCCAGAAAGAGAAGGGAACTCATGGAGGGGAGGAGGCTGCAAGCAGAGGAAAAGGGACATAAACTGCAAGTAGAGCTCCTTTAAGACCTTCCATCCCCAAAGATTTTGGAACTTTCCATGAAAATTCAGCATGGAAAACACCAGGTATACTTCAATCCAAATGCTAAGGTCAGTTGGCATGTACCCTTTTCACGAGAAAATATGACTGTGACCTACAGATGGTAAAGCTTGGTCAAAACATAAAACTACTTTTGCACTGAAATAGTTACAAGAATTTCAAATGGCTTCAGGACAGAAGCTGGGAATTTGCTTGCGTATTGGGAAGGGTGAAGTCAAGATACACAATGAGATAGAGCTCACAGAAGATGTCATGGAAAGCAGAAATCCAAATCTGATCCTACTACATTCAGTTTCCAAATGCATTCTTCAGCATTTTCCCTTGGGAAGCCACAGACCATGTTGCCACATATGTGCTGGGTGGAGAAATCCAGATATGAATATCCACTGTACACAGAAAAGATAAATTCCACTGTCTCTTAAACATCATACACCTGCTAAGAAGGTTAAGTCTGTCATGACTCACTGGTTATTTCACATATCCTTTTAACAAGACATTTCTAGAGGCAATATTTCTCAATGCTTAGTTTTGGTGGAGAAAAGTAATATTTGTAACAAGTTGGTTTTGGTTTTTATTTTTTTTTAAACAGAAGAATATGATGTTTAGGAGTAGTGAATAATGTATTAAATTTGTACCACCTGGTCTACTTTAGCACTAAAACCTTGTCTTTCCCTCAGCACATGCTAGGAATAATTCTGTTGTCATTACCCTTTCAATGACATCCAGACAACTCGCCCTGTGACATTAATAAAAAGAGACACATTTAGTTGTACCTACCTTTGCACACTCTTGCCCAATTAAATTTGACTCAGTGCCTTCTAGATTTTTTATAACTACCCAGCTATTAGCAAGAAGTTAACCACTACAAACCCCTACTTACACTATTAACCAATGACACATGTAGTACAAAAAATGGGCAGTTTTACCCTACTGATGCCTGCTACATCAACAGGGCTGCAGTTTTCAATATAATAACTTAGCTCCCCTTCAACCCCCTGGAATACAACCAAATCTAAACAAAGAATCCACTAGAACCTTCACAAATAAAATATGTATGAGAACATAAAACATACATATGGTGTATCTTATTAAAAATATTTCATCGTGTCAGTAGTTCACATAACGGAGTAAACAATATTTTTGGAGAAATATCTTTGATTTGGAAACACAATTAGAACAAAATGCATGAAGATGGTTTCCAAGGGATGGGTCGATGGAATTTAATGTATTACCATTCTTCTTCCTTCATATTTCCAAGGCATCTCACACCCAAGAGGGTTAATGGGAGATAGTTTTGTAGTCTCTTATATACAAGCCTATGGAAGAGCACTAGCATTATTAACAGATTTTATTTCTCTCTGATATATCCCAGTGACTCATTTATAGATCAAGAAGCAATATTTATAATTCTACTGACGAAAATCTTCACCAAATGCCAAAATCTGTCACAGTCCACTAATGAATCTGCTTTGGATTATTGCTTTGGGAATTCCTTATGTCCCAAATAAATAATTTTTTAAAAGCCATAGTCCACTTTTTGGTTTCAGCCTCCTTTGAGCTGCATCAGAAGCAAAAGCTCAGTCCTCTTCTGTATGCCAAATTTAATTGGGATTTGAGCTGTTTGTATCTTCAAATATCTGCCTTTCTGTGATTGAATATTGCAGGGAAACATTGGCAGATTTCAGCAAATATTCAACATGAATATCATATAATACCTTGAAAACAGGAACTGAACACACTTGTCCCCTAATACAAGATGCAAGCTCAGATTTAGTCACCAAGTGCTCAGACTCAACTCTTCAGAAGAAACAACTGAGCCTGTAGCAGGATACAGACACTCATAAATCTGAAGTGACAGAAAGAAGCAGATTACTTTTTAGGAGTAGGTTTTGAAAGCAGTCAGTCCTCCCATTTGTTCTCAGCTGCATTTCCCTCACATATCTTGGGTGAAGCAGCCCTAAACCTCCCAGCTTTGAACAGACTTCCCTTAATTTGCCATAGAATGGCATTTTTGAAACACAGCAATCTTTGATGGTCCATCATAAATACAGCAAGATTAATATCCCCAGACTTCTTAGCACCAGCACCTGGTGTTACACATGAGGGTGGGATAGATCTACCCAATAAAATAAATTATAGTTATTTATGTGCACACTGATAAATCATACAGCTTTTAAAGCCCACAGTGTCACGCAAAAGCTTTGTATTTAAAATAACCCATAGGACAATGGAGGCTTTCCATCTCTACTAGGAGCCATCAGAGGCAACTGGACTGATTGATGGTTGGTGTCAGGATTTATTTTTTTTAAGCATCAGATGATGCCATCTGTTTCTGGTGGACTTTTCATTACCCCTGAGGATGTTTAATACCTAAGGAGATATAGCCAGATATTTGCCCAAAAGCATCGACTACCTGAGTGCTCTGCTTCCCAGGCGCTTCTCAAGAAAGGATGGATAATGGGAATACAAACAAGCCAGAATTGCTCTGGGACACATGGACTGTGCAGGTAGCTGGCATGGAAATTGTGAAGGGAGAGGCTGGGAAATGTCTGGGGTTTAGCTGTCTCCCTCTGAGGTTTTTCTCCAGCATCACACCAAGCGTTCTGCTGCCAGCCGTGAGCACAAACGAGTGGAAGCAAGCAGGGCGGTGGCAGGCTGAGAGTTGTTCTGCCACTCCTCTCCTTGCGTCCCCAGTTGTGCTTATTCATGGATTCTGGGCTGTTCTTCTGCACAGCCGCGTGTGGCTCGGGGAAGGAAACTCGCCTCCCTTACATAAGTGTCCAAGCTGATGAGACAGGCTCAAATGACACTTCCACTTCTCGCTAATGATCCCTTGGGCTCCCTGGCTTCTTCTGGACCCTCAAACTCTCCAGCCCTTGTTGCCAGTATTTCCCAGCTCTCATTACGGCTCCTGCAGCTTTCTGATTAATCCTCCTCCTCCCCGGTGCCCCACGCGCCCTCCGCTCGCCGCTTTGCAAATTTTGTCTGTCCTGACGATGACTGTTCCTGACATGCCTATTCTTGCCTGTTTATCTGCTGGCCCTCTCAGCTGATGTAACCAAAACACAAATGCATATTTCCAGAATGTTGGGAGCTGCTGAGAGAGCAGATAAGGTGAATAGCAGCATCCAGGACATAAGCATTGGGGTGCAGAGAGAAGGGAAGAGAATATTCATGTAAGACTTGGGACAACCCAAACTTCTCTTCAAATCTCCTATGGTTTCCCTGCTCCTTGCAAAAAGCTGTTTTTCCACAGGTTTAATGTAGTTGGATCTTATCCTCTCTTCCTTCCATTGTGCAAGAAAAGGAACCGATGGGCCCCAAGGAGAATCTCTACTCAGAGGTGGAAGTACAACATTCAAAGCTGGAGGACACTGCAGACCTCCACTGCGGTTTGAATATTAAAAATCTAAACCCTAAAATGTTGTAATTTGGGCTGTAATACCTTCTTCCCACCCCTGCTTTAATTTCCAGCAAGCAGATCTAATCTAGTTAGATTTGCAATTAGAAGGTACACAATATTTTAAAATTCCTCTTCATTTATATTAATTATTAGATGCAATACAAATACTACATTTCCCTCCAAGGAGATTAACCTTTATTCACACAGTGGATATCTTCAGTGTCCCCCGTGAGTAAGTCATGTTTATCATTAAATGCAAAAAGAATTACTTGATTCAGGGCAGCAAGTCTTGCTGCAACCCTTGAGTTAAGCATTTCTCCAGGGATAGACAGTAAAAACCACAAAAAATGGGGCTTTGGTATTCTGGATTTGTACATAATTTGAAAGGAAAATAAGGAGATAGCTGGAAAAGGGCTATCATATGTCATCAAAGTTCCATTTTCATTCATTTATTGACACAGGCAATCTGAATTAAAGAGGCCTTGTTCTTTTTGGGGTAAAACAACCCTTCATCACCCTGTAAAAAGTTTTATGGTCTTGAAACTGCCTGGTTTAATGCTTTCTGTCTTTTAAAAGTGTTGGGGTTTTGATGCATCTTCCCTCAGTGACAGCCCTGTCATGTCAGGCAGAAACACAAATCTCCATCTGAAGACCAACTTTGACCATCCTAATACGCTTTGGTTGTCTGAGCTCTTGAAATGTAAAATCGTAATCCACATTTACCTAGGCCTGTTAGATGCTATTTTGCTATTACTTGTGATTTTACCACAAGGGACAATGATGGTTCTCTGTCCCCATTTCATTTAAACAAAGAGAAAATCTGACATTACCATGAGCCTCTTTCAAGCCCAGTCATGATCTGCTGAGATTTGCAGTGATGGAAAAGCTTCAGCATCGAGAGAGACAGGACTTTATGGATACTCCTACAGTAATAAATTAAATGTGCTCAGGAACATTTTCTGGCACTGAGGGCAAATGCAAAAGATCATCTCAATCCATATAATTAAACTTCTTCATACTCTGCACTGACCACAATATTCCAGCTGGGATAGAGCCCTGCCTGTGAAGCTCCCATACATCCGGCCAGTTGATGGATGGCTACAGGGTGGGCTACCAGTTCTCCTTCACAGGTGGCCGCATAGACTCGCTCTTACGTTCCTCAATTAGAGATCATGGTGCTCAGTTAGTAACGCTAAGTAATTAACTCTAGAAAATTATTTTATTCAGAAGCAAAGCCCCCATGTTGAAGACTGTGCAATCCAAATATCAGCCCTGTCTCACACATTTACACACTGCACATGACAGCTCCCTCTTTTGTGTTTTTTGATCTGTCTTCTTGACTCTATACATTGAACTAAAGGCAACTTTTGCAAACAAAGCAAAGAAAAAAGAAGTATTAGTTAGACCAGGGACTCAGTGACTCCTTATGTTACTTAGGGTCTGTTACTTAGGAAAGTGATTCAGGGCAGGAAATTGCTGTGAGTTTCTTCTCATAGATTAGGCTCCATGTAAAGCTGTAGTCATTTCTCTTCCCCACCCAAGCAATCCTCCCAATCCCAAATCTCTCTCTTGCACATCTGTCAGGCCAGGATCCATGCTAAATGACTCTTCATCCCTCTTGCCCTTCTCCTCCTTCTAGGACATTATTCCCATCCAGGTTGCATTGGTGGTGCTAAGGACAACGTTCTCATGATCAGGACGGAGACTCATAAAAGAACAGGATGAAGTGGAAGCACTAAGTTCTGCACTGCTCCCATTCCTAGAATCATCTCCCGGTTTGGGTTGGAAGGACCTTAAAGATCACCTAGTGTCAACCCCCTTGCCATGGGCAGAGAACCTTCCACTAGACCAGGTTGTTCAGAGCCCTGTAACTTGGTTTTTTTCTTGCCCCGCTGCAGAATTCTGTGTCTGTCAGAACAGCTTGGGTAACACAACATTTTATCCCCAGGCTTTGGCTGTTCAAGGTGGAAATGGTGGTGAGTGACTTCTAATGAGGTTCTCTTGGTGTCTGACCAGTTTGAGGATCCAGTGGTTTTAACCTGATGGAGGTTTAGTGGGGCTTTCCCAGAACATCTCTTCCATGATCTGTCCTACATGGACTTGCAGGAAAGGCATGTAGGGAGGCACAAACCTCTTCCATCAAAGAATGTGACATTTCCATATTTCTGCCTGTCTCATGGGCCAAATTATAACAAAACAAATATCCATTAAGGCTTCCTGAGATGTGGAAGCAGAACAGAAAGATAGGTTTCAGGCGCATTTGACTTTTTCAGAGAAAAGTTTCCACCGAGTTTACCAAGGGAGGCCACTTCAAATCTTATCCAAACCCTGCTGAGCAGTGTTGCTGCCAGGCACTGAAATTACCATAGGAAAACACAGGTCCAGAAAGCCCTCTTGGGTCACCATATCAAGCCACATGGGGATTTCTACAGCTGAGTTTGCTCCTAGGACTGCAGCGACAGAAATAGGTAGTTTTAGGAGCTATTTAGCCCGATATATTTAGACTTTTTGGGTGGTAAGATATTTTATGAGTTCAGAGACTCCATTAACCAGCTCTGACTACAAAGGCACCTCCATGTAATTATCTCAGATGTTCACAGTGACTGATACATATACTCTCAAACATTTTCTGTTGGTAAGCTACTTGATCATAACATAAATATTTAAACAGGGCTGAGTGCATGACCTTACACTCTGTATTTCATAATTCCATGCATCATGCATTAATTCAATAATAGTTATGCAATCCTGCCTACAGGATAGTCTGATAGCCTAGAAACTGGTGGTGCTTGCTACCTTTGTGTTCTCAGAAAATGTCAACAATATTTTCTTGAGTGAACGGACAGCAGGGGAAAAATAAAAGACTAGGACTCATCCTAAAGGAGGAATTCCATCCTTATATCTTCCTTTTAAGGAAAATTCTAAAGATGTCACTTTCCTGGTTACAGACCCCACCTCTTGGCAAGCTTGTGACTGCAGTAAGACAAGATCCCCCATGGAAATGCAGCAGTGATTTACCAGTAGTGGTGGACTGGGGAACCACAAGGGAGTGGATGTGCCATGGAGGTACTGGAATATATGAATGAGACAGAGGTGAGACAGCAGCATCCAGAACTCAGCCCTGAGGGCCAGTTAATGCACTGCAGCTCTGTGGGGTTAACGCCCAGTGATGCTTTTTGGGCCATACACAGCCCAGCTGGAGCAGGAACACAGACAGGGAGTGCATTTCTGCAGCACATCGAGCTGTCCTTCCCTTGGTGGCACTTCAGGAGAAGCTGGCAGGAATCGTGCATCATCCTGGTGGCTGCCACAGGATAAAAGCGTGGCTTGGCCAGCGTGCATCACACACACCCAGTGAGGTTGAGAGGTTGTTCTGTCCGTGATGGAAGTGTCACTTTTATTCATGCCCGTTGTTAGCGCCCAGCACACGCAGCTGTCCCCTGAGAAGTGGCCGGTGTCACATCGACTCTCACACCAGCTGACCCACCAGAGCAGGGGGCACCAGGACCTGCATCGTGACCCCAATCCTCCTCCATCTCCTTAATGATCCCTGTCTTGGTCATTTCCCTTGTTCACCTCAACAACATAAATAACATAAAGCCCTTTTGAAAACTTAACAAAAAACATAATTATTCAGTTAAGCTAATTCAGAAGCTCTCCCTTACAAATGAGGAAGAAACTCTTATGGTCTGTCTGGTGTGGCTTTACTTTCTAAAGCAGCTTCAATGACTCTAAAATGCCGTCAGACAACAGTAGCAGAGTTTCATTGTGCAAAAGGCAGTTACACAGCACAGTTTTCCAACTATATTGTAAAGTTTAGCTCCTTGAAGATGACTCACTCGTCAGCTGACCAGCATTAAATATAGTTTCGTGTGGCACTGCACACAAATTGTCCAAGACATTTTCAGGATCTATGAATACAACGCAAAGACTAAAGATATACTAAAATGCCTTTCAACAACTGGACTGCTCTGTAACAGGATGGTGCCCAGGGCACTTACTAACTTTCCTTGCTTTTCTTCCACCATTCCTTTGAATTTATGTTAGTGGAGGCATCACCGATGAATAATTTTCTTTTTTATTTTTCTTTGAGTGACCTACACATGAGAATCATTCCTATTTATCAGTCTTTGCCACATCCTTACAGAACTGTTGGCTGGAAAGAGTAAAGCTAGCTATTTTTTCTTACAACTGACCAATAACTTCAGCTTATCCATGCTGAATGAGTTTTTCAATATCTAGTTTTACATCTGGGGCAGTCTTTTTCTTAGCACTGAAGGTTAAATATATGTAGATAATGCTAATGTAGTCTCTGCTGAGCCAGATTTCATATTTAACAGAACTTATGCATACTGATGAGTGTTAATATCTAAGGGTATCAGATGTTGCTAATTCACATCTTTTAATAATCCATTAATATTTCAAATGTTAACATTTTCCCCAGAATTTAACACATATTTTTTCCAGCTTTCATCATCATACACAGAATGCATTGCTAAATGGCACGGGGAGATTAACTTTCTAGATCTCAGGCTAAACTCTCCCAAAAGATAAAACAAATAATTTTTTTTTTGAAATAAAGAAAGTAATATTTTGCCCCAACTCCTCTAATCAAATTTAATTCCAAGGAAAATTGATAGAAATGGCAAATCATAGAAAAAAAAAAATGTAAATAATCTCCCACTTTCTGAGTAATCACAGTTTAATCTTTTGACTTTTATAAAAAACCCCTAAAATATAATTTACTCTTGCAATCAACATTTTCAGTGTGCAAATAACTGTTAAATTATAAGTTAATGTAAACAAACAACACACTCTGTTTTTCTACAAGCCCTTACAAGAACTTTTCTGTCCCAGCAGCCGAGAACCAAAACATTGGGTACTTAAAGCTTAACAACCACTAAAAGCAATCGGTAGCAAAACCCAACATTTTTTTTACAGCAGCATCTACTTTTAAACAACTCACTACATAAACAGTAAGGCCATTAGAGCCGCAATGCCAAAGATGCTCTGTAAGCTGAACAGGCAAAACATTTCCACAGTGACTGAAAGCCAGCAAAGCGCTCCTTAAGATGTCAACAGGGAAATATAATTCAGTCTTAATAGGTTCAGAGCTTATGTAGGCCATGCTTATGGGATAGTCTATTAAAAAAAAAAAAAAAAGCAAGTGAGCCAGTGATATCACTGTCAACAAAATCTGCAGCTTCCTAACACAGGCAGGCTGAAGATGTTCGAAACTCTGCTCAAAGATTCTGTGCTACTGTAAGGTTTGTGTGTTCTGGGCCAGAAATGAAGGGAAATATAAATATGTTCCAAAACAATGATAGTTGAGGTGATATTCACGCTTGTATAGAAAAGAGATCAGGAATCCCTTCAGCCCCATGAATGGCCTAAGAAATAAAATCATTATGATCAACTCATGTGTCTTTCTTCCAGTAAAGCATCTGCTCTTCTGAAAAAAAAAACCAGCAAATCCTCATTCCCAATGCTAACAATTTTGTATTTGGGATAGGAGCAAATTTCTCTGGGTGACAACTTGGTTCATCAAATTAAAATCATGGAGCAATGTGAGATTTGCCTTTTCTGGATTTAAAAATGGTTCATTTGCACACACCCAGCAAGAAAGTAGTAAAAAAATAAATAAAAAAAAACCATCTTGAGAACTCACCACCAGGTTTCCTATCACCATGACCAACAAGAAGACCAGAAGGCACAGTGGCTGCCCAGCTACTTCCATACAATCCCACATGGTCTCGATCCACTCTCCACACAAAATCCGGAAGATGATGAGGAACGAGTGGAAGAAGTCGTTCATGTGCCACCGTGGCAGATTTCCAGTTGTGCTTATCTTCTTCACATTATCCAGGTAGCTTTTCCCAAAAAGCTGCATTCCCACCACGGCAAAAATAAAGACGATGATGGCCAGCACGAGAGTGAGGTTCCCGAGGGCACCCACTGAGTTCCCAATGATTTTAATGAGCGTATTTAAGGTCGGCCAGGACTTTGCCAACTTGAAGACTCGCAACTGTGAACAGAACATAAACAATGGTGTCAGCTCACAGAAGCAACAGACATCTCAGCCAATTAATTATTAAAGTGAGTAAAACGTGAAAGATGTTAAATGCCACAGTGCGTGTGGTACAAGGTGATTTTAGCCATACTTCCTGTTAACCTCATTACTTCTATTAATAAAACATCAGTTGGGCTTCTTGGATGAGAATTCAGTTTTCCAGAGCTTTGCTCTGCCTGGTTAGATAGACATGGTTTTAATGGCACATTCCCCCACTGGTGGGGAAAGGATGGAAGGATGAAATCTATTTCTTAGTATTTTCTTTTGTGTTGCTTTTTCTCCTCAAAATAAACAGCCTGGCAGGCATCTGGAGGAAGGGTTTTAGGGTCTGGTCCCACAAAGAGAGAAGGAATTCCTCTGTGCCTCAGAGCAAGCCTCAGCCAGATGTTATTAGCTGTTAGCTCCCAGGGTGAAAATCACCTCTGTGCCGAGGATCACGCAGTCTGTGCACAACCCACAGCCCACTTAAGACCTATTTTAAGGATGTAAATGGTGCCTAGTCCTTGTGCTGTGTTTTCAGCTGAAGGTTTAATTTAAGCCCTATTGAAGCAGGATTGCTCAAAAACTGGAGGGAGACACTTAGGACAGTGATGGAAAATTTACGCTTTTGAGCAATGCAGAGAACTTTGGGGGGGGGGAAAGAATTCTTTTCTTCTGGTAAACGTAACCATGGGGGCTTATTTTCCTGATCTTTAAAACTGTGAAGCCATATCATGGCCAGAATGATTAGCATGGACATCCTGGTACATGAAGTGCAACACAAATGTCAAGCTGGCAAGGACAGTACTTTTCTGTTCCAATATGTTGCCAGTCTCTCATTAATAGAACACCACTATCCCCTGCTTAACAAAGGAGCTGACAGCTAAGGAGTTCCCGTGAAAGACAGATGCTATGTTATGCTGATCTGTTCTAGAAAAAAAAAAAAAAAAAAAAAAAAAAAAAAAAAAAATCACTCTGTGAATAATTCAAAGACATTTTCTTTTGACAACATCTGAAAGAACAGTGGCATGTTTATAACATAATTTAGCAGTAACAGCTCCTAAAACAACAAGTTATCAGCTCTTGCATTTCTTGGGCTATCAATTTTCTACCATCTAAGCTAACAGGTGTACAGGTATAAAATGGCAGATCTTTATTACAAATTGGAATTCAGATATTTTAAGTGTGCTACAAGTACCTGGCACAGCTAGAAGGAATCAAATTATGTTCTCATTTACCCTGATGTAAATCTGGAACAATTCCATTTATCCCACAGCCTGTAATTAGTGTCATGTACTGTTTACCAGTTTGCAGCAATTATCGGCAGATGCATTTTTAAGAAAATATATTGCATTCATGTCAGAGTTTATATGTAATAAAAGAAGGTGGTTAAGAACAGAATAAGACCATTACCAGTCGAAAGGAGCGTAAAACAGACAGGTTCCCCATGCTGGACAAGCCCAGCTCCATCAGGCTTAGAATAACAATTATGCTGTCAAAAATATTCCAGCCCTGCTGGAAATAGTAGTAGGGATCAAGGGCAATGACTTTGAAGATCATTTCTGCTGTAAAAATCCCAGTGAAGACCTGCAGAGAGAAAAATATGAAGTCAAGGGAACTTTTTAAGCACAACTCCATGCTTGTGGAGTTTCCACTCACACAGGTGAACCCAGCAGAAAGCCAGACACATTTTACAAACAAATAATTGCTTCTTTTCCTGTGATTGATTCTTTATCAATATTACAATTTTGTCTAGTCTTTTCACAATAATATCTGATACTGCTGTAAAGTTATAGTGACATCTGACTTCGGGATATGGATAGGAGCATACATTTCCATCCCCTTCCGTCATCTGAATAATCACAGGGGTAAAAAAAATAGGGAAAAAAAAGTGTAAAGGTGCCTTTCATAAAGATTAAATCTACTCATTTCAGTGGAGAATGCTAAGTGAATGGAAAGTGAGTGTTAAGGGCTATTTGGGTTGCAGTGTATCTGGTGTATTATCCCTTTTTATTTTGTTCTTATTATCAATAGAAGGGCAATGCACGCCTCCAATTATTCTGAGGTTATTGCTGGCAGCAAAGACGATTATAAACTCAAATTAGAGTCTTGGTTTTTTTTTTTTTTTTAGTTTTACAAATAGTCACAGCAATTTTCTTCTTGTTGCGTCTTGGGAACACATTGGTTATTTATGACCCAGTTCAAATGTCAGATGGTGGAGCTTCTAATTGGAACATTTTTCTTTAAAACAACATATAAATATTACCTATGAGGCAGAGGGAGCTGGGAAAGGAAGGCTGCTGACAGCAAATTCAGTTTTAATAGATCCCTGTAAAGTATCCTAGAGAATCAGATTTTGTCCTTTCGTATGCCCTGCTTAAGTAACATTTTAAATGCATGGTGCAATGCTACAGTCAACTTAAAATGACAAAATGTGGGCACCAAGTTCCTCATACACTGGTTTATTTTCATTTCACATCCTAGTACAAGCTGCACAGAGCTTTGTGTTTCTGGAAAATTCTGGAATTTCTGAAATAGAAATAGATATATTTGCAGAAATAGATAATTTCTGTAAAATTAAAGTACATGGTTTTATGCGAAACAATGAACATTGATGCATTTTGTTGGTCTGGGAATCCAGAGCTCATGTGTCACTAATACACAATCAAGAAGAAATATTTTCCTTCCAAGAAGTTGAACATTTGCAACATTAGCCCAGCAAAACTGATCAACTCTGAGCAACAGAGATGAGACACCCACTAAAATGTGAAAGGGAAAGGTTAAGATGATCTAATTACGATATTAAGGAACATAAATAAATTATCATAGCCTTCATTTGAGGAGTGTTTGGCTTTACTCTGTAAAGCTTCAGGAATTAATTATTCCAAGTGGCCATTTTACATAATTCCTTATGGAAAACACCTTCTGTTTCTCCTCAGGGAAATGCTGTCTTGGATTGCAGCAATATCTTGGGGTGTAACAACTTTCCATCATCACCTCCTACCAAGGACATAACAATCATATTTCTAACTAGCCAACAACTTATGAGTCACAGGGGTTAGAGATACCAAAGATTCCCACCGTAATGCTCGGATTTTTCCTGGGACAGAGAACAAGACAAAACTGGATGACTGTGAAATCATATCCAGGGGACGGCCTTAAAAACTACGATACCACGCTGCACACATTATGCAACCTTCTTGCTGAGAAAATGACTCAGGAGGATCACTTTCTTTGCCTGAATCATTTTAATCAATAGCCTTCTGAGAAGGAAATGTCACAGCAAGATAGCAAAATGTCTGAGCCTTCCTGAAGGCATCAGGAGTCGTGGATGTGTGTACCAGCCACAAATTCCAAACAGCACCTGGTCCCCTGTGCCTGCACGAGGGGCTGGGTGCTTCATGTGATAAAGGCTGGAAAGAAAACAAGTAGCTTAACATCCCACTGGTGCTGAACATTACACTGCTGACTTGGAGCACTTTGTCTTAAAAAAAAACCCCTTTCACCTGTCATTTCAGCCATTTAGGCTTTAATGTTGCATAATGGTACCTCAGCTTCTGAAGGAAAACAAAAATTGAGGGAATCTTGCTCTCTCCACTCATTTTTTAAGTGGTGGCAGTGCGTGGGCAGATGAACTCTGTACTGGTACTCTGCTGGCCTTCTGATCACATTTGAAAATGTTGATTCCTCTAAGTGATGAACTAAAGGGGTCTGAAAGCATCAGACGCTGAATGAAGTAGATGGACAATCACAGCAGGAGAGCCCCAGTGACTGGCAGATCCAGAGAAAGCAAATCTATATTCCATTTTCATTCTTTCGTTTCTCTCAGAAACATTTGTTCTGAGTAAAAAAAAAAAAAAAAAAAAAAAAAAAAAAAATTGCCAAAGACCTGCCTTCTTTAATATCTCCCCTGTTTAATGCTAGCATAATCACTCAAAGAGGGTTAGATGTAACGGGAAGACAGCCAGCCAGCCAGCGTGGGGGCAGAGGGGGGGCTGGCAGTCTGCAGCTTAGGGGATGCAGTCACCTGGCAGCCTGCCCTGGAGCTGGGACTCCCTTCCCTTTCACAGGGAATTGCAAAAAATGTCAATTTTCATTACAAATGACTTTGCAAAATCTTCCACAAAATGGAGTTACCTTTCTCTGACCTGCTCTGCTCACAATTAATCCAGTTATGCGAGGGGTTTAGTAAAGCTGGTGAGGGTGAGCCGGGACAGTCTGGGCTCTCACAGACCCAAGCTGGGATCTCAGGAGAAGGGGAGCCCCGAGCCATGAGCCTGCTACAAAAAATACAGGCAGGCTGTTTTGCTTACTTTACACTTCAGCACAAAGAGGAGAAATAGCTCTAGGCAGCACTGAGAAACAGTGAGGTTTTGTGATATTTTTTTTAAATTTTGCAAAATTTGCTTTGTAAAATCTCTCTCTCAAAAAAAAAAAAAAAAAAAAAACCCAAAAAAACCACAAAAAACAAAAAACAAAAAAACAAACAAAATAAACCTCTCTGCAAAATTTCCCTCTCTGCAAAATTCCTGTCCCTATTGATAGTCTAATTTCCTGATGGCACCTGGCACAGCTCTGCTCAGCCCTGGCAGGTCTGCAGGAGCGATGCCAAGGGCTAAAGTTTCACTGCCTGTGGTCTGCGAAGGGGGAAGCTGATCTGCCAAAAGCAGCGTGAGGAGCAGACACCTTGACTATCCCAAGTGCCAGAGAGGCAGCTTTGCCACCTGCTTTGATGGATTCTCGGGTGCAAAGGAATTTTTTTCAGTCGTCTTAGGAGGCCACAAATTGTTGAGAAGGAATGCTGGCTGCAAAGTGAAGCTGGATATAATCCTGTGAGATGATTTCCAAGTTATCCTTATCCACTGCTTTCTGCAGAGGGCAAGAGCATGGGTTTGGAGTGAGAGAGGCCCAGATTTCTGCGTAGCACAACAACAAAAAGGAGATTTGCCAAGACACAGCAGCTGAAAACCTGGAGACAGGTCCCACATTTTAGGGAATAACCTCAACCTGCCCAAGGAAGCCCAGAGCTAAGAGTAACAAGAGCTATAGTAAAGAAAAAAAATGCATACGTGACACATCCCATATTCTAGGGCTGATACAAAATGCCTGGTTATGGCTACTACCCACCCAAAGCTGCCGGCATAGGATGCTTCTCACTGAAGGCAGATCTCACATCTGCAGGGTCTCTGTGTGCTCCCAATGTGGTCGATGGTTATTACAGTCACAGGCCTACAGGTCACAGTTCACCTCATCCAAAAGTGAGTGTCTTTACAGCATCACAATAATGGGGCTTAAAATTATCCATTACTTTCCACTGACTCTAAAAAGAGACAAAGGCAACTGGCACAGAGAGACTCCTACACTGTAAATACCTAAAGGTGAATCCTTCTTTGGGATACTGCAGCCTTTGTTTTCACAGAAATAAAGAGCTTTTTAAATCTGTGCTGTGAGCTCCTCAAATGCAAACTTAGCAGCATCCGCCTCCCAGATTCTCCAGATCACTTATATTCCTCTGCTGCTACTACTAGGTGTTAGGGGCAATCCCACCATGCCGTAGATAGATGGCCTGTGCCTTTTCCTACCCAGACTCTTCTAAAATTAAAAAGATTTTAAACATTAAGTTTTAAAGCGGTAACGTGGTAACTTTTAAACATGACTCGGAGAAAGATGGTTAAAGAAAAAGCTTCCATTTTGTGGTAACTGCAGAATTTTAGTGGCCCCCTGGGTCACAAATTGTATCACGTTGCCTCTGGAAAGGCTTTTCTGCTGTCTCTGCAGCCTGACCGTAGACTGGCACTCTGCTTTTCCTTGGAGAAGTGTGGCCTCTGCTTGTTTTGCTCTACACCCATCTGCTCTGGCTTGCACATTAAGTTTCCCCTCAAAGCCTCAGCGATGCTTTGGTGCATGTCCCCTCTGCCCTGGGGATTTAGTGGGACCCAGCACAGGTAGAAAATGCACTACAGGCACCTTCCAGCATAGATATCAACCCATCATCAAGCACAACTCTATTTCCCTCCAAGATCTCTCTTTGCCTTTTTCTGTAGGTTTCTTTTTTAACTTAAAAGTCACTATTAGTCACCAAGAACTGCTGCCTTATCATCGCTTTACCATAAATTCCAAATGAAGCTCGTTAACGTTTCTCTTATCTCATTTCCTTAAACAGATATCTATCAGGAACAGCCCAAACCCATGGCTTTAATGGTTACTAATAACACTGGAATATGTTAGCTTGATAAAAATAGCCCCTTGCTCCTCACTCAGTTCTCTTCAGAAAGAGGCGGCGGCGTGGACTTGCTTGACAAAGACAAAGCAATGCTGGAAGTTGTCAAAATGGGACATTCCCGAGCCACAGCCAAAGCTTTAAAAGGCAGGAAATGCACCCCTGAGGTGGCACACCAAGTTCACACTGACTTACCAAATTGCCTATGTAAAGCATGTGGTCAAACTCCTTCGTCATCTTGTAATGCTCCAGGGCCATGAAGAGCGTGTTCAGCACGATGCAGAGGGTGATGGTGAGGTCAGTGAACGGGTCCATTACCACAAACTTGACAAATTTCTTGATTAAAAGCCAAAGTGGGCAGCAATCCCAAATGAGGAATTTAACAGCAAAGTGGTTCCAGCAGGGAGGGCATTTCTGGTGCGATTCCTCAAGCTCTAAGTCACAAGCAGTAAAGTCACAGTCAATTCACACTGAGTTATACGACAGGAGAACACTTAAAATGACTCATAATGCAGAGGAAGGCCCACAAATTACCCCAAACTTTTTTCAAAGATGAAAATATTTCTGTTCTAACAAGTCGGCAAATTACACACTTTGGGGTTTTAGCCAGTTGACCTGCACTTAGCAGGCAGTGACCTGTTCTGAAAGTAATAACCTTTTAAAAGTGTCACAGGCAAAAAGTGAGAATCACACTAAATATGTGAAGTCTAGTATTAGATACAGGCTTGGATTCTTACTCTATTTTCCATTTTGCCAAGTTCAAATGGATAAGAATACACTGTCTTCGCTTAACTTAGATTGGAATATGTTTTTTTTTTTTTCATTCCCAGGTCACATTTTCAAAGTATCTTAAGTAATACCTTTCAAAGCAGATAAGAGATGAAAGCACTTAAATCCGGTATTTAAAGCTGATTTAAGTACTTGAGAACCAGAGTATCACTGGTTCTCAACAGAGTTTCTGTCCTTGATGTGCTATCCAAAAAGGCGTTAAATATCTGTTTCTTTCTGAAAGGCCCACATACAAAATCAAGCAGCCCATAAACCAGTTTGAAAATGCTACCAAAACTCCAATGTGCTTTTTAAAGGTGCTCTTAAAATATTGCCTGTAAGAGAACTTTTACATGCTCGTTTTACCTATGCACAGAGGAGCTGAAATAGCTTCATGAGTATAATTTGTGTTAAACGGTGAGGAAAGAAAAGCCAAAAAAGACACTTAATGGCTAAATGACAATGATTAGCAGAATTGCTTAACGCTTCCCTTTTCTGACTCCTTTATGGGCATGGAATGCTGTATTTTGGTTTTAGTCTATATAATTAGAACCTGCACTGATAACAGGAAAACTTCAGCCAAGGCTGTTATTTCAATCAGTTCATAAACAGCCTCCTCTCCCAAGGCAGGAAGCATTTGGGACAAGGGGAAATGACCCCAAGCTGTGCCAGGGGAGGCTCAGATTGGATATTAGGAAAAATCTCTTCACTGAAAGAGTGATTAAGCGCAGGTGGAGTCACCATCCCTGGAAGTGCTCAAAAACCGAGCGGATGTGGCACTTTGCAATATGGTTTAGTGGTCATGGGGGTGTTCAGTCGAAGGTTGGACTTGTTGATCTTGGAAGGATTTTCCTCAGATTCTTTGATTCTTTGTCCATTTTTCTTCAAAGGACAACAGAATTGGGGTATTAGGTGTCTTCCAGCAAGCTTTCAAAATATCAGATGATGTCCTACATGCAAAGGTTTTGCACACACATCTACACTGCTCTGAGATCTTTGGGAAATCAAATTGCTCCCAAGAAATGACTTTTTCCAGACTCCAAAGAGAGGGTTTATAGGTAAACCCTAAAATGATGTAAGAACCACCAATTTCAATACAAAATCCTAACGCTGGGGTTTTTTGGTTTTTTTTTTCCAAGCCTGTCTCTGTAAGTATTGAGGAGTTTAGGGCAGTCACTTCCTTAAGGATATAATTTTCCAGGTAAATCTAGCACACACAGATCTATATTCTTATTCTTCACAACATAAGACCGTTTAAGTCCAAACTGCAGCTGAAAGGGTTGGTTCCACCCTTCTCAGCCTCAGCCTCATGCTATTTCTCTGTCCTTTTACCAGATTTTTTGCTTCTGGACCTTCTGGTGAGCTGGTTTTGCTTGCTGATCCAGCTGAAAACCAATCATACAAAGTGAAGGAACACAATGAGGGAAGGAGAAGAATGTGACTGTCCTCTTTTGGCAGTGACGTGGCATTAAAATGTTTTAAATCAATTAAGCATCCAGATCCTTTCCCACCACAGATGATCTTTGGAAAACAAAAGATATCTAATTTTTCTTAAAACATATCTGCAAAAGAAAAAGTAAAACTAGACTCTGTTTTTTATGCTTTTTTTTCCATTAAAAAAATGGTCAGAAAAATACAATCAGAACTTGTGTTGAAGATGTTTTTCCTCTTATTTTTAAATTTAAAAAGAAATAGGTTCTTTATTGTCTGCAAGGCTTTGTTATGTCTGGGAAAAATAGACAGTTGTTGACTACCCTAAAGCTGAGAGCAGAAACCAAATAAGTAAAGGGGAAGGGATTTCTGATCTGGCTGTTCCAATGTTTGGCACAAATCTTACCGCCACGAATATGGTTAAATCCTGTGATGTATTTTATTCTGATTTGACATTTATTTTTAAGGAATTCAGCTTCAGTGACTAATCAAAGTCTGGGAGTTAGGAAACGTTTGATACGGATTGAAATAGCTTTTTTTTCTGTACAGAATCATAGAATCACTTAGGTTGGAAAAGACCTCTAAGATTATTGAGTACAACTGTTATCCCAGTGCTGCCAAGTCCACTGCTAAACCACATCCTTGAGTGCCATGTCCCCTGAGTTATCCTAGCCTGGATGGTCTCTGTTTTTGTGGTATAAAGGAATAGAAAGCACCATTAAATAAATAAGAAGTCCAGGAGCCCAGGCGTTTTAGGCATTCTTAACACATTACAAGAAAGTAAATCAATCACAAAGCTAATTGCTAAAGAACCCCAGAGAAAACAAATAAAACCTTTGCAGACTGCATTAAACACTGGAATACACCAAAGTGATTATTTCCCTATTAAGAACGCAACTCTTTATTTATTTAAACACAAATATATCTTCTGGCCACAATATTGCTGAATATAACCACGGTGAGGGTAAAAAGATGAGGAAGAGGAAGGGTTGTGTGGTTTCACACTGGGCTATGCCCAGTTCCTGTCTGTGAGGCATCTCTTAGGTCAGTCCCTCTGTCTTGCCTTGCCTTCCTATCCATCAGTCACACACAGAATTAGGCTGCAAGAGAATCCACAATTTCTCTTGCTACGCACTGTGCTCTGACTGACATTTTTCTACGTTCTCAGGTGCTACCTCCTCTCTCATCTCCGTTTGCAATGTAGGAGACACCAGAAGTTGTAGGAAGCCTTTTCTTGCTTTCATTCAAAAGATCAGGAATGTGGGCTCTTGCTCAGAGCTGCCTTGCTATCGATAAATCTGTGAGAGGAACATGCAAAGTTCCTGTCTATGGAAAGACAGAGCAGGGAAATCCTCCTGCACCTCCTGAGAAGAGCAACGAGCAATGAAAAATTTTGCTGAGAAATATTTTCACGGTTAAAGGGGTCCTTTGAGCATCCTTGGATTTCACGGTGGGACTCAAACGCGCACCACTCTGCGGTGTCCCTGTTGTGTGAGATTTTGCTCCCCCACAACTCAAATGTTCTTCATGTGGCAGGAGACTGCACATGCCAGACTTTCCATCAGTCCCAGAGAGATGAGGTACAAACATATGCACAGTCACCCAAAACCAGGCTGGTGCTCCACTAGCCTGCACCTCAGGGAGCCCTGTGTAAAACTGATGCCACAGCAGCGCGAAATCTTAAATCTTACAGCTCCAATGCTGATTGTATGGCCAGCACTTTCTCTGGATTTTCACAAGTCCATGGGTAAAATAGGGATTATATTGCCTCTACAGAGGTTGCAATAACTGTCTTTAGCATCTTCTTTCAGATCATATCAGGGAACTTTGTGTCACCATTTTCCCTGCCTTTTAACATGGACCTGGCTTTGAGTCAGGGAAGCGAGGAGGTCTCTTACCTTCCAGGGCACTGGTGATGATGCTGACAGCACTCACTGCCCTCTGCCTCTGAAAGGGCTCGTCCGAGTGGTCCACTGAGGGCCGGTGGGGCATTAGAAGCTGTTTCTTGCTTGCCTCGTCCGAGGGGGAGGTCTGTTTAAAGGAACACATTGGATCAGCACAGTAAAACCATGGCAGACGCTGGGTAGCAATTTCAAAACTGCCTAAGCATTAATTTTTCCATCTGAAGAGTCCAAAGCTCACTGACTTCTGAGTGAAAACACATGCTGATGGGGCACAGATTTTGAGAACGGCACTTTGAGCAATTTTGGAAAATTTGTTCTGCCCTTTACGTTCAGGTAAAATGTGGGTGAAAAATAAAGGAGCGCTTACTACGCCAGAGGAATGGCACTGCTGCCTTCCCATGCTCTTTGCTTGTTAAAGAAGGCCAGCTTAATTACATTAATTAATCCATTATTTCTGAAATGTGTTAACTATTTAATTATACAGCTAGAAGAGGAACAGGGCGTGGGTAACAGCTCCTTTACAGACCTCTTATATCAAACCAAGCAAATTGACCCCCCAACACATGTTTTTTCTTGTTCTGAAACACTGCCAAATCTCAGGAACATATTGTCATTGTGGTGATCTTTGGTGTTATGGATTCTGAAGCTCCATAATTAGGGGAGAGACTTAGATTCTTTTTCCTCAGGAAAAAATAAATAACCTAACCCTTGTTCTCATGTTTCTCAAGAAAAAGCTTAGAAAAAAATCCCAAAGAAATCAAATACCAGAAAAACAGAACTCCCAAGCTGTCTTTGTTTAATGTCTCATTTTAAATTAGTTTTATGCTTTTTGTAGGCTTGGGTTTGTGAAGTCAGACAGAAACACAGTACAGCTGAAGACACACACTGCATTAAACACTTTATATTGTCAGCTCACAGGAGCAAGATGTTAAGGCTTTTATTATTACAAGCTCCCACTTCCTATAGAGACAAATCCCACTTGGTTTACTCCTCCAGATCCCACACAAGTGGAAAGAAAAGTGGTGGTTGAGGTGTAAGAATCTGGGAAAGCCAAGTTCACCATCATTCTCTGTCACAGACCTCCCGGTTGAGACCCTCAGTTTCTCAAAATAAATGTTTAGCAGCCCCTGCCCTGCTCCCCCAGGCATCCAGGCTGGGAGATCTGACACGCTGTATAACAAGACAGGTGTCCATAGATGGATTTGCAATATAGCACAAGGAAATGAGAAAGGAGAAGAGATCCCTGCGGCAAAGACGAGAACCCCTGGTTTATACAGGTACCAGAGTAGCTGCTTTAGTTTCTCCATAGACAAATGAGCTACAGGAATTAGATTCAGTCTTCTGGATCTTCTCATCACTTGGGTCTGAAGTGGCCCTGAGCACCCTGATCAGCACCCAGGATGGCACCTGAGATGTGCCATGAGCAGCAGCTCCACAGCTCTGCTGTTTGTGCCCAGCACACGCACCCAGAGGGACCCAGGATCCCTCCTCCTCACCATTTCTTTACCAAAAATGCTCTTCAAGAAAGGCAATTCCAAGAGAACAGCAAGAAAAAAACAAGTGCTGAAGCTCTATGAGCTGTCTTTTTGGAGTGTGACCTCTTCAGGACAGGGGATATCCCCAGCAAAGGGCAAAGATGCTTGACCACTGCTTGACACTGAAAATTATAACCAGGATACCAGTCCCAGGTCACTTCAGGTCTACTGCAGTTAAAAATATCAATCACTGCAAGGTCAGAGAAGAATAAGGACTTTGAAAGAAAGCACTTAAGACATTAGCTGGGCCAGGAAGGCAGTAATGCCTCAAAATGGCTTTTTTTACCTCCCTAAAATGTCCTTTAAAAAAAACCAAAAAAACCTCATTTAGCTCATTGTCCATTGAGTTACTGACAAAGTCATCTCCACAGGAAAGTTATAATCTGAAACTCTTCAAAGAGAGTCCTACTTGTGCACAACAAGAAAACACTTTCTCCTCGGCTAAGGAGCCAGGGAATACCAGGAATGGTGTTTCAGATGCATTAGCTCGCTTGATTTCCTTCACCTCAAAAACATCCAATAAAAACCAATGAAACAACAAATGTTTTATTAATGAAGAAAGCATCTACAAAATTGCATAATCATTCACAGCAGTTTGGAATACATAACATATACATGGTACCAAAAAGAAATAGCTAGACAGGGAGGTGAAAAACAGGAGGGAGACAAATTTCTAAGTAGAACAAATTAAAAAAAAAAACAAAAAACAAAAAACAAAACCAAAAAACAAAACAAAACAAAAAATCGAAAAGCAAAGGAAAAGAGAAAAATACCCCAGACCACAAGTTTGCCTCTGTCTGTTGAATGAACCATAAGAAAATGTCAAATTTCAAATCTCTCTGGATTATTTCACTATTTTTAAGCTCTAATATGTTCCCATCCTATCTGACTCAAAACATAGGATGCACTGGTAACACGTCATCAGACAACCTCATTCCCAGGAGGCCTTTATCTGAAAGCCACCTTTTGCTCACAAGTGCAAAGAGGTAGAAAGTCAAAGGAAAGACACTCAGAGGTTCATTCTTCCTTTTTTTTTTTT
>VZRN01001723.1:2323536-2336686 GCA_013397935.1 Dasyornis broadbenti
TTTTCCCAACCAAGCTAAATCTGATAAAACTTCCTTATCTACAAACAACATTTCTGTTGCTCAGCTGTTTAGAAAATTTTGTCAGGACTGGTCATCCTTGTCCACAGAGAGTAAAAGTGGGACTACCAGAGCCCTAAATGAACGAAGGTGTGAACAGCCAAAAAAGCAGCAACAGTCTCAAAACTGTCAACAAAACAGATAATCCTCACACCAACCAGTTTCCCACATGTAGCTTGGCCCCTTCTCTCAGGGGTAGTGTGAGAGTCTATTTGCAGAACTACAGGGAATGCCCAGATAGGTGAGGAAAAAAATTCAGCCCAAACCCTGAAAGCTTGAAGCTGCTTGGCTCTAGAGAAAAAAACTCCTTCTCAATTTACTGATAATCTGACATCACTGCTGGGATCCATCTCACTCACCTTTCTCTTTAGGAGATACCTTGCCTAATACATGTTATAATCACATTTGCTTTTTTCCCCCCACCAATGTAACCTGGTTTTGGCAGCTTGTTACTCTGAGTGGGCTTTATCTCACCTAAGACTTGTGGTTGAAGTGAACAGAAAGAGGCACGTCCAAGGACAGAGATTATTCTGATACATTTTTGATCCCTAAAATGGAATAAATCCTGCCCACACTGATTGTAGTAGTGACAACCATAATTTTAAACACTGTGGAGAGTGATGAGCTTCAATGTAGATTATCTAAGTAAAAAAAAGATAAATTCCCACCATCTCAAACTAGAAACCTGTCCAAATTGCTCTGCCTGTGTAGCAGCTATTTCCAAAAATACCGTCTCATGGTGTTGCTCTGCAACAAAGATCCTGGCAATCTGCAAAGGGGCTGAATTCTGCTGATGGTCTGCTCATATTTCCTGGCTATTATTTGAACTGGATGCTAAACCCTTCTGGGAACTACCTTTGGATGCAGGAACAGCCCTCCACAAGCAGCCCAAGAGAAGACCAGAGGTCAGATGCAAACAGAGAGCAACCAGTGAGAAAAAATGCAGTCTCAAGACAGCAAGACTCACTGAATCATTTAAAAACCATGATGTTCTATGCACCAGACAACGTCAGATACTCAAAAGTCAAGAGAAATCAAGTTTCCTTCAAGAAAAGAAAGTTCATCTCAAACCCAAGATTTAGGTATTTGCCTCCTGACAGCTCTGAAGAGTAAGTCTCACCAGAAGGCATGAACCTCCCTGACAAGGCACTAGACACACATTTCTCTGTGAATTAACTCGTCAACTTCCCACCCTGCCTGGAACGGTGGGTCTGGGCTTCTCACTGTAGACTCCATACTGTGTAAATAAATTACAGCAAACTCCAACAACATTCAGAAGGAAACAAGAGCGTGAATCACATACAAAAGTTATAAAGTACTCACCAGGTCGCCTGTCCCAGGCTTTTCCATAATAACTGGGGGGAGCAGTAACCCTGCAGGAGAAGTAGGGTCTGGGTTGAGTGCCCCGGTGCCTCCTCCTATCAGGGAAACCACACCATTGCAATCCACTGAGCTGTTCCTTTTGCCCGTCTGGGTGTAGTTGGGAGTAGTAGGGTGAGAACTATGGCTCACTTGACTTTGCGCGCTTGGACGCCTCCCAGATCTTGGAATTAAGAGAGAGCCCCGGTGGCTTTCATTTTCCCCAGCGATGCTGATCTCATCATCGGCAAAATCTGTCTCGGAGCAAGTGTCTCTGCCACGGAGTCGGAAACTGAAAACGCTTCCGTGGCTGGTTCTGCGCTTCACCAAGTTTGCACTGGGACCATAACTAATGCCAAGGAGAGTCTGGAAACCCCCAGAAAGGAAAAAGGGGAAAGAGAAACAACATTTTGCAACACGTTTTCAGGAGCGAGGAAGTTGTGGGGAGAGCAGTAAGTTCCATTTTAAACCAAGTGCTTCAGTGAAAGAGAGACTTAATTACAGGTATTCAGACGCCACAAAGTTAGGAGGTTGAACAGTCATTCCTAGCCATCAGGTATTTGTCTAACACTTGACAATTAAAGATGTACTGAAATAGGAAGGGTCAAGGGGGCATTCAGCTCACGGTGTGATCCTTCCTTTGCTCCTACTCCCCCCCCAATAGGACAAGTGCCAGAGGACCTGGGAAGGCAGCACAAGGAGTGGAAGACAGGAGCAGGGAAGGGGATCCAGCTCCAATCTACTGCATTATCACACATCTTCGTAACAGCTAGGGAAGGAGCAGTGCAGTGGGAGAAGAATAGATAAAGAAATAGGGCAGGAAATGAACTGTGGGGAAAATGGGAAGAAGAGGGAAGAAGAAGAAGCAGAATACGACGGAAGAAGGTGATAAAAGAAAAAGGAAAAAAAAAAACAAACCAAGAGCAAGAAGAGGGATATGGTTTATTAGTTTGTAAAACGATTATCTCAATGCATATGGCTGCTTAAGGGCTAGGTAACCTCAGTACACAGCAGTCTCCCTCACTCAAATATCAGCCTTGACGATGCACTCTGACGTCAGTCAGTGAGACTGCAACTCTGCCAGAGCATCAGCAAGATGTAGCCAAGGACTAAACACACCTAAAATCTGGCAGAGTAAAATGGATCTTCAGAAAATGTGTAAGGAATTCAAGTCTATCCCCTTCTCTTGTCTTGAAAGAGGAAATTACTGGAGTAAGAGCATTTAGGCAGAACATGGTTTTGAATCTATGCCTGCACAGAATTTCCAGCTTCTTCAGAACTTTCTCATGAGCCAAGTATCTATGAAGAGAGGTCAGATTGCCACAGCACCCACAAACCAGACACATCAAATGAAGCCTGATTTCATTTTGTGCTGTAGCTTACACCACTGAGTTACGTAATGATGCTATTTAGTGACACTGGTACGTGGAGAAGTACAAAATTCAGGCTCTTTGTAACTAAAAACAGCCCATTTGGATTGCTACCAAATTTCAGCTGGTCAGAAATCCATGCCTGGGTTTCCATGGCACAGTCATTGAGACTGATTTCTGATGGCAACACACTTCCAGCTGCTCAGATAGCATCTGAATGATGACTCAGCCGTATTCCCTCCAACCATGCCAGACACAGCCTTGCAGAGAAGATTTACTATAAGCTTTGAAATGTGTCTCCCATGTTCCTCATGCATATGACATCCAGGGGCGAAAAGTGAAAACAAGGAATATTAATCTGAGAAATAAACTGGAAATGCACAGCTCCAATCCACGGTCATTCTGGCACGTGGTGTCTTGAAACCCATCCAGAATGAAGCTAAAGAGCAATTCTGGCTTTAGCCAAGGTGCAATTTGTTACGCGACCCACTCGATCAATGAGACAACAACAGAAACTATTGGATTAAAAAATGCATGTCATTTACAGAAATCCAGCTCTGGGTAAATTTTGTGAGCTGGGGAGCCATTAATTGGTCACATTTACTTACATCACTTACATGTTTTCTGTGAGCTTTTTATGGCTGCCAAGTATCCCTAAATTCACTGACAACAAAATAGAAAAGGACTTAGCCCATTATATGGCTATTCAAAACAACGAAACAAACTGATTTAAACTTTGCCCTCAGTTAAACAAAGACAAATTATCTGGAGCTATTTATGATCCCTTGATACATACAGCATGGGCAGATTCATATTCATGCATGTCAGGAACATTTACATAAAACCTTATTTAACAGCACTGTCATTCTGTTTTTCTTCCCTGCAATAGAAAGTAGAAACAAGTGCCACAAAGTTTTGACTTGGAGGCAACTAGCAAAGGAATATAAAAATGTTAATAACGTCTTTGTATAATATTTAAAAAGCCCTCAGAGACAAGTTTCCTCCTTTTGTCCTCCTCTCTTTTATTTTTAAGCTTTGTAGGTTTCCTCTGCGATTTTTTTTTATCTCTGGTAGGGATAGGATAGTTATAATCAGATGAATGAAAGAAAATAAACCAGACCGAGGGTAATCTTGAAGCAAAAAAAAAAAAAACAAAAACAAACAGGAAAGGCAAAAAAATTGAAAAAAACCAGGTTTGTAAAAATGTTTAATGGGCATTTTTAATTAATTTTAAAAATAAAGTGGCAATATGTTTCCTTCCACTATTCTAATACAGATAGTCTGCAGTTATCTGCTGCATTATATCAGCCATGATTTTAAATACCCGATTCTTCTGAAAGTTTCAGCTTTAATTGCCTGTTCAGAGCCTGGCCTGTCCAGGAAAGTACAGTGTGAAACGAGTGATGTTTCAGACCATGGCTTACCATCCTCCTTTGACCGTCATCGTAGTCACACCTGGGATTCCTTTGGTCTTCCCCATACTCATCTGCACCCAAAGATTTCTTTTTCTTTCGCTTATTTCTTCTTTCTTTTGCACTTTTAGGTGACATTTCCAATGAACTGAGTGACATTGAATCAATTCCTTTAGCAGCTAGTGCCTAAATCAGAAGAGAGCAGAAGGAATGAAAATTGTTATTTCAGGAGTTCGGTGAAAACTACTACTTGTGCTGCTGAGAAATTAATTTTCTTTTTAAATTTTAAGGTTGTATAGGAGATATATTAAACATTTTAGGAGGTAATTAATCATAGGAATAGATCCATAAAAGAATGTTTTTTATGTGCAGTTCCCACACAAGACCTTCTGACATATCATGAAGGAACAGCCTGTATGCACATGCTGTGCACACATCTCTGGAGTAACATTTCTGAGTCAGGCAAAGAAAAATGTCAGGCTGGGGAACCTCAGATTCAAGTCCCCCTGGACTTCAGCTCCTTGAAGTGGCAGGGCTGGACAGGAGGGCAGCCCAGCTGGCTGCTGGGATTTTCCCTCCCCTGTCACAGAGGGATGCTAGGAACAGCAGGCAGCTCAGCTGGCACGTTTCTGTAAACACTTATCCCGAGCAGCAGCGCAGGCAGCTGCGATCAGAGATGCAAAGGGAAAACCATGGGCTTGACTGGAGATAAAGTGGCCTTTGCTGTGCTCTGTGCTTCCCCGCTGCGCTGGCTATCTGCTGGGATCGCTGCAGGAGCGGGCTGATAACGCACCAGCTGCTGGAAGCCCTGCAGAAGCCCAATTCCAAAGCCTGGAAAAGCTTGAAGTCACAGCCTTGGGAGCAAATGAGCAGCCGGGAGGAGGGATCGATAGGAGCTGGGAGTGCTGGGTCCCTGACCCTGGCACAGGCAGGAGGAGCGAGGGGGCTCTGAGCACAAGGCTCAGGGTCGGGCTTGGAGATGCTGGAGAACCAGCAGTGGCCACATCAGTGGCCTGGAGACAAAGCCCATGTGCAGAGCCCCCAGCTGAAATAACTGAAGAGAGAGAATTATTAAGAAAAGCCTCTCCAGGTTCCCCAGAACAGGAGAAACAGATGAATCCTCAGCGCTATTGTCTGTAAGCCACTAGAATCAAACAGGCAATCATCTCTCCACTGCAAAATACTCCCTTCCTCCCACAGGCATCAGTCCAAGGAAAGTGAAGGCACTTAACAGCCGTGTAAAGAATCAATCATGTATTTCAAGGAGTAGCGGTGGCTCTATCAAGCTGAGAGCACAACAAAACTTAATTCCTGTGGGAAATATCTTTCATCAGCAAGCTGCTTAGAGCAAAGAGGAGGAGGGCTCAGACACTGGTCTAGGCTGTTTTGGTTTTGGTCTTTTTTTTTTGGTTTTTTTTTTTTTTTTTTTTTTTTTGACTCAATTGATTTAATTGCTATGCTGAAGTGCTTTCTCTTCATAAAGGTTTGGCAAGTCTTTTGGTGTTAAGCTCAGATTTAGGAATGTGTTAGACCAATTGTATAAATTGACTGATAGTCCCCAAGCAGGTCTAGCAATTATATTTCTTCTCCCTTTATACTGCACAGTGTAAAAGCTGGCCTGAAGAGTTTTGGTTTTCCTTTCTGATTGCTGTCATATTTTGTTGATCTAGAAAATATTGCAGGTTGTGGTACAAAACATTCTGTACTCATACTGCAAAATAAGCTAATTTTTTGTTTCTTAGCATTTTCCTATCTATTGCTTGGGTTGAATTGTTTCTGCACTGCATACTTGTCTCACATATTGAAAAGGACACGTGATGGCTGAAGGAAGGGAGGAAAGCTTCATTCTCACAAGCCCTGACATGAGGGTCATGCAAGAGAGTGTTCTTGAGGCAAGAACGTAGTGGTAGAGAGTCAAAACCAAGATCTTGATCACGGTTTGGAGAACAAGATTAAAACTGAGTAGCTCTGACTGAGGCGAGACATCTGAGAAGGACATCTTAAAGCTCCATGGTGCAGCCACCCAATTCCCTTTCCTAAGCCTCTTCTTCCAAATGTCTGCTTTGAGATGCCAGGAGTTGATTTGCAGAATTACTGGATTTCCTTTGTGATCGTGATGGACCCCAATCTCTGCACTCCTGAATCTCCTTCCCATAAAACTAGAATAATACTCCAGGAGTATCACAAATAAAAATGAGCGGTTTTGAAGCACACAGAGGCTGAGCAGTGACAAGAGGCACTGAAAAACCTCGGAGGATATTAGTCACTTCCTCTTCCAAGCAGGCTTTGGCTGCCTGAGCCGAGAAGTCTGCTCAAGCTGGCCTAAGGCAGCTGAACAAATGATGAGAAAGCAAAGAGCTGCTCTCAAGTCATGTACTGTCCACCCTTTGCATTGAACAGGGCACAGGGAAGATGAGAAATGGCTGGCTGAAGAGAAGACTCTATTATAAAGCATGTAGACAAATGGGGATAATTCAGATTTTCAGGGGAAACTTTCTTTTTGCTACATTCTGCTTCTGGCCTTAATGTTCCCTTTCTTTTTGGTGTACAGTCAGGCTTAATTGAAATCAAAGCCTTCAAAATGAAATTCTTAAATATCTTTAATTATAGTTGGGTCTACCAAAGTTGACTGTTATTAGGAAGAGCTCAGCTGGAGTCAAAATACATGAAAATTTGTATAAAATAGGTACGACTTGGAGCTCAGTTTGTTCCCTTAGGTTATAGCAGAGAGTTACTCTGTTTAAAGTGCCTGTATATGGACTAAATTGCATTTACCTATTACTTAAACTATCAAAGAGGATCTTTAAAAGGACTTAAATGATTCATAAGCCACTACTAGCAGTTTGTCAAGAGTGAATTGCATTTTCCCTTTTTTTTCCAAGGATTTAAATGGGCTTTGGATTAGGCCCTAAAGCCATATGTACCCACAAGAAAATTATGTATATTAGTTTATATTGTGTTTCAAGGATTTATTTCTCTGAACTACGGTGCTACGTGCTATTTCAGACTCATTTTCTTATTGTCTTCTTGTTCACAGCACCTAAAATGTTCTCTTCTGCTGTTTAATAAAAGCTTTCTACCCCGCACAAACCACATGCAAATTAAATACTGTTATTTAGGCTATAAGGCTACATCCACTGTTTGGCCTCCCTGGTTTGTTTAAATTTATGACATAACATTAAATCCATACCCTTTGCATAATTTGCAGATCTTAACCTCAAGGTCTGCCTGTTTAGTTTTCCAGGAATGAAATTGTATGTAGTTCAAAGGTGTTATCCAAATTCTTTATCTTCATTATCAAACAATTGGATATTTATGACAGGTTGAGCCAAGACAGTGAGGAGACTAATGCGAGCTAAAGGGGTGGTGGACGGAGGTTCAGCCGGGGTTGCGGCTGAGCTACCAAAACAGCTGGTTTGTGCTCAAATGCAGATGTAGTTTTGCCATCATTGAAAGATCTCACATGCCAAACAATATAAATTTCTCTGCTAGCATACGGGGTATGGTTAAACCAGTACAGCTCTGGACATGGCCCAAATGGCCCAAATGGCCCAAATCCTAACAGGGAGAGCTGTAATTTTTCTTTCAGAAAAAAAAAAAATAAAATGCAATAACCTTGTCCAGTACAATAAACATTAAACTGCTTTCAAGCAACTCTTACTTTGGTTATCACAGAAATGTAAAATAAAGAGAACATGAATCTCAAGGTAGTGCTTGTTCAAGTCACCCAAGGCTAATCACGTCACATAGCTCACTGACCTCCTGCTCTTTCTTCAACATTTCCATGGCTTCCCGAAACTTTCTTTCCTTCTCTTCTGTTTCAGCAATGGTGGCTTGGTTCTGCTCCTCATACGCCATGGCCACAACAGCCAGGATCAGGTTGACCAGATAAAATGAGCCCAGAAAGATGACCAGCATAAAAAAAAGCATGTAGATCTTCCCAGCAGACCTGAGAGTCTGTAAGTGCAAAAGTAAAATTATTAACACTGCTTTACAATGTTTTCTAAAAGAAAAAGAAGTTAAAGAAGTTTTTTTTCAAAAAACTTAGATTTACAATATAATTGAATCCAGCCTTTATTAATAGTTCAAACAGAAAGCCTTTGATGAGTAATGACAACCAAATACAAGGAAATAATCTTCTCACCAATAAATTTTTATACCTTAATCAAAAACTGTGTGCCTTGCAGTGAATTAATTTCTAAAAGAAGAATGCTTTCCTCCTTTATGCAGTACCTCTGTTAGTTCTCTTTTAGAATAGATATTACAGTCAGTCGCAGCGAAAAATTCTCCTCCAGCTCAATCTGGTTTTGTCCAGTGCGTAGAAACCATCCAAATGGGATTCATGTTGTATCCCTTCAGGTGTCTACAATCCAGGTCCTTTATCAGGGAGAAAAATGTACTTTTAAGGTGCAACTCATCCAAATATTAAGATGTCTGTGTCAGGACATGCAGAACCAAACCTTGGGCTCTGTTGAATGTATCCCCTGGTTCTTCACCAGATTTATCAGGATAACTGGAATTTAGGGCGACAGCTTATGTGTAACAGATATGTAACAGATATGTCCCCATGCTCAGTGAGTTGATAGTACTGATAGAAAACACTGTGTGATAGTACAAGGTCAAATAATAAAAGGGAGTGATGTTCATCCTTATTTGCCGTGACAGTTTCTGTCTTCCAGAGTTGTAGGCGTAGCTCTGTGTCAAGGAAGTGAATGCAGTTGTTTAAAGAATCTTCAGTTTCGTTGTTTTACATTTTCCTGAAGTGAAATTGTGTAACTGGCTGTATCTGAAGCTGAAATCCCCCAAACCTTCAGCGATGTCTACCTCAGTATCTTCAGAGTAGTTCTGTCAACATTATCCCCCGATTTCCATATGATCATGTTCCAGTTTTGGCAGGTCTGAGATGCAGCAGTAAATCTTCAGTGGCTTCATGGACAGAGTATGCAATTCAGTACCAAACTGGCAGATGTAGCTCTTTGGGTTTTGCAAACATTTCAGGAAACGCATGCTGAAATGAGCATTTACTCAGAGACCACTTTGCATGTGACTGTAAATTGGCTCTGGATCTGTTTGTGCCTCTGTCAGGTGTCCACGATGAAGATCTTGCAGCAAAGAGAACTCAAATGTACCACGTAGTCTTGCCATTGGCTGAATTTGTGTTCATCACCATGCCTAGCAAAACCAGACATGCCAAGTACACAGGTGCTTCTCTAGCCCTTTTTTTTGAATTGGACTCAAAAAGATTAGTTTGTGTTACACCATCCACCAAAAAATCATCAAGCGATGACATGGTGATCTTTCCTAAATAGTGAACTTCGTTTAGACTCAGGTGAACTAATGTCTTTCTCTCAGTACCACTTTCCCTCAATTTCCCCAAACAACCAGCCTCATGTCCCTGGATATCATCCCTCTTAAGAAAATTAATTAATTATAATTCTGATTGTCCTTCTCCAGAACATCTGATCATCCTCCCCTGGAACACACACAGAGCACAGTTAACCTGATAACCAGCAATTCTTTCTTGTCCTTAACCATTGTACATGCCACTATAACAAGATGATGTTTTTATTTACATTTTTTTAACAGTAACAAAATAACCTCGTACCTGTTGGTAAAGACGTTCCCAATAATCTTGAGTCATAAGACGGAACAAGGAGAGAAAGGCCCAGCCAAAAGTATCAAAGCTTGTGTAACCATGGTCAGGATTTTCCCCAGCCTTCAGACATATATAGCCCTCAGGGCACGTGCTGCAAAACATCAAATACAATCTATGAGATGCATCTTGGACAGCTCCAACACAGAGAAACTGACTCCCAGGGAAACACATTGAACGATCTTGGGTAAGAGCACAGGCCACCAGTGGTAAATCCCTTCCCTGTGAAGAACCACAGGAAACAGGTGGTGCCACTTCACAATATCACAGGTCTTCACAAACTTATTTTTCCTTTGGAAGGATAAACAGGGAAACAATAACCACAGAACGAGCTGCAATGGCAAATAAGCACCTAGCATTTCTCATAGTTGGAATAGACTGGAATTAGGCGCCTAGACAGGATTTTAGTGCTTAAATACGATTTCTCTTGGCACTTATTCCTAATTCAGAATCCAAACCCTGGTGTCTCCTGTCACGGTTGCAGGTCACACTGTGATGGTGAACCTGCTCTTCTGGTTACACAGCCTGACACTGGCTGGACAACACCAGCCTGTGCCATCCGAGCACCTTCCTGATTGCTTGCTCTGCCTGACCTCGCACTCACCCCCCACAAGGATTAAATCTTTAATCTAAGAAACCCAGCCCTTTGTTCCACTCACCGCCACGGTCTGGGGTCATGACATTTTTTCTATTTCTGCCAGGAAAAAGCTTTCCTTGTGTGTCTTGTAGATTACTGTGCTAAACGCCATGCAGATAGCATGAATTTCGCTGGCTCTCATTAACCTTTGAGGCTCTTTACAAGTGATTTTCTAGACCCATATGCCAGAAGAGATAAAAAATGCTCTCAGTGGTACTGTGTAAGCACTGAACTGCATCATCAAGTGAAACACAAGGTGGAAGACATCCTGGGTCGATGTGCCATGCTCTCTCTCCCAGAACAGATTGGTCAAAAACCCCACGCCTCTTGCACATCACAAGCCACTCTCCAAAAATAAGGTATGACACATTAGAAACTGAAGATATAGAACTAGACAAAGGCTTTTTTCTGTATGTATCCTAGGTAAAGAGTATGAGAATAAGTGCCCTGGAGCCTTATGGCATTTGGGAAATTTTAGGTGAGAACCATCTAATATCTGGAGGAGCAGATCTCAGCAGAATGTGCAGTTACACCAGCTCTCCCCGTTCTCCTTATCCCTTAGACAGAGATGAAACTGTTACAATTTGTGCAAATTCCAGCTGCCACAGCTAGGGATGGCTGGAACATGAGGGATTTTGGACATGTCACCAGTCATGCAGAGTGTGTCCAGTGTGTACAGCTTTTAACTTCACTTTCTCCTGGCAAAAAATCCTACAGTTCCTCAGTCGCTGCTGTTTTATACCAAAGCAGAATGCTGCCAGTAATTGAAATGCAAAGCAGAAATATAAATAAAGCAAACTAATTTTTTAACATGCCAGACAAAAAAAACCCAAAAAACCAAAAAAATTTGAACCCTGATAAAGCAGAGTGTGTCTCAGTGTGAAAATCAGTGTTATTGTCCTTTAAAAATTTTAATTTTTATACAGATATAAAATCAATTTTTACAGCACAGGATAGCAACCTGTATTGCATGTCAAAATGAGAATATGTTGCTATACAAATCTATGGTGTCTGCCACCACCATTAGACATTCAAACACACTGTTGGAATCTTAATTTAATATCAGTAGTGAAGCACAAATTTTAAAGCAGTCTGCTTTGAACGCTGATAAAAGGAGTGCTGAAGCATTGCAAAATGTGTGCAGATTCTTGTTTACAGTAGTTTTCAGAAAAAGCAATAAAAAACGAACAGCTGATGTTTAGTGAATTAAATGTAACACACAAGTGAGGGTATAATAAGTGATTCTGTCACCTTAGGTAGAGCCAAGTTAGCTTATCCAGTTGAGAATTTAGATAATAACAACTATATCTCACAAAGAAAGGAAAAGAGTCACTTTCAATTTATTCCCTGCCAGTCTAGAAACGCCTCCTTCTAGATCTTTCCTACTCTTGACTACCTACTTTTTCCTAATAAGAGCCACATTTGAATAAAAAATACAGTAACGTGACTGAGATAGAAGATAATAAAATGCAGAAATCTCGTATCTTTCCCCCTAAAATATGCAGATGCACATTGAATCTCTCTTGTGCACCCATGTCCTTTTCTGAGGCAGCTTTTTTCACTAAATCTCCTCTCTCCCAAAGGCAGCATCTGCTGTCACTCTGCTGTAGGCACATGAGATTTCTGCCTCTGATCTGCTGCAGCAAAGAGCCTTCATTGCCCGTGACACACTGCTCAACTCTTCAGGAGCTCTGAGAAATGGATTCTCCAGGCTCCTGAGAAGGAAATTCCACTTGCTGGCTCTAAGACATCGTGCCTACACAGGACATGAACATTTCTGCAAGGGCTGATTATTTTTGCCGTGAGAAAATGTCTGCACTCACACACTGTGCTTGGTTGGAAACTCCGTGATCATGTCCAGAGGCGGAGAGTCCTTTCCTTAGTCTCCCACATAAGAGAAATCCCGAGTGGCTGCATTAAACTGGCCTCATTGTTCATATTTTAACATTACTAACGGCTAAAACAACCCAGCGCGGGTGAGAGAAACTTGCTGGTGGTTGCTTCAATGGCAGACCAGCCTAGGCAGGGCAGACACTTGGAAATCAAGCTTCACCTAGATTAAGTTGCCTAAAATGTTGGGCAAAATGGAAATTTTGCCATTAATATCAATAAATGAGAAGAGAGAGAGTCTCCTCTGAATCTCAGTTAGCAGAGAGAATTTCCTCTTAATCTTTTCACTGCTTTAAACAAGAGCCTGGGAGAAAGGGGATATTAGGAGCATTGTAGTTGTGTTTTCATAACAATCTCTCGGCACAGAGTAGAGGATACAAAGTCACTCAGGTTCACTGCCAGTGTTGCTTTCTAGGGAAACTATTGGTGAAGAAGAATATTCAGCAAGTGCCCAAAGCATTTTACTTTACTTGGAAAGCCATAGGACATGGGGATGCAACCCCTCTGACTTTGAAAGTGAGTAACAGTATTCCAGAGGAATATTTTCTGATTATAATACAATTATTATTGTAAGTACACAAATAATACAATTTTTTCATGTTTCATTCAGTCCTTATGGGCCATTTTCCACTGTCTGACTCCACAGTGAGGGGTTTCACCCCAGATGGCAGCTGAACCCCACAAAGCTGCTCACTCACCCCTGCCCTGGTAGGATGGGGGAGAGGATTGGCAGAGTAACAGTGAGAAATCTCATGTGTTGAGATAAAGGCAG
>VZRN01001724.1:189-66021 GCA_013397935.1 Dasyornis broadbenti
CCATGGCGTGGCCCCCCAGCCGGCGCTCCGGGCTCCTTCCTTCTTTTGGGCTCTTTCCGTCTTTTGGGCTCTTTCCTTCTTCCGGCCTCCCCTCGTCCGCCTTCTGTTCAGCTGCAGCGAGTTCCTGCTCGGAGGGGGAAAAGCCGCACGCCGCTTCCGGAGGAGGAGGAAGGGCGGCCATTGGGGCTGGCGGCCGAGGGGAGGGAAGGCGGGAAAATCGCCTCCCAGGGCCGGGCCGGGCCGCGGGCTCGCTGCCTCCGCCGCGTCAGGCGTGCTCAGCCGGTGCGCAGCCACCGCCCACGGTGCTTCATCCAACCCAGGCATCGAGAAAGATCATTCGTGAAGATCTTACCGGAGGCATTGCCAAGGGCACTGGTGAAGTCCAGATACACAATGGCCGTTGCTCCACACATCTGCCAGGGCAATCAGTTCATCACACAAGTTTGTCAAGATGGTCACGTCTGATTTTGCCTTGGTAATGCCATACTGACAACTCAATGATTTTCTTGTCACTGAGAGGCCTGGAAATGCTTACTGGGGTTGGCTGTTTCATTGCTTTCCCAGGGATAAAGATGAGGCTGACTGGCCTGTGGTTCTATGTGACCTCCTTCCTGCCCTTCTTGAAGATGGAGGTGGCATTTACTTTCCTCCAGCCTCAGGCATCAGTCCCAGACACCATGATCCATGAGAGAGAATTGAGAGTGATCTCACCATGACATCTGTCAGCGCCCTCAGTACCTGTCAGTGCCCATGGACTTAGTATACATGTGCGCAGTTTGCTAATGTAATTCCTGGCTTGAGCCTCTCCCACCAAGGGTACATCTTCTTTGGTCCAGCCTTTCCCCGATTTTTGGAACCTGGATTCCTGAAGGCTAGTCTTACTAGTGAAGACTGAGGCATGTACTGTGTCACCAGGTCATCTGTCTCATTTAGCAATGGGCCCACATTTTCCTTAGTCTTCCTTTTGTCACCTATGTACTTACAGAAGCCATTCTGGTTGTCTTTGACATGCTTAGCTAAATCAATTCCAGTCATGCTTTAGCTTTCCTAATTTCATCTCTATGCTTGAACAATGTTTCTGCATTTCTCTCAGGTTAGCCATCCTTGCTTCCACCCTCTGTACGCTTCCTTTTTGTATTTGAGTTTGACCAGGAGCTCCTTGTTACCTACACAGGCCTCGTAGCATTTTTGCCTAACTTCCTATTCACCGGGATGAACTGCTCTTGAGCTTGGAGGAAGTGATAATTAAATATTAACCAGCTTTCTTGGGCCCCTCTTCCCTCCAGGGCTATATCCTATGGGGCTCTTCCAGGCAGACCTTTGAAGAGGCCAAAATTCTCTCTCCAGGGTTGCGAGTCTGCTTTTTGTACTTCACCCTACCCTCAGGATCCTAAGCTCCACCATCTCATGGTCACTGTGGCCAAGGTTGCTGTGAGCTTCACATTCCCAATAATCCCCTCATGGGTATAGGTCCAATAAAGCATTGCTCATTATTGGTCCTTGTCGACTCCTTTAAGAATTGGAAGAAGAAATTACCACTGTACTCCAGGAACCTCCTGGATTACTTATGTCCTGCTGTATTGTCCCCCCAGCAAATATCTGAACGGTTGAACTCCCACATTAGGACCAGGGCTTGTGAACACGAGGCTGCTCCTGTCTAGAAAGGGATTGGGACATTTCTCCATTATGAAGTCTTGTAGACATTTCCTTGCTTCTATGCAAGAACTGAAGGTGACAACTCCTAAGCCCCATCTTCTTGGTTTTTGTTCTGTTCCTGTCACATCACTCCATGCCCTTTGATTTTTTCAGTGTCCATCAGTCCCCCACAAGGCTGCTGGTTACTCTCTCCCTTAATTCTTAGTTTAAATCCCTGCTTATGTGGTCAATGATCCTACTGGTAACAATAGCTTTGCCCTGCTTAGTGAGGTAGATCTCATCTCTGTCAAGCAGACCGTAATTTGCAAGCAGGGTCCCATGGTCATACAACTCAAATCCTTATCACCAACACAGGTTCTGCCTACAAGTACTGACTTGTCTTACTAGTGTGCTCTCACTGCCAGCATCGAGAAAACATCAGTCAGACCCCCATACCCATGGTTCTTGCTATTTGTCTGCTACTGCTCTCCTGCTTCTTCATATAGTTACTTCTTGTCAGTATGAATCATCTTTCCTCAATGTATTGGCTTTGAGTAAGCCGAACAGTGTAAATGTCACCCATGAGTTGCATGTCAGTATAAAAGAGCTGCTTGCACACCTGCAAAGCTCTTCACTGGTGTGTGTGCTTATCAAATCCTGTAAACACAGGAGAGAAAGAATTTAAAGTTGCGTGTTAAATTTTGGTGTTATGCAAGAGAATAAACAACTATCAGCAATAACGTATCATGTACTGTAAGCATTACTTAGTGCACTTATTTTTCTTGGAAACACAGAGTTACTACTATTAGTTTTAAGCCTCCTTCCATGTAAGTGTAAAAACACCTTTATGACAGAAGATAGACAGACTGAGGTGCTAGTTGTATATACTAGTTATATACTCATTAACAGCTGTACAATTTAATACTCTTGTTGGACTATATAAACAACACCGTTTTGTCTAGTTTTACTTCATTATTAAAATAGTGGAAACCTGACTTGAGAAGTCATTGTTGCTGCCTAAACTTTAATATTTCCAATATTCTAACAAAACTCTGAATTCCAAAATTTGTGTACTTCATCTAATTCCTGTGAAAGAACAGTTTTCAGACTTCGGGCCAGCTTAGGAATGTTCTTATGCAAAGCTTGTTGGGAAGGGGACGTGAGGTAAGGAGAAGCAGGGGTTTTTGTGAGATCTTTGTGAGATCTCCAAGTCCAGCACTCAAATGAAGTCTAGTTAACATATCAGATTGTGGTGGTTTGACCCTGGCCAAGTGCCAGGCACCCCCAAATTTACACACCCACACCCAAGGCTCATGAGTTGAGATAAGGAAACCCGGGAGAAGAAGCACTCAAATGGGTAAAACAGGACTAAACTTAATGTTGCAAGGTGATTTAATTTATTGCTAACAGAGTGAGAGGAGTAAATGAGAGGTAAAATAAACCCTTCAAAGACACCGTTTCTCCACTCACTCCCCTCCCTCCTTCCCAGCAGCTGCACAAGGGAACAAGGTATGGGGGGGGGTTAGGTCAGTTCATCACCCAGATCTTCCACTGCTTGGGGTAGAGGCTCTTTTCCTCTGTGTAGCCATGGGTCTCACGTGCAGCAGCCTGCCCGACACTGCTGCAACGTGAGCTGGCCCCATAAGCAAGCAGTCTCCCCAAAACTGCTGCGGCGTGGGGTCCATCTTCCACGGGGTATAGACCTCCGAGCCAGGCCGTTTCCATCTCGGGAGCAAGGCTTCTTCTCTTTACTGGACTTCTGCTGGACCACTCTCTCTCTCTCTCAGGCACTCACCCACTCCATGTGGGGCACTCAGTTCAGTCTCAGGGTGCAAGTCAAGACCTATTTCTCCACTAGGACTCCCTCTGGACCACAGCCTGCTCCAGGTATCCACTGGCTTCAGCATGGGCATAGGCGAGTGGATCTTAGCATTTCCCATGGGCCCCCATGGGCTGCAGAGCTCCTGCGCCTGGAGCTTCCCATCCCCCTCCTTCTCCACTGACCTTGGTGTTTCCATGTTGTTTTCCCTCACATATTCTCATGACCTCCTCCTCTGGCTAAGAAAATGTACGAGCTCCCATTGTCTTGATTTCTTCTTAAACATGTTTTCACAGAGGCATAACCAACATTTCTAATCGGCCCAGGCTTGGCCAGCAGCAAGTTCATCATCTCAGAGCTGGACATGGTGATGGCTTTGAGAAGCTTCACAGAGGAGCCATCTTTGTGGCCCCCCCGGAAAAAACTGGGCCAAGCTAAACCAGCACAAGGATGTGGAAGCTGTTTCGGAGCAGACTGTCTTTATAAAGCCAGTAATGCTCTCTAGCAACTAATTCCACATATTCACTATGTGCCCTTAATTACAGAGTAGGTTTAGATTAAATAATATTAGAAAGAAATTCTTTACTATAAGGGTGGTAAGGCACTGGAACAGGTTGCCCAGAAAAATTGTGGATGTCCTATCCTTGGAAGTGTTCAAATCCGGGCTGGATAGGGCTTTGAGCAACCTGGTGTAGTGGAAGATGTCTCTGCTCACTACAGGGGGGTTGGAACTTTAAGGTGATCTTTAAGGTCCCTTCCAACCCAAACAATTCTATAATTCTAATTCAAACATATTTCAACATTGTTGCTTCTCTCCTTGCTCCTTTAAGTGAAACATTGATTGCCTTTATAACCATTGATTTCCCTCTTATCAACATGTCATACTGCCATTTACTCTTGATCTAGAAAATTTAGATGTCTGGTGGTTTGGGTTTTTTTACTCCTATCTATATACCCTAATAACAGGGGACACGAACTCAACATGCAGTAATCTCCCTGATTTATTCAACAGTATACTTTTTCATATTTTTATCCTATTCTTCACATATCTCAATAGTCTTCCCACTTTAGAAAGCAAGTGCTTTTCGGAGCACTTCATGATAAACAGTTACCAAATTCTTTTCCATGGTAACCTTCAAATTCAATCTAATATGCAGTAACAGAAATAAATAGTTCAAATTATTAGTTTTAATATTGCTTACCTTTTCAGTAGTAAATCTCCAATTACTAAATGCCAGGAAGTCTAATACCACTAAAGCTGTTTGTTTCTTCTGCAGCAGCCATCAGTCTTCTCCCATTCTGAGGACTGCAAATAATGTGTCCTCTGTTACTCATATCACAAGAATTTTACACTTTGGAACACCACACATTTACATATCACCAATTAATTCTAAATTAATATCACCAAAAATTTTAATGCTGACTGGGGGAGAAGCAGCATTATGCTGTTCTGATATCCCTGTCTATTACTTCTGAAGTTTCTAATGTGTGATTATCTAGTCTTTAATTTTGTGTTCTCAGAGTTTGTCAGCGTCATTTTGAAAAACCAGTTGTACTTTTTTCCTTTCTGGTCATACTGCAAGAAATACGGCCCTTTTGTTAACGGTAGTTATCTAACAGCTCTTTATCTCCTTTCATCCAGTAGCATAACACTGTTTCTATACTTTAGTAACAGGAGGAAACAGTCTTTTAGCAGCTCACTCACTTTTTATCCTTTGGTGAAACATTAAAATATCTCCTTCTTTATGTCGTTTCTTTTGTCCAGAATACCCACCTATCTCCCTGGCCCATGCCTAGGAGCAGGCCCTCCACTCTACCATGAAAATCCTCCTATACTCTTTGTGGTGAGCTGCCATTCCCAATGGTTTTCCTTTGACGATTTACCAAGCCAGCAGAATAGAAAGGCATAAAGTACAGTGGGGTCTGCAGCGCTGCACCAGCCACAGGGAGAGCAGCTGCTCATGTTCAGCTCTGTCTACCTGCCTAAGTGCTTAGACACTTCCCAAACTGCAGAACAGCTGCAGCTGTGCAACATCAGCTGTGACAACTTTAAGGTTGGAGTGCCCTTGTAACGTGAGCCAACTTCTTCCCCAGGTAAAATGATGAGCTTTATAGAAGCTGGCTTCAGAACAGTAATTAAAGGAAAAGAAAAAAACCCCAAAGAATCAAGTGAGAGAAAAACCCCAGCCTTGTATGTTAGAGTGTACAACAGAGGATGATGTAAGAGAAGGGCCAGAAGACAGTGAGAACAACAAAACAGCACTCAGACATAGTAATGTTTCATTTATTTGATAGAAAGTCACTTCAAAAATATGATTAACTATATACATTATTATATATGCTGTACATACAATTACATATACAAAATTTACATAATAGCAAACATCCTTCTCTTACATTTTATAGATGGTATTTAATAACATGAAACAGAACTAACATATTTCATACCTGCTTTCATCCTGATCCTATCTACAAGGAATTGCTAGGCATGAGAGATGAAAAAGGATAGCAAATCACTTAATTTGTACCCCAGCCCACACAAGTGTCTTCTCCACAGTGCATTCTGTTAGGACCTTGTTCTAGAACAGTTAAGATTTGTAGCACTTCCCTTTAGGGGTATTTGGCTGATAACCTTATCTTCAGATTTTTTTTCAGTGTTCACCCTAATATTATTTCTAACTTATTTCTGTAACTCAGATGTCCTGAAATCCTTCTTAAATCAAGCTAGATTTCTTCAACTTTATGTTGTTTCATTTTTCCAGTCTGATTTGTTAGTTGCTTGTTTGCCATATTTGAAATAGATTCAGCTAATAGTACTCTCTGTTCTGGGAGAAGTACACTCAAACAGGAAAGCTATGGTCCCAAGGGTTCTCTCCTTCCCATGTCAGCACACTGTAAACCTGAAATCAGTCAGGAAGGAAAAAAATCACAAAACTGTAGAATAAGCTGAGTTGGAAGGGACCCACCAGGATCATCCAGACAAACTCCTAACCCTGCACAGGACACCCCAAGACTCACCACGTGCCTGAGAGCATTGTCCAAACACTTCTCAAACTCTGTCAGGCCTGGTGCTGTGACCACTTCCCTGGGGAACCTGTACCTTCCCCTCCTCCTTCTTAGGCTTTTATGGGGTTTGTGTGACTGCCAGCTGCTTCCTGGGACAAGTGGTGTCAGATCTCAAGGGCAACTGCCCAGATACTGGGATTTTTCTGGTCCTAGCCCCACAAGGAATATTCTGCCTGTCCACCCCTTCTCTAAGCAAGGGGTAGCATAGTAAAATCAAAACACTAGGAGTAGAAGCTGGCAACACTGCCCTTTACTAGTTGCTTCTAATGAAGTATCCTCTATTTCTCAACTGGCGGGAACAGGCACCCTTATCCTATAGATGTGATGGTCAGGGAAGAAGAGAGAGTAAGAGCTGCCAAACCAGCAGAGTACGAGCAGCAGAATCCCTGTAAGAGAATGGCTTCCACAACCAAACAGACTCTCCTGGAGGACTTCCCTGAGCTACAAGGGAACATGGCTTCTTCCACTGCCTTCCCTATTTTCAGGGGTTAAAAATGAGCTACTTCTTTTCTGTTTCATTGCCCTAAGAAAGTTTCTTCCTTTCCAAGTTAATAGCATCCTTAAATATCTATTTTATTTCTTCTCTGCTCATGTGGCCCTGTGCTTTCTACTCCTGTGCTGGCCACAGTGTTCATTTCACTAGGAAATATTTCTATTTTCTCTCCATATCACTGTGTCTTTTTTACGTTAATATACAATAGCTTTCTTTGACTGGTTAAGCAGTTTTCTCTCAGCTGTCAAGGTGAAAGCAAGGGAATTATGGTTCCTCATATATATTCTTTTGGTAGTACTTTAAATAATGTTTTTTTCTAACTAAGAGGAACTCTACTTGTATTCTTCAGTACAAGTTATATTTTTTTAATTACTGCATAACATGCATATATCTTATAATATCTTAAATTCAAAGATATTAATGTGCCTTCATTTTTTTTCTAGACTATGGGATTTTCATTTGTTTGAGAAAAAAGTTCTCAGGTTTCTATCTCTGGCCGCTCTTGGACACTACCATATATCTAGTACCATTTAGATATTATCTGTTTTTTTAATGTTATACTACTTCTTAATTTCCATTGAGCATGTGAGTGTAATGAAATACCTTCTGTTATTCCTTGTCTGAATTCCTGAGATCCTGTCCACAACCCTGGTTGGGAGAGGGTGCTGGTGAGCTGCTGGCAAGTTGAGACTCCACCTTAGAAGAAGCGGGTTTGGGACACTCCTGCTGACCTTCTAGGGTGGGAGGTGGAGGAGTCAGGCAGCTGTCACTTTGCTGAAGTTGTGCATTAGCAGCTGGTGAATCATCATCCTGCTGGTCTTGAGTACTGGGAGGAACAGCTGAAGAGATGATGCCCTGAGGAGCAGCTGTTGAACCACTGTTGAGACAATTTATAACTCAGTTTGAGATATTAACATTAAATGTGCAATTACTGTTCTTAGTTTCTGAGCTGCAGAGTTTGTTTATTAGCTAGTTAAATAGTTTCCTTGTCACAGTCCCCTTTTCCTTGTTTCACCTCAGCTTCATGGATCTGAGATAGAAACTTGTCTGTCTCATTGGATTTGACTCCAAATTTCTTTTGAATCATACTTGTGCTCTGGGGAAAGGTGGAAGAGGTGGGTAGGGAAGAAATAGCAGCAAGGGAGGTGATAAGCTGCAGTATCACCAGTTTTTACAGCTGCAATCTTGTGTGTATAAATGATTACTGAAGGTACTGCACAACAGGAGTTTCTCTACCCCTCTCTGTACTTCATCACCGGAAGGTGGACTGAAGGAGTAGCAGTGAGATTATGAGTGTTTTGAAATTCTCTTACTTTACTTACAGAGACTATGTGTGTCACCTGAGTTAAAGGAATCACCAAGTTATCTTGATTACTTACATGGTGCTTAACTGCTTTTACAATGAGGAAATTCTTAACAGATGTAAAAAAAATCCATTATAAATGCATCAGTTCAAAAGACACTATTCAGGCAATATCTGAACTGGTTACAATGGATGTTGGACTAGATTTTACATATGCACTGATCAATAACAGACATAAAGGCATTTTTAAAATATCAAGTTTAAATTGGAAGGTCTATAAGCAGTATTAAATAACAACCCAGAATTGTTCTAGCATAGTCAAGGTCTTCTTATCAAGGCTTCAGGAATACTGTGTACATGAGAAGATTCAGGAATTAACAAAATTTATGGATCCATCTGATGAAGATAAAGATTTAAAACATTTAAGATTTAATAGTTTCAAAGAAGACAAAGTCTGTGGTTTTGTGCTGTTATTTTTCCTGCCTCTGTAAAGGACAAGGAAATATACTGCAGTGAATCATTGCATACTGTATGTTACAAATACAGGGGACCTTTGATTTACAAGGCCTTCTCATCTCTAGGAGAAAAGCATTAACATAGTAAACTTTATTTTTGCCAGGCTGGTGCATTTGTTTATTGTTTCCAGATGTTAAAACCACTGTATGTGGATTTTTCCAACAGCTATTCTGTAAGTATTTCTCAAGTAGTAATTCACAGACCACTGGTGGTCCATGGAATACTACCAGGTGGCTTAGAGGTGAATTTTCAAAGCAAAGCACTGCTACTTTTCAAACAATTGTATCATGACATAGTCAAACAATTGTGTCATAACATAGTTAAATATCTTGGGGTGGTTTTATTTGTTGTTGGTTTTGTTTTTCTTTTTTCTGTTAGGAAGTGTCTTACAATTGCAAATATGGATTTTAAAAACATGCAGGACATAAGTGAACCAGGATGAGGAAAAATGTTACTCCAGTATACAAAGTCTAAATAAGGACAAATCTCTTTTCCCTGTCGCCCTATTTTAGTCTCTTGTCCTGCTCCTTGTTCATCTCTTATCGTGTTCTTGAGGAAAGGCTGAGAGAGCTGGGCCTGTTTAGCCTCAAGAAGGATCAACTGATGGAGGCACCTGGATCTGATCTATGTGCACTAATGTCTGATGGGACAGTGTAAAGAAGACGGAGGCTCTTCCCAGTGGTGCCAAGTGGCAGAACCAGAGGCTATGGGCAGAAATGGAAACACAGGAGGTCCCATCTGAACATCAGGAAACACTGTGAGGGTGACGGAGCAGTGGCGCAGGGTGCCCAGAGAGGTGGTGGAGTCTTGTCTTTGAAGATACTCAACCAAACTTCACATGGCTCTGGGCAAGATGGTCTAGGCCACCTCACTTGGAGCAGCAGGGGCTGGACTAGCCAAGCTACAGATGTCCCTTCCAGCTCAACCATTCTGTGATATGGACATTTGGTATTCGTGGAAACAGTACTGTACAAATAGCTGACTTCACTGACAATAGGCATGGGTTTGGTAATTTTGTAATAGTTTCATTCACAAGGTAAAAATGCCCATAGTAAGTAAGATGTTATTTAATATTTCCTCTAACCAAATAATTTAGACTCTTCTGGCAGTAAAAGATTGCCAGCTTAGCTCTTCTACAGTACTCTTACCAGTATGTACCAAAGAGGAGTGATTTTCCTTATATTCACTTGTGGGTTAATTGGGGCACAACAGGTGACATGAAAATGGAATTGACTGGTCTCTGGTGAGCCAGAGAATACTGAGAAAGGTAAGTAGTGCCAAATCTAAAATAGACATATTGAGCAAAGCAACTCCATGTATTTACTTCTGTATTCTTTTCCTGCAATTTAATAGTCTTGTCCTGCTTTGTCTAGAATCAATAACTTTTGTGCAGTAATGTTAATCTGGACTACTTCTGTATTATGTACTTTTTGTAAAAGGTTATGGAAATATTTGCTGACTTGATAGTGCATATACCAAGTAGGTAAATATGTATTGTCATCTGAATTTTAAGACTGCTTTTAGATTTTGGTACTATGGAGTAATATACAGAATTACACATTGCTAGCATTTTTTATCTGACTTACCAAAAGCTATGTTTCTGAAAAGCACCTGAGTTAAGATCTTTGCTTAAAATTGGCTTTTTGGTGCAATTGTTCAGTTTTTGTCCCATCATTCGCCTAATTAAAGCATCATCTGTGTTTGGAAACAACTGCTTTGTGATTCCTGCAAAATAAAGAGATGATATATTTGAAGCCTCCAAATCAGGGAAACAAGAGATGTGAGATCTAAAATATATTTCTTGCATCTTTTAAAGTTCCAGCTACTTCAGCTTCCACTCTAGTTACTTCACTGTCTTTACAATCTCCTTCATAGATTTTTCACATGCCAGCTCTTGCTTTTTTTGTGCCTTCCATATTGCTGTGCCTGCTCTTGGCAGACTCAAAAAATACTCCAGGGCCATAAGGGCTTCTGTAGTGAGTGATTGTGCTTGCTAATCCTCTGTCCTTATGTTCTGTTCTTGATCTGTTCTTATCCTATCCTCACCAGTCCTTATGCCACTGAATCTTACTTTTTCTTCCATTAATTTTCACTTGCAGGTGATGTAACTTTTTCTAAAAATTTCCCTTCTGTTTTGCCTGGCTACATTTTTTCAATGCAACAGTAACAGGACTCAACACTAAGAATGCATTCCCGCTCCCCTCTTTTCCATCATGTCCCCTCCCCTTGATTTCCCTGCCCTTTAATTTAATTTTATTTTGAAATCCTACAGGTTCCATCTTCTTTAAATAATCTGATTTACTACCTCTTTTTCTACTGTCCTAGAACTCTCAAGCTTCCCCTAATATTTCTTTTTCTCATATATAATGTTGACACTTTTCTGTTTGAATTCAGTGTTCTCTTCTACCTTAACAAACTTCTTTGATTTCTCTATAGGCTTTGTCACTGAATTCTCCACAGCATGCTGTATTCCATGTCCTGATTACTTTCTCTGCTTCCCTTTTCCGTTTTGCCAAGACCCTAGTAGGATTTAGAATCATAAAATTTAAGTTGAAAAAGACCATTAGGATTGAGTCCAACTATTTCTCTCATCCCATTAAATCTTTTTCATTTTTTTCATATGTCATTCCAAAACTGTCTCATCTTACCGCCTCTAAATATATATTTACCATCCTACACATTCTTCCCTTTTATCTCTCTTGACTTTGGGCCTTTTTCTCTAACCAGATTCTTAAGGAAAAAAGGTTTTTGCAACTGATAACTTTTGAAACTGATGGCTAACTTCAACAAAACTGGGCTAAGGTACAGGAACTGGAGCTAAGCTGAGAAGGGAACTGAGAGGACTGCAGAAGTCCAAGGAACTGGCAATGGAGAAGAGATTATAGTACAGGAATTAAGGCTATATTGTTCTAGTACTTAATTACAGGTGTGAATCCAATAAAAATTTGGTTTCATGTGCTCACAAAATACTGTTTTCTTTTAAGCTGCTACTTCCATCTGAAATTATTTTCTGTCTTATGAACCAAATATTTTCTGCCTTAAACCTCAGCACAGACCAAATTTTGTTTGCTTCTCTGATCACTATTTCTGTCTTCTATACAGTCTTATTTTGCCTCTAGCGCTATTTAAAATGTCAGAATTCATGACATTCACTAAACTTCAGAACACAGCAGACATAATTTAACATTTGATCCAAGTGTGTCCTCCTTTTGCCTTCCTTTATGTGTTACCATCATGCTCCAAGTTTGACTGTTGCAGATTAACCTTGCAAGGGCTAAAAAAATTTACCGTATCACTGTGCCTGAGCAGTCACCTGAATAAAACCCACAGAATTCACACAATAGAAATACTACTGCTTAGCATTTCACTGGCAGTATTTTTAACAGATGGTTTAAAAAAGCATGTAGCTGAAGGAAATAGGAAACAGCTCATCACCTGAGTAGACCAGCTGTTAAGCATGACAGCCCCTCCCTCGGAGAAAGCCCCCCTTGTCAAGTCAGAGCCACACTGAGTAATGTTAACAAGTCATCACCTATGATTTCCTGAACTTCATTCTGATTCATAGCTGGTTTTGCCGCTTTATCCTTTGAAGAGGAGGACTTTGCACCGGTCAGGCTGTGTGTAGCCATGTATTCATGTGTATAAAGTGCTTGCATCAAGTCATTTATAAATTTTTGAGGTTTGCTCTTGTTACAAAGTGCAATCTGCCACTTTTCAATCTTGAACTGGAAAACAAAATTGGTCATAGGCATAACTATTGCAGTTTTCTAGAAATATTATATAGTATTACCACTGAAATATCTTTTTCATTTTCTATTTTTAAAAATAGAAACAATTTCAAAAGTAATCTCTGCAAACTGAGTGCTTGAGATAACACTACCCTTGCATCCTGCTCAGCCTTTGGGACTATACACACAGCTTGATTGTTTACCAGAAGGAAGCATGGGGCGGACTAAAGACTCCAAGCATCCTAGCAAACCCTTCACCAGGCGATCCTTATTACTCACCAGTGGCGACAAGACATGTTCAGACATAGTAAAATCCTTCTGCTTGCGCTCCACGCAGGCTGGCTGTGGTCCAGTTCTGGCATGGTTTCTGTACTGCCTTGGTAGCATGGCACTATGCCCAAGCTAATATTCCTGCCTCTGAGCAGACATGCCCTAAGAACTGTGACATCTGGTCCTGGGCTTTGAGAATGGCTTCTACATGCAGCAGTGGTACAGCCTAAGAATTTGAACTCTCTTAATAGGCAGTTTTGATCTCCCTCTATGAAGTAAGGTAGGTTGCTTAGAAAAATTGGTCTTTTTATTTATTTGAAGATGTTAGGTCAAATTTTGTGTATTGCAATATGCAGTCAAAACATACCTTGGTAATTCTTAACATACTTCTTTGGATTTTAGCACCGCATGACAACACACAAGACTAATTTGCACAGATTAGCATTATTCAGTGCATAAGAATGTTCATATAAACTGTGAATGTAGAAACTAAAATAATTATTTTAGTTGTGTCTTCAGTTTTTAATGTACAGCCTCTGTGCCTTAGATTTCTCAATCATGTTCTATCATAATTGCAGAGAACAGTCCTATTACTCAGTATCTTTTTTATATCTTTATATTACTCTAAAGCAATATATATAGTATATATAGCATAAATCTAAAGATAGAAAAAGGTATCTTTTTATCTTTATATTACTCTTTACTCAGTATCTCTGTATACATGTATTTCTACTTGAACTGCTGGCCAGTGTCTGGAACAGGAGCAGAAACATACCGGCCTTCAATTACAAATTAACAGTTTAAACAGACTGCTGGTATTCTTCATAGATTATCTTTGAAGATAGATATCAAAGATTATCATTCTCCTTTGGCATCCAAACCATTAGGCTGGAAGTTATCCCTGGATCTTGGTATTTTCTTCATGCATCCACATTCTCCTCTTAACCACAGATACAGAAGGTCACTGAAATTAAAGCGAGTTTGAGAGTGTACAGGACACCGAATGAAAGCTAATGCTTCTCATGGAAAGAGCATTCTGCACAAAAGGAGCTCATTTAGTCATCTTATCAACACAATGATGACAAAGTATTTTACTGATGCTTATTTTTTATATTTGTTATGCTATAGTAGTAAAGTTTAAACTGTAGAAAATTTTATGCCTGAAATTGCCTTTTAACTGACCTGCTTTTCAGTCTGTTGCTCCTCATCTTCCACATTCAGAGTTATTGGCGAGCTGGAGTTACTATGCATAGGTGCATAGGAATCTGCTAAAGGACTGTGAGATGCCTTCCAAACAGAGTGTGGATGCAGACTGGACATAGATGACGTCACTCCCCCTTTGAGCAGCGCTTCAGCCATCCCTACCAGTTCCTCAAAATGAGTGACTGCCTGTGGCAACACTGAAATCAGATGACAAGTGAGTGGTAAAATAGTAATTGAAGCTTTCAGACTCCAATTACATAAGCAGGTATATTTTTGCAATTAGATTCCTGTCATAGTGTGAGAGACTCAAAGTAGTCAGCAAAGGCATTTCAATATGCATTCTTCCTCTTCTCTCAGATGCTTTCCTGCCATTCTGCAGTCTCCACCCATGAAGATTTGGTCTCAGTTTCTAGAAGAGATCAGTTCAGTGCAAGGCTAAGAGGAAATATTAGTATAAACTAATGCCCATCATGGCACAAAGCAGTCTATTTCTTTTCTTTCTTTTTACAATCTCAAAAACTCTACATGTCCATAAAGCTATTGAATATGGGCTAAGTGACGTCTGATTTTTTCTTTCTTCAAAGAAGTTACACAGACTGCAGAGGCTTTCCCCTTTTTTTAATCTATAGAGAATATGTTTTAAATAACCTTTCCTCAAAGCAATATTTTCAAATATAAACTTTTATTGCATCCATTAAGAAGAATCAATGCAGAGCAAAAAGGATGCAAGAGATGACATATCGGCAAGATACAGAATCACCACATTACGGAAAATAACGTAAAAGACTAATATAATTGCTCAAGATGCAAGGCAAATGGACTTACATGTGTGAGAAAAGTTGTCAGACACTAAGAAAATGTTTACAAATAATATTTAAAAAGGTGGAGATGAATATTTCAAACCAAGATGAATAACATAAGGAATGCAGTCAAGTGGGCAATGAAATTGATAAACAGTTGCAAAATCATCCGACAATAAAAAACCCCAGATACAAGGCTGTCTAGGGATGGTATGATGTAGCTGGCAAGGGAAGGAGCAAATCCTCTTTAAACCTTATTCATTCACTAATGGTTTGAAATTTTGGATTCAGTCTTGGCTGCCTCAGAGTAAGGCACAAGGACAAGTGAGAGGCACTTCAGAGATGATCACCAAGAGATGAAGGATTTATTTACAAAACCCAAAATATTTCATCTCTGAGAAAGAATTAATTTTGGTGCACCTGAAACTAACTCAGATTATCAGTAATGAGTAATCATCAAAGTAATTTGAATTTAAGTCATTCCAGAATAAACAAAATATCAAGTGATCAAGAAAGACTGCTAGTAAATAATGGTCACAGAAGTATCTGAGCTTAGCTGATGGTTACACAGCATTCAGAAAAGTTCTCTTGGGAACAACTGGCAGGATTTAGACAGATTTTTTCATTTCTCACTCTGTGATTGCATGGCCTCTGTGTAAGAAAGTAAGTGCTGCTGGAATTATATGTTGCCATGTATCACAGACTTTGATGCTAATGGTAGGCCTTGATCATGTCAGATGCTTGAACATCCATAATTCCCATCTAAATGGCCTCTTATAAATCAAGCTTTTCGTGACCTTCAGGCTTTCTTTTTCATCAAAATACTCCCGACTTTACCTTGAAGCATCACCAGGGATTGCCTTAGGCGGCAGTTTTCTCTCATGGTATCTGTCAGTTTCCTCTTGAGACTTTTAATTTTGGCACATAGTTCTACCTTGGAGAGTTGAAATAAAGGCTCTTCATCATCACTGCTACTTTCACTATATAGAAAGTTGCTTCCTGAATATGGTTCTCTCTGAAAAAAAACCCAATAACAACATAAAATCAAAGCATAAAAAATAGCATTAAAATATCTGTCTAAATAAAAAAATTCTCTTGTATAAACAGACGCAGTGCATTAATAAAAGCTGTTACCAAACACAGCTATTACTATTCCTATTAAAATTAAAAATGAAAGGTCCGTGTAATATGTAAGTGTAAGGTACCTTTCTAGGTCTCTATTCTCTATTCACCCATTTTCCAAAGTAGCATCTTTTAGAACTGTTAACTTCACTATGAATCCTATACCCCACTCAAAAAATACATTTCAGATTGCTTTTGCTTAATACATTAAAATTGCCAAAAATGGATGTTTACCTGTTTGTTAATTAAAGATGTTTCAAGTTGACTCAGGATGTTGGCAGGAGCAGATGCCTGCAGTGATTTCTTTCTTTTTATATGTTTCATCATCTTCCCCTGTAAACAAGTGCATAGTAGTGCCTTTGCATTCCTATAGAGCCTTCCATTACAGTATTTCATAATAGACCATAAACTTTTATTCATTGTGCACTTGACACTCTTGGTTAGCTTTTAAAAAAAATGTATTTGTAATTTTGTTAACTTTTATGTTTTCCTTCCCTATATTTTGTCACTGCAGATGTCACCACAATGCACACCTCAGAAAACCTGGTCCCTTCCCTTTTCTTTGCACTAGTCAGATTTCTGTCTTATGGAGGGAAATGCAATGGAACTACAGAGCATCAAAGCCTTGAATAACACTTGTCTCTTGACATGCAAAAGGACAAAATCTATTTGCCTAAATAATTACTCTGACAGGTTATTGTGCTGAGGTACCATGTGAAGGCTGCCTGTATTCCTACTTTTACTGTACATGTTCTGTGTGTTATATCATGAAGAATCAATAGTTACAGTCTATTTCATTCCTTTATGGGCCTACCAATATCAGATACATGAAGACAGAAACTCACCTTTTCTTTATCCAGGTCACTGTCCTCACTTTCTGAGAATATCATTTCTATCCTCTTCCTCTTTGCTTTTCCAAGGACTTGCATTTTTGTAATTTCATCTGCTTGCAATATCTTTTGCATCATTTCCACCAGCTCTTGGGGGTCATCTGAAGTGATGGAAAGGAAAAAGGTCAAAGGACAGATAATCAGGCAACTATGTCTTAAAAGCAGATTTCATATCAGACAATTGTTCTGGAACTGCACTCACCACTCATGTACACAACTTTCACCAGATGCTTTTCTGTCTTTCTTTCTCCCACAGGCCAGTTTACTAGTACATGCTCATTAGGTTTCAGAAGTCTTTCTAGTTCGCGGTCATCACAGGGAAGGTCCTGTATCCATGAAGTCTCTCCAATTTGCAGTGAATTATCATTTACAAAATCAAACAGTGTGAATTTTTTCATTGTTAAGTGGCTTTCTTGTCACGTAGACACTTCCTGAAGGACATAATGAGAAAAATAGTCGTTACTGTGTCATGCCACAGGGATGTTACAAGAACACTTAAAAAAGCCCCAAACAACCCTCCTTTTGCTGGATTTTGGTAGTTACCTTGTATGAAAATATCTTAAGAAAGTCAAAACTAGCCAAGCAGAGTTGTATCCCCCATTAAAAGATGGGAGATCGTCTGTTTAATACCTGTATATCAGACCGTTGCCTCCAAAACTATACCCAGAAAACAGCTTTCACTCACAGAGTCCTGGCTCCCATATTACTTCTGTGTTCACTCTATCTCTTGCTGGGATCCCTACTACTACTACATTTGTCACAACCCTACTACTACTACATTTGTCACAACAAAATTTTTAGTCCAGCCTCTGACTAAAAGATAGAGGTGTGATAAAAACTTTCACTAGGATGAAGGAAAGTACTAGCTATACATGCTATTAAGAGGGATGTATAATTATCATCTCATGGGCAGAAAGACAATTGCAGCCACAGAAAACCAACCCAGAACTACCCAGGACAACTGAGTGGGTGAGGTATGACACATCCTGGCAGTGGAAAACTTGATGTACAAAAGAACTGACAGGCTAAGGACTGGAAGAGAGCTGGGCTGCTTCATGAGGAATAACAGCAACAAGGAGAACCCAAACCCAAATATAAAGCTAAATCATTTGCTTCATAAAACAATACTTTTAAAGCAACTGACCATTCTGGGCTTTTTAAAGCCCTGAAGCTCTATACTAGGAGAAGGGAGCAACTCATACTTTGAGCTTTATTTTCCCAATTAGGCTGATAGCCCTTCATGAAAGTGTGGAATGTAAACTCTACTGGAAATGTAATAATTTCATTTAAGTGTTGCCATTATACTCAGAGAAGATATTTTCTGTTTTAAAATTATTAAATCAATACATAGAAAATCTGATTTTGTCAAACCTGAATCTTCTTTCCAGCAAGCATATGGTCAATTCATAAAGGTGAAATACTTTCACAGAGCTGAAAACTCATTAATTCCTAGATGTGACAGTGTGATTTGCAATTTACTTGGCCTCAATCAGTCAGAAGCAAATTTAGTGCCTCATGCAGAGGCTGTCAAAAAGGTAACTCAGAGCTAGAAAAGGAGAATTATGTGGGGCTATTATTGTCAAAGTGAGAATATCTGGCTGCAGTGCTCTATGAAGTATTGTCAATTTGTTTGCAGAAGCCCAGCTTGCCACTATTCCACATGTCCGTGCTATGCCTCAACAGAGCTGGCTTTCCACACAGGGGTGAACTTGTTAATTTGCAAAAGACAGCTGCAATCTTGTCAATATGTTTACTGATACAATGGGGCAAGCAGAATAAGAAATCACCATTAAAAAGAGTATTAAAATCATGCTTTTTTGCAGGATGTATTGAGTGTGATAGCAATAAGATTGTTAAGTATTGCCTCACTGGAGAAAGGAGACTGTGTTTGCAAAAATTGACATTACTTTTCTTTAAAGATCAGAAAACATCCATCCCATGCAAATTCTGGAAGAGGAAGCAGCCTGAATATCTCTGCCTAGCATGACTCACCAGAGGCCTCATTCTGCCACTGATCCACGCTGGATGGATCCTCATACCACAGACAGGGATCATTCAAATGAATAAACATATAAACAAAGCAGAACCCAAAGGAACACAAGTTTCAACACTGACCTTGCTATGGACAGGTGAGGTCCAAAATGCAACTGCGTGTTTGTCTGAGCAACAAAATACCAGATTTAAAATAGGTGGTGTATGCAATCACACTGGACATCAATATTCTTCCTTTTTCAAAACGCTTTTGAGTATATACTTGACTCAGCTTAATATTTCTCATCTGGCTCAAACATATTATTTCTGCCCCTGATCAACCCAGCACAGCAATCTCCACCACCCAGTTCTTTGATTCTCAAATGAAGTACTTTGATATTTCCCCTCTTGGCTTTGGCAGTCGTGAGCTACTTCTCTACCCTCCTAAAAGCCCACATAAGAGCAACAGAATTGCAGCAAAGTTAGAGCTGTCAGTGTGCTAAGAGTAACAGCTGATTGACTGACTTCTATATTTTTTTAATGTTTCCCTGCAGTCCTCTAACAGTCTGGCTTTTGTCTCTCATTTTGTATTGAGACAAATATTCTCTGAGCCATGGGACATTCTTGTGGTCTGAGCTTGTACAGGGTTAGCAAGCCAGCCCAGGACTTCCAGAGGTACACTGAATACATACAGGATGCAGGGCAAGTGATGATTCCCCACGGCACTAGGGCTGTTCATGTACACACAGTGCCAATATCATGCACATCTGTACATCTGCACAGCTTTTGGAAGGTATCAGACTTGCCTACATTGTTAGACAGCTTAATGGAGTCAATGGACACGTGGACTTCTGGATGTTCAGAGCTCATCAGAGCAGCCTGGTGCCACTGGTAGACACCGTGAAGCACATGGAGAACAAAATACCTCGCACAGTCTTTACACTAGGCAAGCACCTGGATCCATGAAAATCCATCCTGCCACTCTAAGCTAAGGACAATTTTTACCATGGTCATGGCAGGAGTTGGAGCTCAGCAATGTATCTACATTATCTATAAAGCTCTTCAGAGCTGACAAGATTCTTGCCTGTGGTTGGAGGGTGTACTAGTAAATAGCTAAACCAATTTTACTAAAGGCCTTAACAGCTGCCATATTCTCTCAGCATGCTGAAAGAAATAATGAATATTCCTGCTGTTTATAAAGGGACCAAGGCAGGAACGCAGTTGTGGGGCAGCAACAGTGATTGGCCAGGCCCCCTTTTGTCTGCTGCAGCTGTACTGGGCATCAGCCCAACTGCCTGTGTTAAGGGTAAAATGATGAAATCATTACATCGCCAAATGAAAAGAACAGAGTGTAGCAGTTGTTTGTTAGTATTTTTATGTTATGGAGTAATGCCTTCAGCTCCTGCAGTAGACATAAATCAAACTATGTCTTTTCACAGAATTTATTGTGACAATCCACGGGCCCTGGGGATAACACCTAACTGTCTGCTGGCATCATCTCTAGCCAGTGGTTAAAGGGAATGGAAAGGTAGAACAAAATGTCACTAATACGGGAGAGGAATAGTGAAACACTTCACTTTCTGGAAATTCTGCAGTGTTTTCTCACCCTGACTTCCCACAGGAGCCAATGTGAAACTTATCCGAGTCAGGACTGCTGGAGATACTTCCCTCTAAAATCTTATTTGCCACAACAGATCAAAGGCAAAGTATAACATATAATCAGAAAACAAACAAAATAACTTGGGGACTAACCTTACCAAACTTTTACTGCCTTAACAATGAGAGGTTGTCTAGCCACATTTGGCTCAGTCACTGAAGAAAGGGAGGTGATTCATCTCACCCTATGACACGAGTCTAAAAGACAGCAGATGACATACTGTCTGGGAGAGCCCATTTCTCTCCACTGACCATTCAGTGACTACAGGGTAGGTATGTCTCCTCACAGAAGCTGGCCTGGTCCAACCCATCTTGTATTAGCTTTTTCTGGTTCTGAATAGATTTTGAATAGTCAAATAGATTCCAGTAGGCCAGCAGAAGGTAGAGGGAGCCGAAAGGATGCCATATGAAATCTGTTAAAGTGTATTTGGTTCTCTGTTTTAAATCTTTCTAACACAGTTCTGCAAGTCATAAGTAAGATTTCTGACGCTGAGTGCTTTGTTCAGTGGTTTATTTGGAGGATACATTATCATTCACAGGCATTACCCTGTGTGCAGCTACTAACCGCAGAGACAAGGATATGACCTTTGAAAGCCACTTATGCTTTGCAAGTTATTTCATTCTGCTAAATGCTCCATTTGAAAACACTAGTTACCGATTTGAGAAATACTGAAATGCAAATTTATGATTTTTCACTATTCTAGGTCATCTGTAGAAGGGAAAAAGAAAAAGGAAGGAACCATTTAATTTTAAAGTTCTGCAGAGGAAACATTAACTGGACTCTTAATTTTTACAAACATGTTAACACCTCACATACTGCAGAAATACTATAAATTTGTACATGTGATATTGTTACTAAGCAACACAAAAAGCCAGAACAAAACCAAAACAAACTACCCAAAAAACCCAAACCACCAAAATCCATAAAGGTCACTTAAAGACATATCTCACCCTTTGTCTGACATAGTCTGTTCCATTCAGCCAGAGAACTGGCAGATGGCATGCTGAGATCTCTTTTTTTTTTCTTTCAGTAAACACAGTGCAAAGTATTACAGGTTTACAACATGAGATTGTATACTCACTTGATGGATCTGATTCTGTTGGCTTAAAACAGGGCATTGACACTGGTTTCAGCAAAACAAGGAATTGTACCACAACCCTGTACCACAGATCCATAATTATGGTAAATGGTCAGACTTGCTATAGGGTTGCCTTAAGTCGGTGAAGAACTGATGGGACTGGTTGAGAAAAACGTGAGATGGGACCCTGTTAATCTTATATGTGGCTCAAGCAAGATGTAAAGACTGAATGATACCTGGGGTGAAGTGGAGACTTGCACCCAATTTGTCTCAGTGAAGCACCAGAGAGGACCTGAACCTCTGTACCAGCCATGAGCCTCCTCTCCACTGTGCATAACCAGACTGGTTATAAATGTGGTCCTTTAAGGAGACAAGGATGTACTCAAAGACTCTCTAACAAAGGTCAGACAGCCTTTACTGCCACCTCAGCAGGTGGAGGAGGACCAAAGTGCTTATTCTACCTTTCGTGTCAACTATAAATTCTGACTGAAAGTAACCAAGACCCTCATTAAGTCCTATTTGCATACAACTTTCACATCCTAAGAATGTGAATGAAGAGAAATGAGAACATGCCTTACATGTACAATCATAACCATCAAAAAACAGATCATCACCTATTACAGAAAAGAATGGGGGTTTTGGGGCAAAGAAAGAAAAAAAGACAGAGGGGGAAACGCAGAGGTGTTTATTATTTGGGATCGGTTGATGGACTGTCTCTCCTTCTCCCCTGAAGGGATGCCTCTAGATGAGCTTTGTGCCTCCAGAGCATTTTAAAGACCTGTGAATATTTATATATCTCTATCTATGTATCACTAATAGATCTGTTACTAGTACCTGCTGTAGTGACACACTGTAGTTAGTGCAATCCTATCACCAGCAATCCTGAACCTGCTTTCCTGTTACTTCAGGAAACTGTACTTTTTGTGAATCTGGAATGTGAGATATCTGATTGAATTCAGCTACATCTATAGTATTGAACTGGTAAACTGAACTATTTGCAAGTCTGTGATCATGCAAGTTCTTATTGAACGCAACCAGGCTGGCAATGCTGAATCAGTTCCAATCAGAAGCTAAGCACAGCCGCACCCAAGCTCTCTGATTTCTGAGGACCAGGTGGAATGCAAGGGGATTTATTTTAGGCCAAATTTCTAGAGCCTTAATGCAACACGTAAGAAAGCTAATATTTTATTATGTACTAAGATTTTATATTATCTACCCTCTGAGTTCAGCCTTCCATAATCCCAATTTTCCTTGGAAAAAAAAAACAAACCAAAAACCAACCGTAACTGGTCTTTAAATTAATCTACCTCATAAAAACCTATTTATTTCAAATTCAACACAATAAATGGTAGTGACAGATTTGGTTTGTGTTGTTTAGACTGTGACATTTTACATTGAACTTGTCAGGATATTAAATACAATGTTGATATAAAACTTGGGCTGCACTGAAGTCTCAAAATTCTCAATAGCAAGTGTATGATGGAAAACATGACCATATTTAAATAAGTTATATGCCCTGTTGTGGGTTCTAATCTTTTTTACCTGAAACCAGTGTAAGATTTACTAATGAATTCAGTGGAATTAGCTGCTGTCAGAACACAAAAGTATGTTACTCCTCAAAAGATTTACAGTGTAATATCTTAGTCATTTCTGGAGAAAGATGATTCAAAAGCACATATCTGCTGCTCTCAGCTGAGAAATACAGATTACAGATCTTCCAGAATCATCAGTATCACTGTGTTCCAAATTCAGCTGGGAATCTGGCGGAGCATCTATCAGAACACTACTGCAACTCTTAAGACTATAAATGCACAGAAATGATCCCACTTGTCTTCCACAGGAAGGATAAAACTATGATTTTATTCCTGATATTCAAGAGATTACTTCCTCAGGGGAGACCACTATCTTCGTGTGACTTGCTACGAAATAACCTGAGATACTTTTCTAAGAAGTGATGCTATTCATGGTAAAGCAACATCTCTGGTCTTATTTACCCAGATGCTCTCCTCAACTTTAAAGCCTCAGCAGCATTTACAATTCACAGGATTACGCAGAGAACTTGGCGCAAACCTGGTACCACATTCTAAACTCTATTGAGTGACCCAAGGAATGCATTAAGCAATTCTTATTTTTCACAGTAGTGCCCTCCATGCTAGTTTTAGCAACCTAGGAGTTCTATAAAATAATATTAGTATCTAAATATGCCGAAGTCCTTTGTAGGACTGTGGCTTAAATCAAAAGCTTGAAGAAATCTATTGGAAAAGCTCTGATTTTTGCATCAAACTATTAATTTTATTTGTTAAATTGAGTGATAGGAAAGGCTGAAATAATGTATTTTTAAGCAGGTACATTTTGTATGTCTGGAAGTACCAAACTTTTGTTCTAACCAATTATTCAACTACAGTGAAACATGGCATTCATTTTAATGGATTTCAAGATAGCAAGCTAGCACCATTATTGGGGTTTTCAGTACAGAATTCAGTTCTAGATTAAGACCCTTACATTTAGGTGTCACTGACGCACCAGGTGTCTTAAGCTACTGCTGTAACCACTGGAGATGCAGGAGTCAGTTTGGCTTTCTAAACAGCTGTCTAGCACCAGTGTTATTCTGCTTGGCCTTCAGCTGCTACTCTAGAATTACAAATCTCCCATAGGTCTTTTATCACAACTGTCATCCTTTTGGAGATGTCTCAGCCTTGAGCAACTCCAACAGTCATAAAAGTCAAGCCCCTACTAAACACAATTTAAGCTTTCTGGAGAGCAATTCAGCTTTATTCAAGTGCTGTAGGGTTAAAAATAAATGCATGGTGCAGTCTTAGATACCATTAATTATTATGCCTGGCCTCCAACTGCCTCTTCTGATGAGCACAGACTTCCCACAGGGCTTGGACCCTCTTCTGGGCTTATGATGGTTGTTACTAATTCCAGGCACCTCAAATGACACTAAACACAAATTTCAGGGAAATGTTCTCTGGGCCTCGATGATTTACCCGGGTTTAAACAGGAGCCTAGATATATGCCTATAAACCACATACATTTATTTATCTGTATTTTAATCCCACACTCAGTGAAAGATTCATATTAAGGTAACAAGACACCAAATAACAAGATGCAGGAAGTTATCTTAATTTTATGTGACAGATTAGTATCTTTATTAAATAGCTATTTCACAGCTGACAGATGGAAAACTAACACTCACTTCAATTTGCTTGTTTGTAAATGCCATGCACAACAGAATGTGTTAATATACAGACCAAGAAATAAATCTCTTTATTTATTGAACTAGATGAAATCCCTACACTACTGAAGTTTGAATAATCATAAGAAAAGTCTTTCCATGCAGGTTAATATATCCAAGCACTTAGAAGCAATAAGTAGCCTGGAAGGAGAAAGAGTCAGCATGGCTCTGTAAGGTCAAACACTTGGCCATGTTCATTATGACCTGGCTTGGGTAGTCCAACACAACCCATCTTAATAGCTCCCAAATTATAAACACTAAAGAACAGTGATGCATCGCTTGTTTTGTCTAAAGATGTTTGTGAGATCATTAGAGAAAGTTTGACCACATGAAAATCTGTGCTGAGGTGCAATAACTGTGCACTTTCTCCACGCAACAGCCCAAGCAGTCAAATAACCTTTTCCTAAAAGGCTGAAAAACTATTAGACATACTTTCCATTTGCAACTAATGCACTTTCAAATTGGTCTTATTCAAATAAACTCTCTGATAACCTGGTATGAGCGGTTATAAGAGCATGCATCTTACTCTTTTTATAAGATAGTAGAAGTTATATCTTTCATTCTACCGCAAAGCATTATTACTGGCAGCACTCACCCTTCAACTCTTTAAAAGCAAAGAAGTGAAATAGCAGTTAGAAAATTCCAGGCTTGATTTTTGGTCAGTATTTAATAACTTAGCAGCATCTTTACTATATCTACTTATATGTCTTGACTAGCTGTCAAAGGTGAGTGACCACAGATGAGAAGTAATGCCTGATTAATACTCAGAGCGCTTCCTCTTTTACTCCAAAGTTCTCCCCCAGTTGCTCGGGTTTTGCAGCATTTTGGTAGGCAGGAGGAGAAAAAAAAAAGTCTGCATTATTATTAAGGGTCACAAACTAGAAAAAGAGACTATATATTGTCCTCTTACTTCAGGGAATACTACTTCAACTAAGAGTAATTCTGCATGCACTTAAGGGAATTGACAGCAAGGCATCTTCCCTTCAAGGATAAAAACCTCAAAACTTATTTTCCCTTTCTGTAAAATTAAATATCTTTTTATTGTATGTAGTTCAACCTAACTTTATAAAGCAATATAATAGTGGAATGACCAGTGTTGTATATCAGTCTGAAACAATCCTTGAACAACTTTCAATTACATAGTTAAAATACTAATGAAGTGCAATTCCCTCTGGGATGTAAGGCCACATACAGATTGACAACTGCTACTTTAAACACTGCCAAAATTGAATGCAGAGCAAATTTCAACCAAGGACAAAAGGGCACACTGCTGCTGTAATAAAAAAAAGTGCCACAGGAGCTTCAGCAGTATATTTCCATCTAGGCTCAAGATCAGCCTCTCTGTCTACAAAGTCAATTTATGCCTACAGAATTCCTGCCAGCATTGTTCCAGCAACACTGTAAGCCATAAGTGTACAGCTGTATGGCTCATTCTCCATTTGATTTACACTCAGTCTAATAAACACAGGGAATTTAAATATGCAAGTTGTGTGAGCTGATGAACCCACAAAACAAGGACAATTACCTCTACATACATAAAGCTGACAAGAATTTGATTTTACATGGTCGTCTATGACACCTGCAGATGGCAAAATGTTACAGTCATTGAGGGGTCTAATCTGGTCAAGTACTGGAATTACAGAGCTTGGTCTTGGGTAAATCATACAACCCTCATAATTCTTTTCAATGAATCTGAAATAATACACATTTACTTAATTTCAAGGATATTGTGAGAATTAACTAATGCTAGTGTGCCTTTTAACCATGCAAAACACTGTATGAAGTAAACAATTTAACAAGTTTTGCAAAACCAAGATTTACAATAACCTTGCTGAATTCAGAACACAACACGTCACATAACAGATTTTTTTTAATTGGTTGCCTATATCTAGCCAGAAAATGTTATTTTTTCAACTGAAGAAAGTATTTTATAAGGTTTAATCATCTACCAGAAACTCTCACATCTCCTATGGTATGTTTAAGCTGCTAGGAAGCACTGATGGCATCATTTAATCTGTGAGTAGAATATCAAGGGGAAAAGTCAATTATTTCATTGAAAGAAGTTGATAACATTCAGAGACTATGATGTCTTCTGTATTTATTTTGCTTGCCTCTTTGGTTTTTACTATACTTACTTTGGTTCTTCTTTGATGAGGAAAAACCCAAATATTTTGTTAGGAAGTACTAGATGATTAGAGAACCCTTCTAACCAGTTAAGTAGTCATTTAGGCAGAATATTTTACTCAATTATAACTAATTAGTACAAACACAGTCCTTAAAGCATACCCACATACCAGTGAAAAGAGATGATCTTACCCTTTTACTTACCCAGCTACTCCTCTGAAATAATTTCATGTATCATCTCATACTCTTATGTCCACATCACCAGACCAGCATGTGACCTTCTTCCCTCAGCTCACTGATACAGGGAGTCTTAGAGCCGCAAAACGAGGTCCACAAGGCCTCTGTCTGTAGGAGCAGAGAGATGCCTTCACAGAGCTGTGGAGTGCCCTTGAATCTCACAGCTCACACTGGGGGAGGTCAACAGACCTCTGCAGACATGGTTTCTCCACCCAAAATGCCATCACATTTTCTTTTTGCAATTTTTTTTTGCCTTTCAGCCTAACCTATGGCACTCAACTAGAATTTTTAGTTTTAAAAGGTGCTGCCGAACATCACCTAAATTATCAAGGAATATGCACTGTCCCAGAGACTGTACTGCAATTCTGCAAGCAGGACAAGGGTAGAAGAAGAAAGTATCCCTTCCTTCAGCCTTGCTGGGCTAGACTGCTAAGTCAGAACAGGCTATCAAGAGAGACCGGCTGAAAGAATATTTGAGGTCAACACTGCCTTGTCTCCCTGCAGCAGGGCTGCTGCTGCTACAGCACATTCCCTGCTCAACTCTTACATTAAACTGCAGGAGTTTGACACAATTTCCATGTTGTTCCCCTACCTCACACAACTTGGGAAAATAGATAAACTGCATTCAAGAGTAACTGCAACCACAGAAACATCCTCCTGTTCCTTTCCATTTCCAAACATTTGCTGGTCACCTCCTCTCTGTGGGTTCTCTGAAGCAGAACTTTCCTTTTTGATCCCTTTGCCCAAGTACTTATCACCACCTCCTCCCTCAGCATTGCTCAAGTGAAAGGCTTCTTCCCGCAGTCCCGCCAAAAGCTTCAGCTATGCCAGTGACTTTGTCACTGCTCTGTTTGCCTGAGATCCCCATCAAAACAAGCATGTGCAGGACATTGCATCCCACCTGCTCACGTCTCTGCAAAAGTGCAGCCACATTATGTGTACTCTGAAATGGCAGCAGGACCCCTCGCTTATTGCAATAATGGCCTTCTTAGATCATAAAACACTTAATTCCAGTTCTCAACAACCCTCCTATTCCACTCATTTATCACAGTTAGTCTCACTTTGTTACCTTCTTTTACTTCTTCTCTGCAATAGCTTCACTTCCAGGATTTCCCTTCTGAGGTCAATCTCAGATGAGAGGTTTTGTTTTAACTTTCTCTCTTCATTTCTTTTGTCTTCTCTGTTTATCATCCTTAAGATTTAGGAAAATTTCCCTGAAAAACATTCTGTAAAGAATCTTTGATCAGAAGTGTGATATGTATAAAACTTTTCCTAAATTCTCTTGGCTACTATTTGGGGAAAATATCCACCCACATATAATTTGCTTATTTTTAATGTGTAATAACTTCCGCAATTTAAACTTTATTCACCATGGAAGTAATATTTTAACCACACTACCAAACCTTCAGTATTTAACAAGCACAGAGTAGTAATGAATATAAAGAAAGCCAGAGCAGCATTTTGGTGTACAAGTGAGACAGTTGACTCAAAAGCCTGGAGCAGCCGCTCTCTGAAAAATCATGCATGTCAGCATTTCTTGTACTAAACTGTACTCTCTTTTGCATTTGAAAAAAAAAATTAAGCAGCTGTCATGAAATGTATTATATCCTTTTGGAAAAACATTATCCTCAAGACACTAGTGAGCTCTAACTCTTAGAAGGGAAAAGCTATAAACCTTAAACTAAAAAGCTTTCACTAGAGATTTGTCTGTCAGATGATTTCTATGCACTGTTACCTGAGAACAACATGAAAAGAACTGCTCCCCCTCAGTTCTCTGTGATTTACCATGCAGCCACTGCTGTGCTACTTTTGCTCTATCATCCCATTCTGAAACAAAAAATCAGTGCAGAGCTAAAGGTGTCGAAAAGTTTCCTGCTCCCACAATATCCTGCAGTGTGGCACTGCAGCACGATGCCAGGAGGATCACACTGATTTGCTTCATGTTTCAGTGAGGTAACGTAGACCATTTGAATAATCTCCAGGTAATCTGCATTAAACCCATTTTACTGCAGTGTACTGCGGTATTAGGAAAGATTTCAATATTGCACCATGTGATGCAACACAACCTTACAGCATTTGGCAGTTTCTAGGCAGTGAGGGAAAGCTTCAATTCCATGGCTGTAATGTAGCAACTTCCGATTTTACAAAGTAATTTGACAGACTATTTTGGCTCACTCTGTTGGTGTATAGCATGAAATGATACAAAATTCCTGGAATAAATTATTACAGACTTAAAACCTAATTTTTTTTTCTTTTTTTACTTACACCTTCCCCCCCACCCCACCTGGTATCATGAGCATCTTTCAATGATAATGGATTTCTTTAACCTTAAGGGTACAGTAAAGTGTTACAATGTCATTACCCCAGTGATAGATTAATTTTACTAATCCAGAGATTATCTTTCCAGTTCTTGTTTAAGATACCACAGATATATTTCCCTCTCTGTCTTTCCAACTTGCATATTTTTTAGTTTAACTTAAATTTACACATAAGCTTTTCTGTAGCTTTATGTCAGTCATGTAAAGCTGTAACATTTCAGTGTTTCTCCAGTATTTACACAGAGATTTTAATTATTTCTATGAAGTGCTGGAAATGTTCCTTAGATTTATGTGCTCACATCAAAGATGCATGAAAAGCACGAGTTGCCTTGAATGAATGTTTTTTTCTCGGTAACACGAGTAAATGCAATATTGCAAAATGGTACCTGGCTATATTTTCATCAAATGTTTGTGTGTGTGTGTGTGTGTGTGTGTGTGTGTTTAGCAGTGCGAGGGAGTTCAGAACTGCATTTTCAAACACCTCTGAGACAGCCTTTGAATGTCTGGAGTATCACAGTAACAGCCTACAGAGGCAGCAACAGCGACATAGGTGAACTCTTGTTATCATCTGCATGAGCAACCTGCACATGGCAGGACTGTGATGCTGCCTGCGCTGCAGCAGCTGCGGCCCGGCGCTGAGCGAAGGGCACGGAGCTGACACTGGCTGCAGCGCGTTGCAGTTTCCTGCAGTGCGAGGGTCCCCGCAGATGCTGCTCCGCACAGCCCCGCGCTTTCCGCGGAGGGCACGGCCAGGCGAGCGGGCACCCTGCCCCATCCTGCCCGCACCTGGCTGCCGACTAAATGCCGGCTTCGGGACACGGGGCAGCACCTTACGACGGCCCCGGTCACCTTGTCAGGATGGATCTCATTAACCTTTCCCAGTTCTTTGCCCCACCACGAAAGCGGCCTCGACTGACGCCTCGGGTCCAGGGTACGCCACGGATCCCCTTCCCTCACGGACCTGCGCGGGCACTCGCCGCTGCACCCACCCCGCGCCCCTCGGTCGCAGCCTCTCTTTTCCCACGGTGGGGTCCCCCGGTACCTCGCAGCAGCCATTTTCCGCCTCCCTCTAGAACAGCTCCAGCGTTGATGTCACCAGCCGAGTACCCTCGGCGGCGGGATGCGCCGCTCCGCGTTCCTTCCTCCTTCCCGGCACCAGCGGCACCTTCTTCTTCTTCTTCTTCCTCCTTCTCATTTCCACTTCTTCCTTTTCTAAGAGAATTAAGTTGCAATACTGCTGAAAGGAAATGAATGCATTCAGGTTGGGGGTGTAGGGGGGCGGTTAAAGATGTAATCCCAGTTCTCCATGATTCTGTACAAGAAAAACAGCTGCCAAACCCTAGGCTTTTTCAAACAGCAGTGTTGTGTATTGGCACAGTCTCTGGAGTGGATTAATACAGGGTGAACACCAACAATACACTCTGCTAAGTACAGCCAGTGTTTAAAACCATCTCTTTTTCTTTTCTTTCTGTTGTTTTTCTTTTCTTTCTGTTNCAGCAGCGCGGTGCCGGCGGCGATGCCCGCCCCGCTGCCGGGGGGAGAGGCTGCCCGGCGCTGCCCGGCCCTCCGCCGCTCGCCGCAGACCCGCGCACGCACAGGGGCAGCCGGGCGCTTGAGCCATGATTGCCGCGGCTTTCCTGGTCCTGCTGAGACCCTACAGCATCCAGTGCGCCCTCTTCTTGCTCCTGCTGCTGCTGGGGACCATTGCCACGATTTTATTCTTCTGCTGCTGGCACCGCAGGCTCCAGAAAGGGAGGCATCCCATCAAATCCGTCTTTTCAGGTCGCTCAAGGAGCCGAGGTAAGAGACGTTGCCGGTCCCCGAGGGCGGCAAGGGGTGTCCCCGGCCCATGCCGAGGTTTTTGCCGGCGGAGGGCCGCTCTGGCATGGTTTAGCCGGGCAAAGGCTTTAAAGAAAATCGAAGCCGAGCCCAGGACTGCGGCAGCCTTGTCTCCACCCATCCCTTAGCGAAACCTCGGTTAACGGGAGAGAGGTGAGAGGCTGGGAAACCCCCCAGCCCTCCCCGGTCTGTCAAAGCGCCGCAGAACTTCATGCTGAACTTCTTCCCGATGAATTAAATATAAATGCCGGGCGGAGCTGCCGGCTGTGCCGGGAGGGCCAGAGCTGTCCCGGAGCGTGCGCCAAAGGGCGAGCGGCGGGGTAAACCCGTTAGCCGGGGCGAGATGCAGCTGGTGGAGCCTCTGTGTCTTTCTGCTTCCCTTCCAGATGCTGTCATGAGAACTCATCACTTTCGCTCTGAGGTAATTTATTTAGCACGCAATTTCAAGGTCAGAAGTTGTTCTCTTTACCCGAGTACATATAGTCGTGGTCTTTTGTTAATGAAATCACATAGTGAACTTTTCATTTTGCATGGAAGACATAATGTCCTCTTTCATTTCTTGGTTTGGTTTTTTTTTCTTCCCAACACAAAATGAGCTCTTCATCTGTGTTACCTTAACCGGCCTGCCGGTTTGTGTCATCCCCAAAGGAATTGGTTACTTGGAGAAAAGCTGTGCTTGCCGTACGTGCCAGACCTCCCTCTGTCCAAAAGCAGCCCTGAGCCCAGTTATTGACTGCACTGTAAATACGTGCAGAGCTGGTCGCTTTTGTGACTGCAGAGCCTCTGCTCACTTGCTTTGCCCACAGCCCTCACCTGTGCCCTGCTCCTTGTCAGGGAAGTTGCCCGCTTGGCTTGGACCTTGCCGCGGGAGAGCCCAGAAGGATCCAGACTACAAGCTTGCTTGGCAGGCACCTCCATGTGTGACTTTGTATTCAGAGGTCAGGGGAATCAAAACTCTTACATGCCAGTGCTGAAAGTATAACACGAAGTCCAGTCACTTCCTAAGGATTCTGAATGAGGAGCATAATTGCTGGGAAAATATGAAAGATAATATTTGTTTTAGTAACCACTTTGTTTCCTTGCTGCTCTGCAGAGCTGCTGTCTACATATTTCTCTTGCCTGGTTTCCTGCTATTGATTTAAGGCATATCTTCATGCCATTGCCTATTATACTGAAAGCCTTGAGAGAGAGTTTTGCAGTCAAATGATATTTTGTTTAATTATTTGCATTTTTCCTTACCCTGCTGTGGGTGTGAAAATTACCCAATTATGACTAATGTTTTCAAAAGTCTGCTTGGGATACATTTTTGCAGTGTGGTTCGTATTGGCAATTAGTTTTAAACTCTTAACTATTTTGAAATTTGTGCATACAATCACAAAAAGATGTCATAGGGAGTGTCCTATCTTTAAACCATGAAAAGCCTGAGTTTGTTGTTGACTGAATAGTGCTTCAATAAAGTGAACAAACAAATGTATCCCTCTGGAAATCAAAATATTTTTTTCTCTATTTAGTTTATTCAATATAAAATACTTGGTTCCCATGTAAAAATCGCTCAGTCCTGAGCCTAGATAGAGATGAAGTTTAATGTTTTGGACTGTGTGCCATCCTGCATGGTGACACTTCATAGGGAAGTTTACAGAGTAATTTATTTTTATTGCTTCCTCATGTGGTTATTTATTTATCATCCAGTCAGAAGTAGACGAATTTAAAATATTTCCTAGAAGCTTCCATTTAGTGAAACATGCTAGAGTAACTGTTATACTCTTCCATAATTTTCTACATTTTGTTTATGGAGTAATACTGCAGCTAGTTGGTCTAAACTGCCCTTTTAAATAAGTGGTGGAGCTGTTTTCCCCATCATTATCTGATGAGACTTTTGATTCTTAAGAGAAACGATGACTCATTTGACATCATTAAATTTTCATTTTCCAATATTTTTTTCAAGTAAAATGTTATTTTAATGAATCTAATAGAATTGATTAATAAAAAACTACAGGCATACTTCCAATAAAAATATTGGAAACATCTGAAGCAGAATTTGACATTATCTATATAATCACAAAACATTATGCACTTCCAACTGCAATATGATGTTGATGAAAGCAAAGCATGATACATGAAAATATGGGCTTTGCATAATCCCCCACTCCCCCAAATGAGTGTAACATCTCAGCTCCAAGTTTTATAGCACAAGGTACATCTGCTAGCTTCCACCATGCTCAGTTGCTTGTCAGGTGTAGTTATAAATAGTGTTTCTTAATTATAATAAAAGATAATGAAAAATAGGCTGATAGTAAATAGCAGTGGGTTGGCATTCATCTCCTGAGAGCTGGGTTCAAATCTGCCTTCCATCACATGTGAACGTGCAGGTGGTCTAGCAGCAGTGCACAGAGAATTATAATTGCCCTATCTACGGAGCGGTTGGCAATTCCTGCATGATTGACTGCCTGCCAGGAAAGCCTTATATTTGGAAAAATAGATGTGTGCAAATTTATGTCGAGATTCTTTGCCACAGCCACAGCTCTCATGGTGCATGCCTTCATTGTCTATATACAGTGAGAACTATTGAATCCTTTTTCTTTAATACTGAACCACACAATAAAAAATAAGAGTGCATACTGTGGGAGGGTAGATACAAAATTTGAAAATATATTTACGATCCTTTTAAGCCTTCCTGTTTTGAATTTTATATGCCACTGGTGAATTGAATCCACAAATAGTTCATTTTTGTGGGCCTTGATTTTTAATGTCTCTGCAAAACATGCCTCATTATTATACATCAAAAGTCTGTGCAGATATTACTTATTATAGAATGAACTTAAACACTTGACCCCCTGCCTCAAAAGGAGGTGAATTTGCATGAATCATTATGAATATAAAGTAGGTTAAAGTCTGTCTTTGTTAGAGGTGCTTCATAACAGAAAAATTAACCAGGAAGATGTGAGAGTTTATTGAGATAATACAGTGATGTCTCTACCTCCCCACTAACACTTCCTTACTACCATCTGAAGTTAATCAGGCCTAATTTTTAATATATTTTTTATTACAGTCCTTAGGTTCATTATGACTGTAACTGCTCTTAAGATTCTTCCATCCCCCAGGTACTATAGAAATTCTATGAACTCACAAAGGAATCACACCCAGAATAGTTAATGTTTCTAATCTCAGGAAGACCTAGATATGCCACTGCTTTAAAAAGAAAACAAGTAAATTTCCAACAGAAATATTCATTGCTACATGACACATCAGACTTTGATGTAGTTGTTTGCGCTAGTCTTTCTTTATTTTGAAAATCAGTTGTAGAATGAAATGTCTGTGCTGAACCAAAACCACACCGAAATAAGAATATAACTCAGTGAGAGTTTTACCAAAGTAGGGACTATGATCCATTGTTGGGGCTTCTTCTTATTATTATTCCTTGTGTATTAAAAAAATGTAAAGGCTATCAATGATTCACTGATTTCATTCTTCTTGTGCTCTCCGTAGAAGTTGTTTTTTTCATGAAGTAGAGGAATTTTCTCTGAGTACTTTGTGGGCTTGGGCTTGATATATTTCAATGTTTATCATTTTACACTTTAGAAAGACATCTGAAAGTCTCCTGTACCTTTAGGTTTAAAAGCATTGCTTAATGTGTTGGTGTTGCCACTTCTTGCAATATAAATTTTTTTCTGAATTAGTTTTCCTCATAGTAGAAGCCTCTGGAGTCATTGGATTACGTGAGAGTTTTACCTTTCAATTAAAAGGGAAGTAAGCTTCTAGCCCTTAGGCTGGAAGGAATTAGTCTGAATGATATAATTCTTAATGTCTTTTGATTTGCTGGTAAGAAGTGTTGAAAAGGAAGGTTCTCATTCAGGATCTATAAATCTATAGGATTGGGTTTTATGAGATTGTGAAGAGATAATGGTGCTAATTGCTAAAGTAGTGGTTTTCATATTATTGGGGAAAAATTACCAGATTTATAAATATTTTGCCTGAAATTTTCTTTGAGCCTTACGGTTTTCCTTTATCTTACTTTTTATATTAGAAATACTGTGACCTCAGGAACTGAAGGTGTCAGTGTCAGTGGGTATCAAGCAACGTGGTATCATTTTGTATTTATTTAATTTTGACTCACATGTGTTGGTCAAGTTTCCTGTGACTGCTTCCACTGAGACCTACAGGTATAAATCTACTAGGACACAAATCTGTAGAAGTTTTACAGTCCACTGTAAATTCTGACTTCACATAACCTAGGTGGGTCTAAACACACCAATAAGACAAATAGGAGTTGACACTTTATGAAGAGACTCTCTGGGAGGGCTGGCAGTGTGTGTTAACCATCGCTGTAGCAAAGGAATAACATTTGGTGGTTTGAGTTTTGCAGACCCCACACTTTCATTTTTAGTACACTGAACAGTCACTACATGGTTGTATATATTCAGTCTATTGTTGTGACAAGACTGGTAGTGAAATAGGTCATCCAAGACTGATGGCAATTTATAAGAGCAAATGGATTTTCTAAATCATCCATTATGGTACAAGGGATGCAAAACTATAGTACAGTAATATCCAGGAAATGTATGTATTACTTTGTCAATGCAGAGGCCCAGAAAATTGTTCATAAACTTATCCCTAAGCATACCTTTGCCATAATCGTACCCCTTCTGAGGCTGATTGTGAGACAGTTGCCTAAAAATACAGTTCTAGTTATCTTACAAAACAATAATGAATGGTCTTTGAAGAGTTGCACCATAATTCATCCTGAGCATTGCAGTTATTTATAAACTACTCCAGATATGTACAGCTCCAGTGAAAGGAGAAATCAGCAGACCCTCCAAACTGAATTTCAGTCTTCTGTTTGATCTGAGAGAGTGCATTCAAAGAGGACCAGAAATGTGCAGGACTAGCCAGAAAAATACATTCATTCACCTATTGAAAGGATGTATCATTGTCTTTACAGAGCTAAATCAGCCTGAAAATATTTTACCTTTGTGTTTGACATGATTTCCCCTCAGGAAGTTTAAACTATTTTTCCATTAGCTGTCTAAGAGTTAAGGAACAGGTTCAAAGGAAAATAAATCAGAGACAAAAATAAATTCTTTTCTTGGATGTATGAAAGCACTTACATATAGGAATGAATGGAGAGCTATAAATACAAGGTTACACTGTATAAGGACAAATGCTTCTGTCCATTTTTCATAACATATCCAATAATGTGGCCCAGGCAGAGTATGCCACATTGAGCTGTCACATGGCAAACTAGGTATCACTGAGATTTGGCTTACAGTATGTCGTCTGTCCATCACTCATTGTCAGCTTTAGTCACAGCAGTGCTGCCTTTAGATAGCCCACAAGCATCAGTCTGTGCTGAGGAACAGCCTGTTTGGCAATTGTATCACAAAATACATGGCAATTGCCTGGTTGCTGCAGCCAGACTGCTCAAGTGCCTGAGCTAAACTGACTCTAGAGGAGTTAAATTGGGTACCTCTACTCTGTACTACAATGTAGTGTACAAATGCATGATATATTTATATAGCCTTCTGGTTGTCTGTATCTCTGCTCTGCCTTCTGATGGTCTGCAGAGCATTGAAATGCTGAGGGGATCTCCTCTGAGCTTCATCAATCACCTGATAAAGCACTGACATTGTGTCATGGTCCACATCAGTGGTCAGGCATGGTCTTGGGACCTGCATTATGAATGAACATATCCTCATGATTTTCTAGCAGGACAGGGAAAACAACTGCATAAAGACACACTACCTCATAAAAATTCTTCTTACTCTTTAGTTTCCCATTAATACAGTTATGCCATCAACATCATGGCTACCATGATATTTGGATATCCAGATTTCTCTACTGTTATCTCTGGAAATGTGTGATGAGCTGCAGTTCAACTGTGCTGTGTGTCATTTAAGTGCATGCTCCCGGTACGTGCTAGCAGAGCCCTGGTTTCAAAGGGATGCAGGGGGAGCATGGCTTGTGACTGTCTGCCTGTTAACAGACACATTATACACATTTACAAAATGGAAACTTCTAGCTACTGTCTTTTGCCCTAAACTAACCTCAGATTAAAACCATGAATTAAAATAGCTGAGGTCATACTTGCAGTGAGCACATGTATTAGCACATCTCCTGTAGAAACTGTTCTTACACAGATAGAAAGGATCATGCAGGACTCCATAGATCCCATACTGCTCAGAAAAGCTTAATCATCTGCACTGATTTCTCAGTTGCTGTTGTTGGATTATAAGGGTGACTGATCAGATTGTGGATGCTCTCTCAGAAAAAGCTCAGCTCTTTAGGCAGAGGGTATTAAATGTGAGAAAGCACCACATGAACAGGGTAGTACGACCCTTGGGGTTGTAGCTGCTCCAGGCTGTTATGTGTGTTTACCTTGGGCATGGAAACCTCACTTGCACTCTCTTCCATTCCCAGACTGTTTTAAGTAGAGGCACCTTTGATGTCCTATGGAAGAGTGAGCAGAGCACAGGGTGAAGTCACATTGATGTTTTCATGTGGGATCTGATTCAGCTGAGCTGGCTTTTAGGAGCCTGGCCATGTCAGACATGAGAGGATACCATCCAAGCTGCAGCCTCTCACCGTGCTCCACGTGCTCTGAAGCCTGGAGGGGGTCTCAGGCTCTGGAGAGTGGGCACATGTGCTCCTCCAGCCTCCTAGGGCAAGGACTCAGCACTGTGTTGCAGAGAAGCTTTACCATGTCAGGCTCACAGTGGAGACAGCTGATCCTGACCTAGTGTTAGCAAAGCTGCCTTGGTTTTGAGCTTATCCCTTATGTTTCTGGTTTCTGTTTCTGGTGAGCCTGGGTACCTGTTATCTGGATACTTGTACCCAAAGTGTCTGAGCCCTGCTGTGCTCCCTTGTGCCCTACTGCCTTGCATCAAGGAGAGTCAGGGCTTTGCTGTTCCTGACTCATCAGTGGGAATGAAACATGAGTTGCGGCTGAAGTGTGAAAACACCGTATCAGCTACAGAAACTAACTGCACTTGATGTTTGGGCAAAGACACATTTCTTGCAAGTTGTGCCAACTCCTTATCTCCCCTGACCACTCAGCTGTTTAAATACAGCACTCACTACAGGATGGTAGGGTAGGTAGTAGAGCAGACTGAAAGTGGAACAGTTCCTACAGGCTTAATTGATGATTATGTAAATTGATAGCACTAACCATACTGAAATACGTAATCATGTCAGACTGAGGTATTGTATTTATCCTCCTTCCTTGTTCTAGAAAGAGCAAAATGATACAACCAAGTTGAGGCATCATTCCGTTCTGATCTGCTTCCACTACCTTCCTTCATGTGAAGGTAGGAGCTGGAAAATGAATTTATAAAAACAGCATCCCCTTATACAGCCCAATAAACTCACGGTAGGCATTTACAGCTTATAGTCTATAGAGCTACTCAGCTGACCTAGTGTTGGTGTCTGCCTCAGGATGTGCTGAATGGTTCTTGAAGCCCCACTGAATGTGTCAAGTAAATTTTATTGTGGGTGATAACAGGAACTTCGACTAGTTACTCCTGAAGCAAAGACTTGTTCAGGTATGTTGTTAGTATCTGAATCTAGTTTTCCTAATAGATACCTGAATTCCAGCCTAGGTATCTTTTCTTAAAAAATATTCCTGCTAAGTGTCTCATCAGTTATGCATATATTTTATAACTGAAAAAGTACAGACACATCTTCACATGCTGTGATGGGATAAATTCTCTTACCAGTTTGTATTTCAAACAAGCACACTGGACAGAAGAGAGTAATTTCTTTATATTAGATGTTTGGCAGCACTGATATGGTTTACAAATCTCTGTTTCTTCTTATTCAGCTTCTTACTGTATTTTTAATATTTAAAGCTAATTCCTTCTGGCAGATCCTTGATGTATACTGGACATTGCCCAAGACAAGGAGACACGATGAGATGGAAAATGGAGGCAGCAGGGGTGGAAAGGGGACATGCTAGGGGAATGTGCTAGTATATTTTAAATTAAACCTTCCCTTGCAGACCACTGATCAAGCAGTATGCTGATTTTTTTTTGTTTTGTTCTTAAATAATTGTTCCCTTCCTACTGTAGGCTTGTGGTGCCCTGAGGTAAGAGGGAAGGAACTGGGACAAGCCATCGCAAAGCGGCCGTGGAGAGCTGCAAGCCTTTTTGTTAGAGAATGATAGGGCTGCTTGGAGAACAGGCCAGCTTCTGTGGCTTATAGCTTTAGACAGGAAAGGGAGTTTAAAGGATATCTTGAGGCATGACTGGGTGTGCTATTTGGCTGTTTGCTTTCAGATCATCTGATTTTCCTAATGTTACAACTTACCTGTGCTTTGATAGGAATCCTAACCTTATGATAGGAAAAACCAAAAACATGTTAAGCAGCAGTGTAATATAGCATGGGTTATTAGACACTGTATTCTAAATTCACACCTAAACTAGCTTGACACAAGGGCTCCTATGTATTTACTTGGGGGGGGCTGCTTAGGAACTGAAAAGCAGGTTATTGATGTTCCATTTCATAAACTCGGTTGGAAAAGTAATCTTGTTCAGGTTACGTAAAAGACAATTGCTTTAAATGCATTTGAACATGTGGACATATCTTGGAATATTACACATGCCAAATCACGTGCCAGTCTTCAATAGCTGAGAAATGGTTCCAGCACTGCTTAGAGTTTAGATTTTAGAAGATAAGAATAATATCTCCTAAAATAAACATAACGCATGCAAAGCAGCATCAGTGAGAGCTTGCTAATGAGGGAGTAGAATGAGAAATTGAATGTAAAATCTTATATTTTATGTTTTAAATCCTGATTCAGACCTTTATAGAAGTAACCTTTTGTAAGATTAAAAAAAATTAATCAAGAGAATCACACAATAAAAAGGTTGCAGTCTATTTGTTTAGTTCTGATAGAATCAAAATAGAACAAATGCAGTTGTATCCTCTTTGGGTGTTTGTGAAGTAATACACTCAGTGAGTGTAGGTAATCTTCCTGTGATAGAACATTAACACGTTGCATTACTTAGCAATTTTTTACTATAGATATCTTAGAGAACTTAACTTGAATCTTGGATTTTGGGTTGAACTTGCAGAACTGGCAGTTAAATAAATTTTGTGAAGTTTTTTATTTTAGGATGGAAATCTCTGTGGATGAGGAAGGAGGGAAATAATGCAATCTCGGTCACTTTTAAATTTAAAACTATTCTTACAATTCAGATGCATAGATATATGCATATATATATGTATGTTTATCTGTGTAGCAGAAAGAATATCAAATTTGTCTCAGTGTGCAAGGGAATTTGATACAATAAAGTTATTTAATTAAACCTGGCTTTTTAGTTGAAGTAGGTACTCCAACTATAGGGTTTAATTCTGTTTCAGCCTGTCTGTAAAGCAGCTGAGAATGCCGGCATCTTGAGAAGGGTTTGACACTATGCATACTAATGTCTGTAGGCCCCAAGATGTTGTGGGTTGCATAGACATGAGTTTCCAAGCTTTAAAGAGGTGGTAACTGACAATTTGAAGACTATTTCTTGAGGCCATGAGTTGACAATGGTAACAGATGACAATTCTCATGTGCATACAACCACTGTCTGAAACCCTTAAAAGCAAGAACACAAAGTTGGATATCCTATCTGAGCTTCTTTTGACTTTGATATTCATTAGCACACCTTAATCTACAGGAATTACTCAAATATCTGTAAAGGCCTTTGCAAACACATTTGAATTCTGTTGTCATTGAATTGTGGCTTAATGCTAGCTAGCACTTTCTCTGTGATTTACTGAAGTTCTGCCAGAAGGCAAACTGGGCTGCAGTCCAGTGCCCACTGAAGTTAATGCAAAGATTTCTGTTGACTTCAGCTGGACATCAGATAATGCACTTTTACCTCTATTGATGTTAATGTTTACTGACTCCAAAAACCCATACTGGCTGGAACGGTTGGGTTCCAAGATCAGGATTCTGACAACCCATATATTCTACATAAAATACTTATACACTGGAAGAAATGAAAATGGGACATGGTTTCTTATCAAGCATAAAAATGGAGATAACATATGATGAAGGCAGTAGGGCTAGTAGAAACTAGAATGGAGAGGAGAAGCATTTGGTGAATTAATACAATTGCACATGGGAAGAATGGAGATTTATATCACTAAAGCAATAATGCACACATGGCGTAGCACTGATGTATTCATATGGTGTTATTAAAGTATCAGACAAAGAATTAAAAAAAAAAATGGAAAAACTTAGATAGTGAAAGAAAAAGGTTCAATACATTATTCAAAATGTCCTTATCTGTAAATTTAAATAAAAGCAAATGTTAGACAAGTTTTTTAGGAAGTTTCAAATTCCTGTTTTTTTATGATGAATGAATTAGGAATGAGAATAAGCAAAACCATAACAAGGATAGCAGTGTATAACGTATTTGGTTATCAAATACCAGACCATAATGTAAAAATGAGGCAAATAAATACACATGATGTTGTTAAGAAATGCAAGATTGAGTACATTACCAAGAAAAGTCTTTAGCCACTTGCTTAATTTTTAGGTTTATGATCTTGAGAAAGGGCCTTTTGAATGACTTTTGACAGTTCATTGAAGACTACTTTCAGATGTGTAGCCTCATTGGAAAAAAGATGGGATGGGAAATGTTTAAACAGAACAGAAAAACATGTTCTACTGTTACATATATATCAGTAATATGAATTTATAGGAGTACTGTACTGAATTATGGGGATCCATCAAGAGTGATATCTGTGAATAAGGAAATGTAAAACTCTCACAGGGAAAAAAGTGATGGAAGAGACCGAAATTATTTCATGTAGAAGGCGGAAAATAAAAGGAAGTCTGAAGATAAAATATGTATGGAATGATGAATACCATATTGAAGGCAGACCAAAACCTAGTCATCATGGGTCTGATCCATCCTATTTAATTTGGATACTCGCAGTATGGATGTCTGTGAGTGAAATAGTCAACCTGGGCTCTGGTTATGGCCAATGGAGAGAAATAGGTGCTCTGAGGGAGTGGTTCATCTGGCCTGCTGGCTTTGGTGGCTCAAAGGACAACCCAGGGAGGGGATGTTTGCTGAACTCTGGTCAGAGGAAGCCCACTCATGTTTCTATAGACAATAAATTAGTCTTTGAATCAGAAGTGTGAAGTTAAAGCTTGTTTGGATAAGATAATTTTTTTACAGAACACCTTACTGTGAAAGTAATTGTACACAGTGTGCTCTGGCATGCAGTGGCCAGGCTGGCAACATTCATTATCAATTTGGGTATAAAGACAGACAGAATAGGTTCTTTCAGTATTATCACACTTCATTCCAGAAAAAAGCCCAACAAACAAACAACCAAACAAAAAACCCTCCAAACCTAAAAAGACCCCCAGCATTCAGAGAAGACTTAAAATGAGGAATTTCAGCTAAAAGAGGTTGATCTCCCCAGCCTGCTTTCTCATACAGAAAAGCTCCTTTGAGACCAGGTGAACTAGCCTTTGGCTCTGCAACAGCCTCTAGAGACATCTCTCCATTCCTGTTTGCTGTAGAGTTTGATTAGGAAGATCATTCTTCCTGGATTCAGACAGACTCTAACTGGAAGGATGCACATGAATGCTTTTGCAGAGAAGATAATTCCAAGTTCAGTTTGCCTCGTGTCTTCCTCTGATAAATCTAAAACTGGTTCTGGTGGTCATGTGAGTTGTTTCTTTAAGGAAGAATACTTTAGTGTAAATCTTTGTGCAGCTATTTTGGTATTTGGAAGACAGGTTTTCTAAAAATACACGTTTGAAGTTTTGTTTGGTTTGCCTTGTTTCAGAATTTTACAGGCACAAAAATGAGTCAGGCAGTAGGTTCTGGGAATGAGCAACGCCCTCCCAGAGCAAGGAACAAGAAAAGGTTTTCATTGCCCAGTGACACACCATTCACATCATACTGGAAACTGTAAATTGCTTAACGGTGTTAGAGCAACCTCGTTGTAATATCCATGTGATTTTAAAATCTCCAGTGTTTCCTGAGTGGTTTGGCCTCAGGTGGTGTGCTGTGCTTCCCTGAGCATTTTGTAACACTTTTCTGCTCTTCTGTGAACACTGACTTAACATCTAAAATAGTGCTGTCTTTGCCAAACAAATATTTGTGTGATTTCCATGGCTTTTTTTTTATTTTGATTGCTGTATTAATATGATGTTTTTAATTCTGGGCTGAACTGAGGGATAAATAATGCAGATGACACAAAAAAGCTTCTGTTCATTTCACTGTTCAGAAGGAATCACCAGCCATCCTAATTTTGCACTGAGCATAGGAGTAGCAGCTTCCATATGTTACCTTACTTTTAACTCCTGTCTTCATTTTTGATTACCAAATTTTGAAATTTTGCAGATTTGTGTCTTTGCTCTGGCAAAGTCTCATTGCAGGAATGAGTAAGCATTTTGGGTTTTGGTCTGAGGACTCTGCCCTTGTAATGTTATCTTTGTCGATATGGAATTAATTTTCCACCTGAAATCATGATCCTCTGCCTTTATTGCATTATAATCCTCCCCACAGCAACCATTTGTGATACTGCAGGCAGATTATGACTTCAAGAGAAGAATAAGCTTCAGCAAACAGAAGCAGATGAGCTCTTAAAGAGATAAAGATCCCATTTTCTTGCTAGTAATAAACAGCAAAAGAAAAAAATACATAAAATATCAAGGCGAAGCATTGAGTATAAACAGATTTTTCTGGAAATCACAGGTGACTTTTTCATTTTGAAACATAATACTCAATCAGTAAACCTTGACATATTTTGAGGTGAAGCCATTCAGTGAGACAGACTCACATACTTAAATCCCTATTTGGCATGCGTTTCTAAGCACTTTTAGAGCTGCTTAGCTTCTATCAAATTCTTCTGTTACATAAACATACTTTCCCAAAGAGTTTTATCCAGCTAATGGGATGGGAGTGTGGTGAGGGAGCAGTGCAGGGTATATCCCAAGGCTTTGGCCAGTAGCCCTCGTGTAAATAAACCATAATGCATTTAACATTTAGAAAATCTGTTCTGATTTCAGAACTTGGAATAGATTTGCTGGGTGTTTTGGTCTCTTAAGGAATATTTTCACTTACTATATAATAATCCCTTAGGCACACTAACATTTTTTTTCTTAAAGAAAATTTCCAAGAGCAGTAAGCTCTGCAATAGTAGGATCCCTGTGTTGTATTTTTCCCTGTTATCCCGAATGGTCTCTAGTATCGTGTTGAATGATACATTGTAAGTGTCTGTTAGCTATTTCACAGTGTTGAAAGAAAATGGGGCAATAAGCTTTCCCACTGCAGTAGTGTGGCAGAGTCTCAGATTTACATCTTTGAATGTTCGGAGATTTTCCTAAATCCTCCCAGATCTGCTGGCTGCAGTGTCTTCCACTGTACTGCTTGCTTTGGTTGATACAGACAGGGTCCTGCTTCCCTTCAGATGGGGGGTGTCAAGGTCTGTCCTTACCTGTAGTCTGAATGATTCTATTGCTTCAGTAGAGTAGGAGGGATCATAGAAAAAAATTCAAGAGATTTTGGCTGTACCTTTGCATTATGTGTATTTCTCAGCCTGATGCACCACATACGTGAACCTCCCAGACTGACTAAGTAGATTTGGGCTCTATTTCTGTCCCTCCTCTCCCGTGTTCATGTGCAGAAGGTTGTTCCCTGGAAGTTACTTCACTTTTCCACTTCAACCTTTTTACATCATCTGTTGCATGCAATGTGTATGTATAGCAATTACTAGCATGTGTATGTAAATGTGTGTTTGTGTCATTTAGCCATTTAAGGGTATATTAATGGAGAACACCTCTAAATGATGAAGATAGCTGTTTGTCTGTCTGTCTGAGCGTCCAGAACAGACTGTTGCTGTCTTCCCTTGCAATCTCATGAACATTAGAGGAGGAAATCCAATTTTCACAGAGCCATACTTTTGATTGTTTCAATTTACCAACACAACAGCATTTTAGCATAACTCTTCTGTGATGATTTCCTAATTAAGACAATAACAAAGAGGGCAAAACAAATCACAAAACCCAAAAGCTAGTGGAAAGGGGGAGAAAAAGAACAGCAAATTTATACAGAAATGTACTGCTCCCACTAGTTTTCCACTGGCAGGAATTCAGGATATTTAGATTCACAGCATAGATTTCTGCAGTTTTATCTAAAATCTAACCTTTCCAAAGTTTGATTCTTTATACGGACCAGCCATTTCTGAATGCTGGCTTTGTTGCATAAGGACTTCAGCAGAGGTGTTCTACTAGAAGAAAAAAGAAAGTGGAAAATTAGGAATTGTTGCAGCTATTTTTGGTTTTGAAAAGAAATATAGTCCTTAAACTGTAGACTTTCACTAAGGACATAGATTTGGCTCACTTACTCTGAAAACTGATGTGACTTAGTGAATGAATATTTACGACCTGGCCAAGTTTAATATCAACCAACATTGTATTCAGTACAAATGGCCCTTGTCAGATTTGTGCATGCTCATGAGGGGACTTGGTGAAATGAAAGAATGCTCATTGTAAATGCTCTGCAGGTAGCAATAAAGGGATAGCATTACACATGTTGCCATTAAAGGAATGAAATTCTGTAGGGCCATGAGCCATTCTGGATGATGCTCAAAGGTTTTCCCAGAAAGCCTCTAAAAAGCATTTCTGAAAGGCAGCTTTTCCTGAGTTTATTAATTTGGCCAAATATAGCCATATTTCTAAGATGATATCAAGAGACAGCACCATGTCTTAGTTATTTATTCAAATGGTAAGATTTTCCCCAAAATCTAGCCATATCAGACCTCTTAATGAGAAATGTTACTTATAATTTTTGCCAACTACCAATTTTCTGCCACTTTTGTCCTCAGGAAAAACGTCCATGTTTTCAGCCCATGCTCCCTAAAACAATTTCTCATGAGGCCAAGAATTAACCTGGAAAATTTTAATTATAAATTTTAAATTAGAACTTTTTAGTTATAAATAACTAAAAGCATGAGCTTATAAAGAAAAGCAACAGGAGTTACTGCTACTGGCTGTGTCTATGATACAAATAATTGAGAAATATAAATCAAATATGATATTAACAGCACTTGGCAACATCTCTTTATTGTTACATGCAGTATATATGGACATTATGTTAATTTAAGGTGAGCATGCCTGTACCTCGAGTTGTTGTTAAGATCCTGTGTGATTTTGCTGTTATTACATGGCTCCTTTCCGGGAGATGCCAAACACGATGATGGCTTTTGCTGTTACAGGGCTTTAGATCAAGTCCTCGCCATGCCAGAAGACGTGTAACACCTCGCCTGGAGGAAACACAGCCTATAGTGGAAGCTCACCATCTAAGTGAGCAGGAAACTTCTGTAAGGAAAAGAAAAATCAAGAAAAGCAGCCGAGTCCAACCAGAGTTTTACCATTCTGTTCAAGTTACTCCAACTCGAAAACCTGTAAGTATTCTACCTTTAGGGATAAAAAGCAGTCAAAGTATGTTACAGGGGCATGTAATACAATTCTAATATTTGGGCTATTCATATTCTGTTCCTCAGTTTAAAAACATTTTCAGTTCCCATATTCAGCAGCAAATCCAGATAAAAGTTTGTAAGACTGTATTTAATGTTGATGTATAACTGTAAAAAAATAACCCAGTTCTGAAGAGAGGTTTTTGAATTATGATTTTTTATTTAGTATTTAGACTATAGACAATAATCAAATTGGATATTTAATTTGATAGTTTTGTAGTGTTATTGCTTGACAGGTTTTTATGGCAAATGTGCATTTCATTGAAATTCCTTACTCAGGTTTATCAGAGATACTATGTACTGAACCAAATTTATATTAAATATCATTACTAGATCAAATTTTGAGGTCTCTTCTGCTTTATACAGTATTTACAATCTTTCTGCTCAACAAAACTTAGATCAAATCTCATCATTCTTTGCTCCTCAGCTTGATTTACACATAGCTCTTTTAATACTGATAACCTACTTTTAGTGTGGAAATATGACAGTTTGTTGAAACATACAGTTCCTAATGTAAATTTGCATGAAGACCTATTCTGTCCTGCAGGCATAATGCATTTCTCTTTTTAATGAGAGCTCATTGCTTTGATACATTTTCTGACTATCTTTTCTGTGCCAGTGTTAAGGGGCTTGAACTACTTCTATAAAGTCAGTATTATTAAAAAGGTGACTATTGAGCATACCCTAAAAATATCTCGAAGTTGCTAGAACCTAACTGAACCTTCCTAGATGGGTGTTAATTGAGCACCAAGAATTATCAGTGAGCTCTGAAGATGTAATTCCTTAGTGGAATTACATTACCTGAGAAAGCAAGAAACTTGTGCAAAGAAAGCCATAGCTGCCAACAATTGCCAGAATTTTTGCCTATTAGCTGAGTTTGTTTCTCTGCTTTCACTTCACTACTCCTCATTTTCCTCTGTTCTCTCATGCTTCTATTTATGATTTATTTTACACTGCTCATGTTTCTGTGGTTTAATTTGATCTGATGGATTTGTCTTCTACTCTTCTTAAAGAATCTGCTGTCACTTTCTTCTCAATCATCTCCTATCCATCCTCCACTCCCATCCTATATTACTTTCCAGGCTACCTTGACTAGCTCTGTTATTCTTACTAGGTCTCCAGCCTCCCACCAGGCTCCCTGTGTTCACTATTCATTTCTGGTCCTTTCCCTGCTTTGTTGTCCTTCTTTCACCTCTTCCATCATCATCTCTTATTTTCCATACCACTCCTCCTGGGTTTTTTTTTATCCCCTTTTTTGTTTGATTTTTCATACTTTTTTCCATGGTAGGCCTATGCCAAGGGTAAGCCTGCCTGTCACTGCTGAGGCTGTAACCAATTGCCACTGATTACCAACACTGGAAAAAGAGCATCAGTGCCGCTGAATTAAAGAGCTAAAACTGTAGAAATGGTGCAAGCAACAAAACAAGATTTTAAGAATGGATTAGTCAAACTAAGAAAGCCCTGCATTTTACCGAAGTCAGTAACGTGTCAGGGACTTCAGGACCAGCAAAATAAAAAAAATGTATATGAATAGAAAATGTGCTGTGTTACTTTATAACTTCACTTTTATATCATTTCATGTGTCTGCTAAGATCTACCACTGAAACAATAATAAATCCTAGATGTAGAGAAAACTTCTCTTGGTGCTGTCACTATTATGTCACTTCCTTGGAATTGCTTTTCAGCGTAGCTTTTATACAGTTATATAGTTCTTTTGATAGCCTTTCCTTCTACAGCCTTGATGAACTCACATTTCTACAAAAAAAAAGAATAAATTATCTTTATTAGACTACAATCCAGAAAACATAAGTCACCAGTTTAATTTCTCATGGACATTGTAAGTTATTCTGAGTGTATTATTACTGTCATGGTGACAGGGTGAGCAAGGTTAATGATGTTGCCATGACAAATCACTGAAGTGTTTTGAAGTTCCAGGCAGTCATCAGGATGTCCATCCTGGAGTTTATCACATCTTTGTCCCACTTCATCTCAATGTCTTGAAGTTGAGAGACTTTTGACCTTCATCTTTGTACCGTTTTACATGATTCAGTGCCAGAAATGCTCTTGTAAATCTGCATAATTTCTTTCCCCTTTTTCCCCACTATTATTCCTAGCTCTGCCCATTTGAACCACTCTAAATAAATCATGTGTTGTCCTGATGTGTACATTATGGCAATATTCTGCTTAGTCACCATTTGAAAAAAATAATGTCTGATGTCTGCTAACCAGAAGACATAATTTCTCATCATAAAACAGTTCTCCTTTTTGTTTGTTCCCTACTAATGCCTTATTGTCCCCATTTTCTGGCAAGAATGATATCTCCAAAGTAATTATAAAAGAACCTTATGGAAAGCTTTTTGCTCCAGGAAGTTTTTAAGTCCTAAAATATGATAGCCTGTTTTGTTGTCATATTAAGATATATTAAGACTTTTCAGATATTCCATTAAAAGCTTTGGTGGATATTTAGATGCTAGGCTTTCTTATTCCTGCTAATTTAGACTATTTAGTATTTTGTTGGTTTTGTTGTGTCTAAATCGTTTCGCAGTTTCCTAGCTGCTGCTATAATTATCTGAATTCGCTTGTATTATTTCTTACTTCCTGCATAGCAATCTGAGATCTTTCCAGTATTGTTCCTGATCATTTCAGAACTAAATTAGTTATAATTGTTTGGATGGGAGTAATCCCACTGAAGACAATAATTGCTCCACTTGAATATCTACATGAGGAGATGTTTGCAGAAATAGAACATCAGTTTTCTCTGAAAATTTAATTGTATTTTTTACACCTTCCAGGTCATTAATGGGGATATTAAATACATTTTGTGCTAGTACTGATCTTTGCCAAACAAAGTTTATAAGCCATTTTCACTTCTATTCATTTTACTCTAGTGCAGCATGAACATGGTGCTATGGCTTACCCTTTTAGGGTACAGTGTTATATCTCATGCCCTGTAGGTCACCCTCTCATGGGTGGCTTAATTATTTGTGCTGACATTCTCTATAGGTGACAGTTTTACATCAGCCTCATATGGAGGAGAGTACAGATACCTATTACTGATGCATACGTTGAATTTTTGAACACAATGGAGAACTCTTGAGAACAGAACCTTGTTCTTTAGATTAGTGTGATTTCATGCAAGTCAAGGGAATGTTACATATTGGTCCTTTCACAAACTGGGTACCTGATTCTGTATACGTAGGTAGATTTTTCGAAGGTGTGGAAGGATGTGCAAGAGTCTCTTGTTGTGAGCTGGCTGCTGCCTAGCAATACTTCTCCAGCGCAGCTTTTAAACTGAAGGTTCTACTACAAGCATTTTGCAAATATTATCTATATTTTAAATAGTGATCTGCTCTGAAGCAAAGTATAAAATGTTGCAAATTATTAATAGGTGGCCTTGAGTTTGTGTAAACATACGTGGCTCCTGAGCTGTGTGTCAGTTACACATACAGTTCTGCCAAACTGTGCTTGTATGTCTATGAACATACGTGAAAAGAGATGCTGTCAAAGCAGCGACTTTTGACATCTCCGTTGTTAAACTCCGTGAAGGGCTCCTAGACTGACGGACTCATGCAGCTACCAAAGATTATTTAAGATCATGAGGTGTAGTAACAAAATTTGCACTTTCATTTGTCATGATCACTGTAAGGTGTGAGGTGGATGAGACTGTAGAGACTGGGTCATAAATAAGCCTGGTTTCTCCACTTTCAGATGTGAAAGCCCTCTTTCTGCTCAAAAGCCTTGTACTTTACGTGTCCAAAGGTGGTCTCTTTTGCCCCAGAACAGTAGCAACAGCACATATTGAGGTGATTATCTACTGAATAGTGTTAAAAAAAAAAAGTATCTCTGAAGTAACTTACAGAGAATAAACTGATGACAAATAATGATTTAAGAAACACTGCTGATTGTAGGTGTTCCTCAGGGTCTCCTAATTTACCTGTTTGTAATTATTTAAAGACTGGCCTTTGCTGAAGCAATTTAGCTCCTTAGGGGTGGGTGCAGCATTGCTACACGTCACTACAAGGAAAACAGAAAGAGGTCAGATGTCTGGGAGGTCACATATGAAAAAAAACCTGATGTGAGCAGCTTCATTTGGCTCCACTGAGACTAATCCCATGAATGAAGTGAAACTTGCTCTGTAAATGCCATGATGAAGAAACCATGAAAGCAAAGTTTGATCAATTTTTAATGCATGTAAATGCATGTAAAACCATAAGCTGTCCCATTCACGGTCTTTTCAGCTATCCTGGTTTTTGCTTTTGTGTGTTTAAGCCCTAAAACTTAAGGGAAAATCAGTATTAGAATTCTGTCTGAAAAACACTTAGGGTTTTTTTAAAATATTTGATACAAAATAATTTATAGAAGTCTCAGTATTTGTTGACATCTTACTTGAGAATAATTTTTTTATATGGATAAAGTTGTTGTCTGTCTCATTAAATAATATCCATTTCATTAATTTAATTTATTCTTACTCTGATTTTATATACTAATTTTCCAGTATCATATGTCCTTTACATGCTATTGGAATGACCTAAAACCTATGACATTCAAAAATTGCCCATCACCCTGCAAATGTCTTTGTTAATTCCAACTATTACCTATTTAATCTATAGATTGCATTCATATCTTCTTTCTTTTGGAGACATCTGCTCATGTCGGATTGTGTCTCCTGTGAATTGCATTTAGAAGCAAACCTGGCAAAACATTATCATATCATCTTTCACTTCCAGCATTTTTATTAACATTATATTAATGTTCTCAAATGTATGACAGAGCGGTGAGCTGTCAGATTTTGCATGCACATGTGCACACACACACACGGGTCCTCTCTCAGGACAGTCTGAGCACAGCCATAATGAAGAAACATAGGGAACATGTGAATGCATATAAAAAGGGAAACAAGAACTACATTTTTTTTTCATTTTTAATACTGCTATGGTTTAACCTGGCAGGCTCAGGTTAAACACAAACAGCACCACAGAGCTGCTTGCTCACTCACCCCCAGCAGGATGGGGGAGAGAATGAGAAAAAGGTAAAACTTGTTGGTCGAGACAAAGACCGTTTAATCAGACAGAAAAGAATGGAAAAATAATAATAAAACAATGTACAAGTGATGCCCAATGCTGTTGCACAACACCCGCTGACCTATGCCCAGCCAGTCCCTGAACAGTCCCAGAACCCACCCCAGCCAGCTCCCTCCAGTTTTATTGCTCAGCATGAGGCCATGTGGTATGGAGCATCCCCTTGGTCAATTGGGGTCAGCTGTCCAGCCGTGCCACCTTCCCAGCTTCTTGTGCACTCCCAGCATTCGCACTGGCAGGGCAGCATGAGGAGGTGAAGAGTCCTTGATGTCAGCCCTGCTTAGCAACGACTAAATCATCAGTGTTCTATCATTATTCTTACCCTAAATCCAAAACACAGCACTGTACCAGCTACTAGGAATCAAAATAACTCCAGCACAGCTGAAATTAGGACAAAGATTTAAAAGATATTAGTGGGGATTTTGAGAAGTTCCTGATAGAGTTCATTAAGTTATAGTTTCATAAAGTTTTTAACAAGATTTAAGTATCTGGCCATCTACACATTTTAAAAAATACCTCAAAGAACCTATTTTAGGTGTGTAGGATCTTTGCAAATATAACTATTAATGCTAAATCCAGTCATGTTTGAAATGAAGAGAAAGCTTTCAGTGGCCATTAGGTTGACTTTGAAGTTGGTTCTTTTTCCAGACATACACATGCCTACCAAGAGACTACATCTCTTTTTTGGACTGCTGTGTTTTATTGCCTTTCTTAGCAAGTAACTCCTCACTGATCAATTCTTCATAAACAGTTTTGCCCAAAGAGTTTATTTTCCCACTGTTCTTCCAGCTTCTGTGACCTCCTCCCTTGCTGCCTGCTCCTGATTTCCTCTTGGCTGCTTTTTCCTCTCCATCCTGCAGCTCATCCATTGCGTTATTGCAATTGCTGCTTTCTTCCCCTCCTTTAGCCCAGCTCCTAGCCAGTTGAGGTTTTTGAAGGGATTTCTTAAAGGCGTATTACCATGAGTTTCACTAGGCCAGGGAGGTGGTTGCTTTACTATTTTAAAACTAATTTTTCCTAAAACACAACAGTGATATGATAAGAATTAGATCTGGGATTTAAAATTATTGTTGTCATTCGAGGGATTTTTTTTCTACAGGTGAGTTACTACAGCTATTAAGCATAATACAATAGAAACAAGTTAATTGCAATAGTGCTAATAATTGATGGAAAAAGATGTGGATGTATGGAAAAAGACACAGAAATAAGCATAGCAGTAACAGTACAAATCTCTGTTTAGAGCACCTTAACTGACTTCACTGCTAGCTCTTATTTGGAGTGTTAAGGTAATTTGAATTGATTGTCCCCTATGGTGGCAGCTCATGCTTGTTTTGAGTATATTTACTTAAAAGTTATGTGGTTGAAAATTGCATCAAATCTATGTTATTTTTCTATACACCACTGCAAATCACCCTATACCTGTGGGCAAAGCCCTCTAATATAGCAGGATTTGTCTTGATAGGTGAGCTTATTCCATACAATTTTTATTTTGTCCAAGTCAATTTTCTTTCCCAGGGCAAATGCTTATTTAGTGAAGATGGGATGAGAGCTTAAACCACTGTAACTCTCTTTGATCCAAAGTGTTTAAGGAGGGTCAAAGCACACCCTTGGTCCTTGGTGAAGCTAACTTGCTACTAAATTAGAAGTGAATGAGAGAAAATATTCTTCAACTGTTGTGTCAAAGAAATAGAGTTGTAAAACTCTGGCTTGAAAAACATTTAATAATTCTTTTTGCCGCTGTCATTTTGCCATGATTTCTATGAACTGGGATTTTGTGTTCATTGATAAAATTTTACTTCATGCACGCATCATAGCCTCAGTGAGAAATCAAATTTTTAGCTGTTCAGAATTTTTCTTTTTTAAATCCCAGTGTCCTTCTGTGAGAGCTAGTAATAGAAACCCAAGCTGCTAAAATGTGCTAGTGGTCTTAACTGTAAGAAAAAAATGTTTTACATATATGATTATAAGTGGTAAATTCTGTACAGTATCTGAAAGCAGGTTAAAAAAAAATTAATCAGTTCTGATCTTGTTGATAGTGTTGTTTGCCCAACTTAAAATGACCAGTAATTGTCTCACAGATGCATAGTAATTATAGTCTAAATGCAGATGTTTCCTTTTCCTTCACTGCCACAGGAGTCACTCTTCAGAGTTGTATTGTGTAACATCCTACTGTGGCACATAAAAGTACATCTTTATATAGCAAGGGACTCCCTTATCCATTTGTATTTATATATAACACTACACATGGGTATGATGTTAAAAGAATAGTTTGGCAGAGGCAAGTATTCAGACATTATGAAGCCCTGGAATTAAGGTTACACATGCAGTTTTAATTCAGTGGATTATGCATCTGCGTTGTCATACAGACTTTAATTGTATGATGGTGTACTGGTTTTTCACAGGATGTACTCTGTATTCATCATAGGGTGGAAGTGCTCTTAGGATGACTCTTACGTGTAGGAGTTCTGCTGCAGAAGTTGTAAAGTGTATAAATGAATAAAACAGGAGATTGCAGTAAGACAGAGGAGCTCTTATTTCTTTAAAAAGCAGCGAGTGCTGCCTTGGAGATTGAAGGGTGGGCACAGGGTCACTGTAAATGAGCTGAACAACTGGTTTAAAACATGTTTTCATCTTCCATTTTCTAAGTGCCTGAATCAAAGCATGCAGTTTGGTTTATAGAAGTTCTCAAGCTGCTATTGAACTCTGTGTGTGCTGTAGTCTGAGTATTAATGATACATAATTTTAATAGCTCTTAAAAGTCAGATCCTTGGCATCTCAATTTGACCTAGGTAAAAATTTGACCTCCTGGTTTAATTAGCACCCTGTGTAATGGGAGTGAAGCAGTCAGATGCTACTGATGAGCTAGTGATGAGCACCACAAAACAAGTCTATTAAATAATAGTTTCTTTTTCACACCAATATTTGAATAGCATGAAGTAAGTTAAGTTCTAGGGCTGCCCATTGAACAGAGAATAGCAAACAAAATACTGAATAACTGTTTATGGAGTGAATATCACCCATCATTTGTACTAAATAAGAGCAAAACTTTTATTGAGACTATTACTGAGGATGTAATAGTATGTGATCATATCATTATGACCGCACCATGATGTACAAATAAAGAGGCTGAACCAAGGCTGCTTAAGTCTGGGATTTGGTAACATTTTAGTACTTAACTTCTCAGCCATAAGAAAAGAATTTTAACATAAACTTTGTGTTTAATATCCTACTGTTGTTAAAATCAAACCGGAAAAGCTCTGCTGTGTACCTCATTGGCAGGTTTTGAAACTTCACCCACAATATGGAAAATTCTGTTGGATTTCAGGGAGAGACTGATGGCATTTGTATTCCTCCATATGAATCAGTAACACAGGGGAAGAGGTGTTTTTGTTCTAGAGGAACTCCCAGATATTTGCTAATGGCTGGAGTTGGGCTGAAATTTCTCTTTCCTTCCAGGCTCCTTAGGGGAATGTGCTTTCCTGTACTCATTCTTCCTGAGTGTGGCTCTTTCTGCCATGTCTCCTCACCTGCCTCTGCCCCACCACTAACTCCTTCCTTGCTGTCCAGTCCTCACTCCTCTGCTGACCTTGGCCCTTCTGCTCTTGCTTTCTCAGTTCTTGTTTCACTCCTTCATGTCACAGCCCTTCCCAGGTTCACCTGGTCAGTCCTCTCATTGCTCTGAGGCATTTGTTCAAGCAGTCTCTTTGATTTCTGTGCCTCCCTGTGGCCTCTGGTTGCATACTCCATTCCTTGGTTCTTGTCTGTCCTCTCAAAAACCTTCTCACACACAGTTTGTACCCTCCTTGATCATTAAAATACCTTGTTCAAAGCCTTTTGCTGAGGCAGTACCAGTTCTATGCCAGCATGTCAGCTCCTTAACTCTCCCCAGTCTGCTTCCTCCAGCATTGATGATTACTAATCCCAACAGTTACCTTGCAGGTCCATTTCTCCTGTAGTCTTTGTCCACAGAGTCTGCTTCCCCTTTGAATGCTTTCCAGCTGCAGCTCCCAGACTCTGACAGTCTCTGTGTTTGTCCCTCAGGCTGTCAGTCCCAGTGTATTTCTCCAGCCCTTTCCTCCAGCATGCCGGTTCCGGTGTTTGTCCTCTCTGCATTCACATCGTACAGCTTCTTCCTCTTGCTGGCTAAGCACGTCTGAGCGAGTCATGGAGAGCAGGAAAGAAACAGTCTCCTGCCTGTCAGGTCTGGTGCCTGCCTTCCCTTGCTCTCCATGCCTATTGTCTGCACTGCCAATCTGAAACCACAGCAAGCAACTACTAAATGCAAAGATTAGTTTTTTCTCTGGATCTCCAAGCTGGAAGGATCCTGGTCAGCTCCTTGGTGGGGATGGTAGGTGTCCCGAGCGTAGAGGTAAGAGCTGTGAGGGTGAAATTTGCTTGGTCATTCTGTGAGGTGGGGTATCAGTCTGGCAGCCCTAAAACCCCTGAGAGAGTCTTCATTTAGGGGGTGCCAATCTGAAGGGATTTTAGTGAGACATTGAAGACATTTTAGTTGAGGAATTTGAAAATGGTCTTGTTAAAAAAAAAAAAATATCTGGTGAAGTAACATTGGTTATTAACATTATTTGAATTAACATTGGTTAACACTAGGAATAGTTAAACTACTTAACTTTGCAAAGAAGAACTACTGGTAGGTGGGGGGAGATTAAAATAAGTTAACTTGCTCAGCAGAACTGAAAAAAGGTGAGAGGAGATACAATGCAGGCTATGAATACATTGGGGAAGCAAAAAAGGTTGTTTAAGGAAATGAACGTTGTTGTTGCAAAAGAATCCCAAAAGACCACAATTAAGGTTGAGGTGGCAACTAGAAGATGACTTGTAATCAAGACAGCAGGAGGTTCTGGAACAGTTTTCCTGTCAAAGTGGTGAGATCAAACCCAAACTTTAAAAGCTTTACTTTATACTCCCTGATGCCAGGGATAGCAGATGATATTTATACCTCAAAGACTTATCACTCTGACAAATGTAGACAGATTTTTAAAAAAGATGGCAAAAGACTTATGTCTAGCTTAAAGCGTATTCATATTTGAAGTATCCATCCCAAAGCCTACAGTCTTCTGAAAAAAGATCACTGGGATATTTTTCACTGTTTACAAATAACTACTGGATGTTTTCATAATCTTGCTCTCAGGCTTCTCAGTCAGCCTTTGACTAAAAATTTTCAAGAAAATTAAACCTTAGGAAGGGAATAAGAGAAAATCTGATTATTTAATTATTAATACTAGTGTGTGCAATTATAAGAATATGTATTTTCAAATTGTTACATGTTGATTGATTGCTGGATTGAGTCTTCAAATTCAGTTCTAAAACATGGAATTGAAACAGTTTGAAAACTTGTTTATTTCCATAAGAAGGGAAACTTACAAGTCAGGAGTGTTAACTGTTATTACTAAAAGCAGAATATCAGTACTACGCTTTCAAATTTTTAAAATGAAATTTAAAAAAAAGTCTTCTGCATCCTCTTTTTATTTTTTCTTGAAAACATGCTATGCCCATCAGAGGTTCAAAAGCTACTTAGCACTTTAATTTGCTCTTTGCTTTCCAGAGTGTTTCCATACCCTGATAGAACTTTTATAGCAAGAGTAATTTAGTTTGCTATTAAACATAAATATAATACAGTCTACAATTAAAAGTTTAGGAGGCTGAGAAAAGGATTTGAAGCTAGATGATTTCTTATTCCGGACTCTTCCTCTGTTACTTGGTTGGCTGTGTAGGTGTAGTAGGCAGATAAAACTCTGTGTGTCTTCCTCAAATCTTAGTTATTTTGTCATGTTATGCTCTTTTGTGTCTGGCAGACCAAGGGGATCTGTATGAATACAAAATAGCTGCAATTAAAAATTAATACAAAATTTATTTTTATGCAATGGGAAGTTTTTTTGCAAGTTACATTCAACAGTCATCTAAGGTATATATATTTCTTATACAGAAATAATTCACTATTTAGAGACCATGAAATCATGACATTTTAAGTATTAATATATGAAGCATTAATTTTAAACAAGATAATGATAATTATAACAGAAGAGCATTTATATTTTACTGATGGTTTTAGCATAAAACTCAACTAAAATACCTATTCCCCACGCTGTGACTTCTCAGATAGTCAGAGCTCAAAATATTATTTCCCCATCTGCAAAACCTTCAGTACCTTTCTGTTGGCTTCTGTAATGTAGGTAAGCTATTTCAAGATTCAATCCTGCAATTCACATTGAAAAACTAAGCAGAAGAAACAGATGAGGAATAAAGGAATGGATTAAATACATAACATACCATAGCTGTCATGTTGATGATACTAATTTTTAAGTGACGTTCAGAAAGAATCCACATTTTTGTTAGCAGTTTTATTAAGAAGCTTTTCAAAAGAACTAATGGCTTTGGCACAGTTATTAAACGGAACATTATTTGGCCCCACTTGCATGCAGGTCTTGGTTACACTGCACAAAATATGTCTTGCTTTTCAACATATTAATATGAAAAAGTAAAAAATAACAAGCAGGTTTTCCTTGCAAAGCAACATACTTGTTTTTTTCTCATGATGGTTATCTTCATTAGTGGATGTTGCTGAGATCTGTGAAGATTACATTGACAGTATCTGATCCCTCAGCTCAATCTCACAGTTAACAGGGAGTTATAAATGTGGAGCATCTACCAACTTTCTGCTCCTGAAAGCAGAAACTCTACTTGTAGTGTAACATTCACTGATTTCTTTTTTTAGCTACTAGAAGATGGTATCACTTCAGACTAATAGTACTTGAAATTTGGTGTATTTCTGCAGAATTCATACATGAGCTGCACAGTTGTTCCTTTTGCTTCCATTGCACATGTCCCATTCAGGGACTACTTCAATATTTTACCCAATTACTACTTAAAATAGAATGTAGAAGCAGTCATCAGAGCAGGGATCAGAGGCCAGCACTTCCACCTCCCCAGAGAGCATTGTGTGCTCTGATGCAGAATGGCTATGCTGCCTCTTCCTCTTTTCCCATTCTACATCTAGAAGTCTTAAACTTTATTTTTTTAAAACATTTTTCCTCAACCAGGTTGTTGAGTAATAGTCTCCAGACTGGCTGCTGGGACATGAGGTATCAAACTTCTTTTGATAATAAGAAAAAGGCAAACAGCCACTCCCCTTCCCTGAGAATTCAAATGAAGCTAGTGCTCTGCTGTTAGGAAAGGATGACTGAGGACCGATTTCAGAAGAAGGTTTGGGTATGCCTTATGTCCCTGGAGAATGAGATGCTTCATCATGCTGAGTGACCAGTTTTTCTGACTACTTGTTTCTACCAAAAGCTCAGTTTTGCATCACATCACTTTTAGATACGTAAGTAGGTGGCTATCCAATAACATTGTTTGATGTTACAGAACTGTACTGCAACACCCAAGTGCGTAAGTGGATCTAAGCCCTTTATCCATTTTGGATTTCATGTCCTCAAATAACCTATTTATTCCATGAAAGTTGCATCCATAATGTTATTTTCAAAGTGGGGGAATAATAGCAATTGACCTACTAGCATGCAGAAAATACCCCATCTTCTTTTGAAAGCCTAAGAAAGCATCAGAATTTCCTTGCATACAATCACAGACTCAAAAATGCATGTGATAGAATAAACACTGAATGCTTATTTCCATCTTCTCCTACCTTTAGAAAGAAAGAATATAAATTCTCTCTACAAAGCAAGTAGATATTGCCTTGATGTTTGAAAAGCCTACCTGTTCACAAAGGCAGTTTAACATAAATTCAGACCATGGATGATCAGGAGTTTCAGATTTAATGTAGTTGCTTTACAGCTTTCTGCCTATTGTTTTATAACATTAATACAAACCCAGAAACTCTGTAGTAATTTTTGTATTTCCTGATAATATAGGCACCTAGAAGTATGGACGTCCTCTTAAGTGAGTGGCACAGAACCAGAGGAAAATATTAATTTCCTGTATCTGCATCTCCACTGGTGATTTTAAGTTCATCATCATTGCTTTTACATTATCCTTGTTTGTACTTTCATTTCTGTGTCTATTTTGAATTTCAATCTTTTCTGACAACATGCACTCCCAAGGGACTTCCATAGCCTGATTACATACATTGGATGTTTTGTATTCTGCATTGCATTATCATCTAATCAGGTTTAAGTGGTAAAGATTTACTAATGGGAACATTCAGTTGCCCTAGATTTTGTCTTAAATTTGTTAAGTTATTTTACTTTAAAAGTTGATCCACTTTAATATCATTCAGTCTGGGATGTTAAAGGACAAAAATAGCCTGTTACTTTCAACTGATATTCTAAATCATTTTAAATAAGGAGGAATTTTGCTGAAACACGCTTAGTAAAATCATTATTCAAATGCTTCATTTCTGTTGATATTCATCCATTTCCCACAATGAGTTTAATAAAAGAAAAAATACATTCCACGAATTCTGAGATAGTTTAGTGTAAGTGAAATATAAATAACTCATAACTAAACTGCAAATTAAATGTCTGTCAGTGTTGACCTGTACTTCCCATAGCTTCCAAAAACCAGCATGAAAGGACTCACTGCAGTGGACAATCTTCTTAAAGACAAAATGTGAAAGTACAAGCTATTTGATTAGAATTCAGCTGGCCCACACAATGTGTCATAGGGTTGGCGAATTTTTGCGATTCAAAGATAATTTGGTATCAGCTTTGCGGCAGCTTTTCCCAGCTGGTTTGCCTGACCGAATTTAAAACCTGACCTCGGCTAATGCTTCCTCTCCCAGGAATGACAGTGTACAGCCCAGCGCTGTTCTTGAGCCTATCAGCTCCTATTTACAGGTGGCTTACCTGATCTCTGGTGTTGTGCATTACTCTGTGCCATTTGCCACTCCGTTTCCACCCGATCTTCTGCAGTGCCTCACCTATCACAAACAGCACTGCTTTCCCTCCTCAAGGGAATCATGCCTTGGAACTTGGCCGAATCCCCCTTACAAGAAGTATACTAAATGCTTCTTTGAAATCATCCCCATTACTGGAAGCCAGCTCTCTTTTATAGCACAGTAGCAAGCCTGACTCTCAGGCGGCTGCTGCAAATCACCTGATTTCGTAAAAGCCCGTGGGCAGCGGCGAAGGGAGCTCGGCTCTCCGCTCTGCCGCTCCCCTCCCGGGGACTCGTGAGCGCTGTGCACCCCCGTGCGGCCCCGGCAGCGAACCGTGCTACGGGAATGCCGAGCTTCGGATGCTGCCAGCTCCGCTTGGGAGAGCTCCCGGGACACCGAGAGGCTCCGGTGCCCGGGCTGGCCCACGCACAACAACTGTGCTGCAGGTGCAGCCGCTCCTGCGGAGCAGCAAGAGAGGCTGCGGAGGCGCCTTCAGGCTAGTGAGCAGCAGCAATGGATAATCGGAGGCAGAGAATAAGCAGCTAAAGCAACTGGGCTGTGACCTTACAGGCCGTCAAGCTAAGAGCAGTCAAGCCCTGACGCCCTTGCTAAGTGCCTAAGAGTAGGCTCAGTAAGGATGATCAATATTTTAGGGGATATAAAAGACACTTCCCTCACGTAGCCTCCCAAAAAGTGTTGTGTATTGTTAACAGTTATGTTTTTCACTTGTGCGCAGCAATGGGCTTTATAGAGAAGTAACAGGAGAGCCTTACATATTTTGATTTTAACAGAATATAACAACCTTTTAACTTTCATGTGTTGTCCTAAGTGGCCAGAAGCCTTTTTCAGATTAGTACAGATGTTCTGCATTATTTCTTTTGTTTTTTCCCTGCTTAATGTGTTGTTCTAGTAATGGAATGGTTTTTTGGGACTTACAACTCTGTCATGGAAAATGTGTATGCTAGAAACAAACAGTCCAGTGGGATGAGTGGTACATGTGTTATGAACAGTGCCTGTGGAAAAGGGGAACAATCACAAACTTCTTATCAAAGCTGTTAATTTACTCAAGCAAAGTTGTTCAGTTCATCATAAACATCTTTGGAATAGCAAAGTTAAAAATATTTATGTGCTCAATACCTCTGTGTACAGAGGATTACTCAGAAGTATCTCCACACTGAATGACAAAGTAGACTGTAATTAAGTTAGAAGCTGACATTTCTTAGACAAGTTTTCTAGACTTTGCTGTTATGCAATATTCCTTTCTGAGCTTCCTAAATTGTTCTTAAAATGAAATAACATGATTGTTGGAGAGTTAAAAGCAAAAGTGGATTTTGTTCATTTGTTTGGTTAATGCATGAAGTAAGGTAGGATACCTTAAAAGCAGATAGCTAGTTGTAATACACATAGATGCCAAAGACTGCTCTACCATTGCCTGTTCAGTTTGATTTCTCATAAAATATGTGAGTGGAGTCTTCTCACATAGCTTATCTTCCAGTATTGTAGCAGTGCTAACTAGAAGGCAGACTCCTTTTCCCTAAAATTAACATCTCAATAGACTGATGGTACATAAGGAGCAACCATTCAACAGTGCTTTTGGCTTCTAAGGGTAGGAGGAGATGTTATCAAAAATAATAATGGGCTATGAAGGCCTCTCTTGAGACAAGGAGATCCTACTGGATAAAATTTTTAGCTTACTTTCAAATATAAATCTGAGAGTTGAGAGATCTTTCCCCAAAACTTCAATAGCAATTGTTACTGTACTTTGTTCTTGCATATTTCAAGCTGCTACATAAATACTAACACAGTATTGCTACAGCACTTCACAACACTGTGTCTGGGCTCTTTCTAATTTGCATATTATAAGCTAGAAATTAAGAAGGTGAAGAAATTGAAAGTCAAAATCTGTCTCTGTGGGTCTGTGTGATCCAAAGATATTGAGAGTTGCTGATCAGCCAAAAGAAGGTGCAAGCCTGAAGCAGAGTGTTCAGAGCTGGGATTAAAGGCACCACTTTCTCTTCTATGGCAAAATCTGGAACTAAAGACAGGCTCGATGGAACCTAATCCCCAGCTAAGCACATCAGGGGCCCTGGTAGCCCCAAGTGGTACAGCAAAGTGGCCTGCAGCAAGCTGAGCACTTCCAGCTCCTATCAGGAAGACACCTATATGTGAGCGTCCTGCTTTATGAGATCCAGTTTTAGCTTATTATACAAACTGGCAGCAAAATGCTCTCTGCACTAAAAATAATTATGAAGGCAATCAGAGCTGGTATCAGACATCTCATGTTTCTGTTTTTCCGCACTTTCCTTTTGCTCTCTCCACATCACAATACATTGAACAAGAATTCAGTTAATTGGTTTTATGTGCTCATTCCCTCCCTCTCAACTCGCCCATTTTGAACTTCACCATGGAGTACTGTAGAAGGAGAAAAGAGAATTGGGATAGAAGTGAAGGGGGTCAGAAGGAAAAACCACTAATAAGCGATCCCCTCTTACTATAGCAGATTATTTTACTGTATATTATTGGTATTTTTATGCAAAGCAAAAGAGTGCATCATATTGTTTTTCTGGATTATGTAGATTCTGATGTTTAAAATGGGTAAAATACCCCCCATGACAACTGACAGTAAAAAAATTCAGACAGCAACAATAAATTCTATCAGATCTCAATCAATGTACAAATTTCTTCTGTAAGTAAAGGTACCCTGTAAGCCCCTTAATAGAAAAAACCCCCCAAATTAAGAAAAGGGCTAAAATACAAGCCTAAAATATTATCTACTTTAATACCAAAAAAACTGGAATCTAGAATGGCTGAGTGGGGCTGTTGCTGCATAACAAAATATGTTGGCTTTAAACAGAAAGAGGGTCGATTTAGATTGGATATATGGAAGTAATCCTTCACTATGATGTTAGTGAGGCACTGGAACAGGTTGCCCATAGAAACTGTGGAAGTGCTCAAGGCCAAGCTGGATGGGGCTTTGAGAAACCTGGTCTAGTGGAAGGTGTCCCTGCCACCAGCAAGGGGGTTGGAACCAGGTGATCTCTAAAGGTCCCTTCCAACTCAAGCCATTCTGTGATTCTATGATTCTACTACACCTCTACAAGTCGACAACAGCAAACGCCTAAAAATTAACATAATAATTGGACAAGCATCAGGTTGCACTGTTGAAAGGCTGTGACAGTTGCTCCCACATGAAATGACAAATCAAACCCATCGTTTTCTTGTCAGATGCCCTGGAGAAGCTACAAATCTCTTCAATCAGAAAACACAGAGTGAAAGAAATAGCGCTTTGCTCTCCGTCGTGTTCTAATAACATGTGTATAATGATGTACGTTAAATTTCAACATGGTGCCAAACTGTTACTGTTTCCCACTTTACCATAAACAGGGAAGCCAGAAATGGCTGCAGTCCTCTACCTGCACTGCATCAGTGTTTATTTACCTTTCTGGAAGAGCTCTTTTTTGAGTAGCTGAGAAGCCTAAAAGTGGATACAGTCTATACGCCGAGATCAGTCGTTTGTTTGCCGAAGCCGCCTGGCAAAGAGTGACCGAAGGCTGCCCCTCGTGCCCTGCTACCCAAAGGGGCTTCTCTGAGAAATCGTGTTCCTTCCTCCCCTCTGTCCCCGTTAGCCAGCCAGGTGCCCCTAGGGTGCCCCCAGGAACGCGGGGCAGGAGCGGGCCCGGGGCGCTAATAAAGAGCCCGGCCTTGGCTCCCGGCATCTGTACCAGGGGCGGATTTACCAGTAGCTCGGTGATGGCAAATCTTCCCCTTGTCCTGGCGGGGGAGCCAAACGCCATCGATCTGTAGCCGGGAAGGTTCGTGGTGGTTTTTTTTTCCCGGCTGTTGTTGCTGCTGGGTTTATTGTTGGGGAAGTGGGAGGCTCATTTGCAAGCTGGTTGCCCAGCCACAGGCCACGGCTCTACCCCGACATCCCTCCAAATGCACTCCCGCTAGAGACCGGCTATTTTTTGGAGGATCACCCTCAGCACCCCTTTCCCCTCTAAATTCACGGCAATGGTGAGCGGCGGCCCTCTCTCCCATCCTCCTTTTCCCATGAGATGCTTTTCCACGCCACGCGGGGCGGGTATTCGCCGGCGCCAGCTGAGACCCCTCGTCCCGAGCTGCTCCCCACGCATCCTGTCTGTCTGTCTGTCTCCCCGTGCAGAGTTCCGGCAACGCGTCCTACCGATGCTCCATGTCGTCCTCCGCCGATTTCTCCGACGAGGAGGACTTCAGCCAGAGGTCGGGGACGGTGTCGCCGGCGCCGGGGGACACGCTGCCCTGGAACCTGCCCAAACACGAGCGATCCAAGCGGAAGATCCAGGGCGGCTCGGTGCTCGACCCCGCCGAGCGGGCCGTGCTGCGCATCGCCGGTAAGGCGCGGTCGGAGGCGGCGGGACAGGGGGTGGCCGGGGGGCAGAGGGACCCCCGTCCCTTTTCTTTCAGAGCGCGGCCCCGCCGGGCGGTGACTAAGCTCTTTGGCCGCTTTTTCCGGCTGGGTGAACTGATGCGTGTGGAACCGAAACACGCGCAGGTGCGCCCATTAAACTTTCATGCGACAACGCATCAGCGGCCGGGGGCTGCAGCGGCGGCGGGGGCCGGTTCAACGGGGCTGGCGCGTTTTTCGGCCCACAAGGCCGAAGGAGCCCCCGGCCGCTCCGGGTGGAAGCGGCGCGGGACCGCCCGCAGCGCGGGGAGAGGCCGCGGCGGCCGATGATGCTCTGCGAGGGGCGGGGGACCAGGCGCAGGTCTTTGTCCGCTCGGGGCCGGGGCTGCGCTCAGGGTGGACGGACACCGGAACGGAGCCGCCCCGGTGCGCCGGAGGCGCCGGCGGGCTCTGGTCCGCGGCCCGGCGACAAGTGATGTCGAAAATAGGGCGGAGGTTCGCATCTCCCTGGCGAAAGCTGGAAACCGCCTGTAAACGAATCCCAGAAAGATGCGGCGGTCCTCAGTGCTCCCCGGGGACACCGCTGTTGTTCTCCCCAACCACCCCGATTATATATGCGCCTCCGTGAGTCCCCTCCCGGGACACCGTTTCCCAGGGTAACCCATCCTGGCAGCGCTATTAGCGGGGGCAGCGCTGCGGAGCCGGGTTCCACCAGCCGCAGGATGCAGC
>VZRN01001724.1:66370-101325 GCA_013397935.1 Dasyornis broadbenti
GGGGCGGGCGGGAGGCGGCAGCAGAGCTCGTCAGCTCCGCAGGCGGTGCCCTGGCGATGGGGCTGGAACCGGGGTCTGCAGCAGGGAGGTGCCGCCCCCTCCGCGCTCCGAGGGGCGGCTACCGAAACCCGAGCGGCCGCGGGGGCGTTTCCTCAGCCGGGCTGGCAGCGCCTCCCCCCGCCGGCTGCTGCCAGGGCTTTTCTTGTGCCGCCCCCGAGGCTGCCGGCCGCCCGGAGCCGCACAGGCGGGCAGGGCTGGGCTACCTCCCGACCATGGCTGGCTACCTCTCCCCTGCCGCGTATTTCTACGCGGAGGAGCAGGAGTACCTGCAAGCCTACGAAGATGTCCTAGAGAGATACAAAGGTAGGGCAGTGCTCCCCGCTCTGTGCCGCCGCACCCGCCCGGGCGGCCGGTCGCCCCATCGCCCCGCCGGGTGTGGCGACTGCGGACCCGGGAGGCGCTGGCGGCCAAGTGGGGACATTGGTGACCCCGCGTCCCTGCGTGGATCGGTCTGGGGGGAACGGATGTGGGTGACTTGTGCGATAAATAGAAATACCGTGTCACCTCAGTAGCGTGTGACAGGCGCTCCCGTGTGTTTAAGAGTGGCTTTTCCGAGTGCAGTGCGGACACAGTGATTTACGTCTCAATGTGCATTCATATTTAAAGCTTCGGTTTATTTTTACCTTTTTATTTATTTATTTGTGTGTACTAGGGCAAAGAATTAGCTTAGTTCGCATAGCACCTGAGTTTTTTCATCGAATACAGAAAAATAAGGGAAAAGGCATTTATCATGACGAAGATGCACACAGCTAAATTCATCTTGCTAAAAATGTAATCTACATTGATTTCTTAAGCACATCGGGATGGAAGGGATGATTTGGATGATTCATTGCTGATTTTTCAGTACATTTGCTAGTACTAAATCTGAAGAAGCTTATCAAAAGCATTACAGCTCTGATTTTAATTCATGTGCGAAAGGGATGGAGTTAACTGTTCACACTGAGCCTTCATCCCTGAAATAGTTTTTACAGCATGTCACAGCATATGCTGACATTTGCAGTGCTGAGTCCTTTTGTAATATAATAAGGGAATAAGATGTTAGATTTCATATCTGAATTTTTTTAGCTGTATGTCTTCAGTCAGTTCTGAAGATTTTTGTTAAATGGTTTCCACTGATGGGAGTGGCATACTTTAAGACAGCTTGATTTGAAGATACTGATAATTGATTTTATTTATTCTGTGTTGTTAGTGGTAGTATTTTGAAAAATAAACCCTCAACAGATGGCTATTTTGACTATGAGAACTTGTTGTATTTCTCATAGGTCTGAGTGTACTTTATACCCGTGTCACTTGCAATTTCATGTGTCATTAGCAGTATTGACTAATGACTCCTTTGTGTCTGTTGCCCATTGTGTCAATGCAGCTATGGAGCATGTGCACCGTTTCTGTACTGAAACGCGTTAGTGCATTTTAGTTGAGAAATAATTACCATTTGATGATTGCCATCATCAGAAGCACATCTTTATTCCATTCTCTCCTATTTTTAAGTCATCAATTTATATGCAGCTGGTCTGATTTTTGCAAAATTTTGGAGCTAGTACACTGTTTACTTTGTAAGTAAACACTGAAAAAACTTGTTTTTCTGCTTTGGATTACCTTTTATTTCTCGCTAGAATTAGGTTTAATAAGGTTCCTTCTCATACCAATTACTTGCTTAAAAACTTAGGAAAGAGATTAGGCCTAATTTCCCCTTTTTCAATTGGAGTTTTATCAGGTAAAGGACTGAAAGGTTTGGTTTTTACGTGTTGGAGAACAACAGGATTTTAATTAAACTCCGAAAACTAATTTACATCTCTGTAAGAAATAAAGCGTATTCTCAAAGTATTTGAGTATATCATGTTGTGTGGGTAACAGAGTCCATTCACATGCTATTTTCAGTGACAGCCAAGTCCTGAAATTATTCGGAAGGATCCAATGTCTGTTGTCTTAGTTTATAGTGTCGTATTTGGTATATTGATATGCTGTGTTTTGCTGCTCGAGGTGTACTTTATTCAGCCATCTGGAGCAAAGGTAAAGATTTAGACTTGTTTTAATTAAGATATACTGAAAACCTGGAAAACACATTACTTTTTAAAATGTGTTTTCAAGCCAGTCATGATTTCCCATTTGAGTCCCAGTAGTATGACTTCACTACAGCGATTGTTGTTCTGATGACTTGCTATGGGAGCTGATCTAATCAGAAAAGAATTGCTACAATATAGAATTTGAAGAGGGAGTGCCATTTCTCTGAATTTCTCGGTTTTGTAAATATCTCCTTTAGTAAATTTCTTAATCAAATGTGAACTATGTTGACATTATAAGATGAGCTTCAATTTATAATTTTAATGCTGATAGTTCTTTTTGTTTTTCTTTTTACGGTCTGCAGAACGCTCTCATACTCATCTAGGCCATTATCAGAGTGCCAAATTATCTATGTCCCAGCTGTTGAGTACTGTAACTAGCAGAGTCAGCTGTACAAAATTCATTGCCTGTCTTGGAAGGCTTGGGATCGTATGATGCCACATCATTAAGATGTTCAGGCAGTTTGATTTGGGAAGATAAAAGCTGCCTTTTGAAATGTAGAAAAGTGAAATTTTTCTCTGTTTCTGTAGCCAAAGTAGGCTGCGGATCTTCAAGACCATGGAATACCGAGTATCTTGTTGCTTTAACAGTTGAAAGCAGAGCATTTGTGTGTCTCCAAATTCTGTCTGCTGATCATGTCTCTGGCTGTGACAGTAAATAATTAGGCAACTGTTTGCTAAATCTGACATACCACAGAAGTGCTGTTTGCTATGGGAGAAGAGAGTGTTGTTTTCTGATCCCTGGTCAGCTCAGTTGCTGGCTGTCAGGTTTTTTTCCTTGATTAGTAATTATTTGGCAGTATTTCTAAAGCATTTTGATGGAGGAAAAAAGTCACGTTATCTCAGATGTTTTAGAAATCAGGTTGAATCAAGCTACTTATTCAGGGGAAAAAACTGCTTCTTTGTTGGTGGCACCTCTAAGAATTCAAAGGCAAACCCTTTACTGTGAGAGTGGCAATAAAACATCTAGTATAGTTTATCTGAAGCATTTTACATATTTCACATCTTGTTTCTGAATGAATAGGAAGAAGAGAAATCATACAAATATTTATAATATAACTAAAGTTTCAATTTTATGTAAAAAAATGTATTTTAGTTCTCTAGGAGGCTGTAAAGACCTTAAAAAGTTATTCTTGCTACTCTGTAAGTTACTTCACCATTGTCTGGGAACAAAATGTAATAAAATTGTTAGCTGCAGCCTTCTTGATAAATAAGAAAATGTCCAATAGTATTTGATATATACATATACAACTTTAAAAGCTAAATTAACGGCCATCCCTGTCAGAGGGCGTAGGAATGCATCATTCCATGCCATCATTATTTGAGCATTAAATGTCTGAAGATTATGATTTTAAGCTATAAATACAATACATTCATTAGATTTCCTCTGCTATAAATCTGAAGTAAGAAACTGAGAATCAAGATGTGGATATACCATCCCTCTGAAATGGTCACTCTTTAATGTATTTTTTGGTTCAGGTAATAAACTTTTATTTGAATAGCAATTGCAACAACCTTTCTCTGAAAGATTTTGAGCAATTATGTGACTAAGTTGCCTCCCTTTTAACATCATTTTTGGTGTGGGCACATCTGTTAATGACTGTGTGTTTGCAGTGCATAGAGTTGTGTTGAATAAATTATAGTTATTCAACAAGGTTCTTTTAACTATGGAAGGCCTTAAATTTTGAAATATATAGTGTTATCTAGGCTGTGCAGAGCTTTTAATGCTGTAAATTTATACATCTACATCTGCAGGAAACAGAGCTATTAGACATTCAGCTTGACTGCCCATGAAAAATAAAACCTTGCGGTTCAAGGATTTCATTAAATTGTTGCTAATGCTAGGAAAGGTGTCACATGAATGTTTTGTTTGGAATGGGTGCCTGATTAGTGCTTCCTTTGGGTACTTTGGGCTTGCTGCATAGCCCTTGTGTCTGCAGGAAGGAGGGGTAAGTCTAGGACTGGGGACAGCAAAACTCAGGGCGGGTTGTTAAATCTAGGTGTTTCTGTTTCGCTGTTGGCACTGCTCTCTTGCTTAAAAACAGTCTGTAATACTACACATTCAGTAGCACAGCACACGGCACAGCAAACAGCTCTGGTTCTGTATTCTGAGAACAAAGACACTGGAGATGGACGAGAGCTAGCAGGTCATCTGATGCATTTTGTTGCCTGTGTAGGCTTCAGAGACAATGTAATTTGTTCTAATGATTGATTGAGGGTAGTGTCAAGTAAAGCTGTTCTGGCATTGGGTACAGGTTTTGAATTAAGATAAAAGCAAGAGATGCCTGTTGTCCAACTCCTTTGAGGAGGGAGCGTTTGCACAGAAAGGTTTTTGTACATCTGAGAGTGAATTGCTGCTGCATTTTAGGAATTTGGAGGCTCCTAAATGTGTTTGGTATCAGACTTATTCCAGGGATATTCTTCTTCAGAGATGACTTCACAGAGCAAAGACAGGAAGGAGCCATGACAGATGCTCCTGGCTCTGGAATATGTGAATTTCTGAATTTCCTTATTTATGCTTTGAAGTTGGGGCCCTGAATTTTTAGTCAGCAGAAATCTTGTTCTTCTGGGCTTTTGGCTGTGAACTAATTGGATCTTCTGCTTCAGGGATCTGATTTTGAATGCAGAAGGAAATCCTGAAGTGAGTAATTGATTAGGTAGTTTCCACTATGGATGATTTTCTTTGACCTCTTTTCAGGTGCTGGTAGTATCTAGCCTTGGGTTTGATAGTTTTTTTTAAATTTTTTCAAATGGGGAACTTATTTTGGCTGACTAGTGGGCACGTGTGGATTATCCAGATGCATGGCGCCTAATCCTTTTGTTGCCACCATGCAAATCTTCAGCAAGACAACACGGTTTCCCATGTTCCTTGTATATTTCCTACAGCAGGTTAGCCTCTTGGGAAGGAAGGATTGTAGCCAACAGAAAATGTCTTCTATTTGGGATGGAAACATAATAGCTTTTGTACTGCCTGAATTTGGAGAAAATTATGGACAACTTGGGCCACCTAAAAATGTAAAACCTGCAGTTTTACTCTGTTTCAACATTCCTCCTTATTTAAAGTGGAAGGTCTGACTTTTAAAGGCCTTGGAGATGGGATAGTTTCCTGAGTGCATTCATCCTAAATATGAACCAGATCTTACTGATGTAATTTGCGTGAGCTCTTCATTTGAGCTTTGTTGAAGAGGTCTTGGAGTAAAATAACAAGAACCTGGATGCTGGGCAGTTCAGAGTTGTTTGTTTGTGTAAAGGCCTTGAGATTTACGCAGCAGTTCCTGAAGCTGAGTTTAATGGGATACATAAGATGTGGCTGCCTCTCCATGATTTTAGTAGGTACCTATTTGGTTGACTAAGGCAGACAGAATTTGATTCAAATACCTTTGGTATGTGAATTGGAGCAGGGATCAAAAGTCTGCTTCATTTCTTTTCTGGTACTTCCCAATTCCCATTGAGTCAGCAACATCTTTTAAATAGAGCTCATAGGAATATTCCATAATTCTTTTTTTTAGAATGAAAACCAAGAGGTAGTGAAGTATGAAGGGAGGAGAAAAGGCAAATAAACTTCAGTCACTGTTGTGTTAAAAGGCTTGTTTTGCTTCAGTCTGTATTTTTGGTTGAGGTGTTAGTAATTGTTTTCTGTGATCTACTTGGCTAATTTCTAGTGGTATTTTGCTTGAAAGCCAGATTATGCTTTGTTTTTTTTCCTCTACACTGTATACAACATGCCTGGTTTGCGGAGTTCATTCCACCGTTTCAACATGTACTTGGAATTAACTGCTTTGTAAAATAAAAATGGGCTTATTCACATGCTTGAATTTAAGTGCAAGTATTTTATAAGTTCAGGCTTAAAATAATAACGTTTTGTAAATGTCAAATATGAATACAGCTTATTGCTGCATGCCTGAAATGTTTCCTGTAAAACATCATTAAAGCCATTTAATTCAACAAAGCCTTGTTTTTCTGTAGTGGGTGAAAATATTCATGTACTGAATGCTTGCAGTCAACCCAGCTTTAAAACAGGTGAAACAATACTTACAAAGACGCTTCAGTCTGCTGGTTGAATCCTGAAGGGCATGTTAATAGCCAGATCCTACAAGTTGATCTGTGTAGGCAGACTTGGTGCTTTTGTGGGGAAAGGCTGGCTTTGGAAATCTACCCACACAAGTCTCATCCCAAGACTGGGGCCTGAGTAATAGTTCATCCTTTGATAAGGCATATTCCTGTTAAAATCAGGCTTCCTGTAGAGTATTTCAGTTTGGCTGTAGCTGCATTAAAAGGAAGTCAGCATGTTTCCAGATTTAATTTTATTTTACCTGGTGAGTACATAATTTTGCTGTGGAATGTTAATCTATCAATTCTTTGGATTTTCTACAAGATGACAATAACTACCAATAAATCTATGAAAGAATAAGATTCTAGGCAAATGTATCGAGGGTTAAATTGTGCACCTCACAATCTCACACTTGGTGTAACTATTTCTGTAAGACAAGGAGGATTAGGCCTCTGATGGGCTTTCCAGTGGCATAGGCCAAAATCTGCTCTTGATTATAGCCACATGGCCCTTTTGAACTTGGTTTGCTTTTAAAAATATCTTCATTGTTCTGTTTCATAGTTAACATGTGAAATTACAGTGTTTAATGATGTGTTCTGCTATGCATATAAATACAGATCAGCAGTTAAGTGGGCTTCATAGCCTAATTGTGTTGGAAAACTAAACTAGTTTGGTCTGAGGTTCAGGTATCCAGCTATCTGACAGCTATGACACTTGGCACCACGTGGATCTAAAATTAGTAGAGCTCTTCTATACTGGGATTAAAAGATGTGTGTTTGTTTTAGTTCACAAATTGGGTAAAAGTCTGACTCTTTATGCAGTTTTCAGAGGCATATTTTGGGCATTTTGCAGGTGAGACCATAGGTGAACAGAAAAGTTCCAGTAAGTCTCTTGCTGCGTACTGAAATGGATATCCTGTCAAAGTCTGCTCACAGGCTTTGCTTCTGCCTGATCAGATTACCCTCTGCGTGCTCCTCATGTGACAAGTCTCCTAGGCACAGAAGAAGCAGCATTAGAAAATGAGTGTAATTATTTGGACAGCCATTCTGCAGTAATAATAATGATAAAGCATCCTGAACTGTTCAAGCAAAAGAGCTTTTTTGAAAGAGAAATGGCACTTGCAATGCTGTAGTTTTTATTCAAACAAAACTTCTGTTAATTTTGGTGGGAGTCAGGAACTTAACTATTGATGTTTTTAAATATTTAATGCTTGAAATTACTTTTCCTTTAGATAAATTTTTAATTTAGAGATAAAGGGTTTACGTTACATCCTAGGAATTAAGAAATTATTAGAGCCCTTCTCTGGAGAAGCCACTGCTGTGTAGTTGTATATAACTTCTCGGAATAAGATATTATTGCTAAGGTAGTTAATGCTTTCAGAGTAGGATATTTTCAAAAGAACACATAGCAATGCGATTGCTGTCCCAAAGACCTTTAATAGCAATTAGACTCTTCCCTGCTGTTTGTGCCTTGGAAGTTCTCCTCCAGTGGCTATACGTATATTGAGATCAACTCCTGATGTTGGAAACCATTTCATAATACCATGTATTACAGATTAGTTCTGCATTTAAAACTCAGTTTTTGAAAAGTTTTAAGTATGAACTCTTCTGGGGAGAAAAATTAACCATAATTTTTAGAAAGAGTTGATTTCCAAATTAAAAAGAGCATACAATTCAAACATACCAAAATTTTCTTTGTAGAGTAGACTTGTTACTTAGGTTTTATGCCTTCTACCCTCTTCATTAAGTTTTTACAAAACAATTGCTGAGAAGCATTTGTTGTGGTTTTGGGTAGGTTTTAGTTTTCCTTCTTTGCAGGAAATTTTTGTCTACCTCCAGTTTACGCTGGAGTTAAAGCAGCATTTGGGTTAGTATCTCTTTAAAGTAGAGAAGAACAGACACAGAGGAGCTCCAGGAAGAAAGCCAAAGTTGATTAGGGCCCTTGATGAAATTACCTTATAATTTTACGATGCTCAACAGGATACTTTTGCATTGTTCTCTTTCAATATTTTAAAATAGAGCTCTTGTTGATGAAGTCCATATACGTCTTGTGAGGCCAGATCCAGCCTACCTCTGAGAGCATCAACCCAAATTCTCATTTTCTGCAAATTGTATTAAATGAAATCAGATTGATTCTCATAGGCTTGGTATGTTTCTATTTAAATTGTTCATTTACTTTTGCTTTCTCATGGATATACATTTCCTTCAGATCTTGGATTACAGAGTCCAGCCATCCAACATTGCTGTTTAAAGCGGGTGTATGGTAGGACTGAGCAGCATCAAACAGTTGTAATCTAATTTATAAAGATTATATTAGTGTCCTAGAAACAATACATGTTTATGCCTTGATATTTTGACTGTTCTACTGAAGCATTTTTTTGCTTTGGGAACCACATAATACTCAAGAGAATTTAAAGAATTAAGTTTACACTTTGAGAGCTTGTGTGTCTTTGCAATAATTGGCAATTTAATACCAAATGTAAGGATTTGATTAAATAACAATAGTGAGTGGGGGATCACTTTTATTCTAAGCTTGAAATGCACTTTGAATCTGGTGCCTAGATTTTTGTAGCCGCTTCAGTGACAACTTTGTGGATGGTCTGCTGGAGGTCTGGGTGTATGACTAAATTGTTGATGGATCTCTGTGTAGTTTGTGCTGGATATTGGATTTTTCTCTTTCCATTTCCTCAACCCCTACACTTTGAGTCTACTGACTGCTGATCGTGGATCATTTGATGTTTTTTGGGAATGCTTCAACTAGGGGTTGAGGGAAGTTTTTGTTTTTTTGAAAAGACTTTGTTCCTAGCATCTGGAAGACCCAGAGTGATTCTGTTACTCTAGCATTGGTTTGCCTTTATTCCTTCATCACTTTTAAGTTAAATTTTAGCTGTAGGTTGGATTCCTTGTGGGCCTGCACCTTCAAAGTGCAGGCAGAAGATGGGATTCCTCTGAGGGGCTTCTTGCACGCTCCAGTACCAGCTTTGCAGAGGAGTCAATTGTACTTCCTCATCAGGCTGGTCCCTTCTTTCTCATGATGGAAAAAGAGAAGACCTCTATTCCATTCTCCTTTTGCCTGCCACTGGCACAGAGACCACTCTGGAGCGCTGGCTCTAGTCCTAGGAGGCAGCGTGGGCTTCACTCCCTGAACTGCAGAGACATCCTTGAGCTTTTCCTTATCATAATGAAATAGAAAAACTGTGTGTTGAATGAAATTTCTCAGGCTATGTGGCCATGTACTGGTTCCTGCTGTGAACTTGAGTTTCTAAAGTTAGGATCAAGCCCAACTGGGACTTGAGTATCAGGTTGTGTACTGCTGTGCTCATGTCCTACTGGGACAGAAATTCAAACCTCTTTTAATCCCTGTCAGGGAAAGTGCAGAGATAGGGAACACCACCAAGAGGACAGACAATAGCGTGATCTCTTCTGAATTGACTGTTTCTTTTGCTCTTGGTTTCAGCACTCTGACTTGTACCTGAATGTGTGAGCATTGCTGTTCAGGGTGAGAGAATCAGTCTGAATTTGTACTGCCAGTGGAAACAAATGCTCCCTCCCTGCTGTGTGCGACCAAGTTAATTATGAAATGCACGAAGATGTTTTCTATATCTTAACTGCATTTGAGACTCTCAAGATTTGTTTTACATTGTCTTAATGACTTGGCTGATAAATAATTTTAAGTTTATTTATTTGCTTTTTCCTTTTGAGTAAATAAACAGATTATCACATTGTCTCAGTGACTAGCAGTGTTGACAAATGGCTCAGATGCTATATGAAGTAATGGAGTCTGCTTGCAATTTGATTTGTTAGTCTAGCAATAACCAAAAGGTAGTCTAATTAACGTTTTTGATATTTTCATTTTTTTTCAGTTAAAATGTTTTTAGTTCTATATTTAAATTTAAAAATCTCATCTTTTACAAGTTCTTTCTGTGCCATGATACTAAAGCATTTAATGGCTGTACATATTCTTCAGTGCTCCTACTGTTGACGTACTTAGTGATGTGAGTGTGATTGAATGTAGTAATTTTGTTACATTACTCTTTTATGTAGTATGTCTTTGATGTGAATTTAAGAATTCCCTTTGATTTTTTTTTTTTTTTTTCCTTTTAGGTAGTTCTCAAATACCAAGTATAAGATTTACTGATCTTTATGCAGTTAATAGACAGCTTTTCCCTGATGGTCTTGGTAGTTCAGAGATGCTTACCTTTTTAATTTCCAGGTTTGGTTTTCTTTTACTTTTTGTTTAAACTATATTTCCTATCTTGCCATTGTCTAATAATCTTTCTAGTTTCAGTAAGTCTGTTTGAGTCTTAATGTTTTGGAGTTCTCCCAATCTGAACACATTGGTATCATCAGACAAGACTGAATTTTTTTTGTTTGCTGCCTTCTCCAGCTCTTTAATAAATGTAGAATGCATTGTTGACTTCTGGAAAACCACACCATTCTTCTCCTGTTGGAAGACAGTCAAAATTCAAGACTTTATTATTCTGTAAGCAATTTTTCAGTCTACAAAAAGACTGAGCACTGTATCCTAGCTGGTTTTAATTAGTTTTTGTAAATATGCGTCAAATTTGCATGTATTTATATGTATACGCACACACATGTATATATGTATGTGTATATATATACACAGCCACACACATACCTGTTTTTGCTTTTGACTCAGAAGAGATCAAACAGTCATGGAGGGATTTGGTTTATCATGACAGAAATTATGGGAACAGGCTGCCCAGGGAAGTGGTGGAGCGACCATCCCTCAAGGGATTTTAAAGATGTGTAGATGTGGCACCTGGGGGACATGGTTTAGTGGTGGACCTGGCAGTGTTAGTTTTAAGGTTGGTCTCAGTGATTTTGGAGGTCTTTTCCATTACATTAAAGTTACATTACACAGCATTACATTACAATTTTCCATTATGAGTATTGTTCCCAGTATTCTAGGTTTGGTTTCTTTGTTTTAATTTGTACTTTCCAGTTACTCTTGTTGGAACTGCTCAGAGCTACACTAGTAATTTCTGAAGCTTTTCATGTATTTCTTACTAATTATTTTGATAACAGTGATGTATTTTAGTGTAGGTTTTTGTAAACATTTTTTTCTCTGGTACATTAAGTCTGAATTTGTAGTTAGTTGATAGTAGATGGCTATGTAAGCTGCTTGTAGGTGGATGTGTTTAGGTTTCCTGTGGTGCTACATAATTTATTCTTTGAGACTTCTTGCTGTGATGGAGCTTGGTAATTTTTCTGTAAAGGAGGCTGTGGAGAAAGGAAAAACAAATTGTTGTCTTAAAGCCTATGTCCTTTCTTGGACATTTGGAATTTATTTGGATACTTAGCCTTTGCAGTAGCTTGTCTAGTCTCACTGCTTCCCTGATTCTGGTCATCCATGAACATGTGCCTGTTGTCTGATTTTTTTTTTTTTTTAAACAAAATTCTTCTTTCTTTTTGGTAGTCTCCTGTTTCATTTGTCATCCTGGTTTTTCTCACCATTGTTTGGTTAGGACTTCTATCTGACTAAGAATTTTGCTATGCCAGAAACTTCTCCTGTAGCATGTATCTGTTTACTTATTGGCATTGGACATTTAGCCTACTAGCCTTCTGGTACCAGAGTAAATTATACTCCCTAATGTCCATGTGAAAAGGGATCAACATTGCAATCTCTTCTTTTTTAAAAAATTACTTTATAACTTCCCTCCATCATCTAACAATATCAGTGCTACAAGTAATGGATGGAAAAGTTTTAGAAAAAGAGGGGCACATGTGTATTGTAAAGCAAAAATTTCCTTTAGTACCTAATGTTTTTTCATTTTATCCTGTGAGGATATGTATTTGGGCAATGTAGCTTTGGTTTCGGTTTCTCCTGCTTCTATGTGACTTACCTGTTACGCTTTACTTTTTTTTATAAATATAAATCTTGGTTATTTTTAATGTAGCATATTTAAAAATACTATTATTGTCCTTTTTGAATTCCAACATAATTTTTGTCATTTGAAATCTAAACTGCATTAAGATTTTCTGTTTGGTAGCCACTTATTGATCTAAAATTTGTCTAAAACTGGAACAAGAATACATATGGCGTGAAATCATCATTGTTAAATGCTAGTCACCCCCAGTCTTGTCCAAAATACTGACAGTACATTCTGTAATTATGCAGATAAGTGTCTTGTTAAAGCATATCTTGAGGCAACTGATCAAAATAAAGACTGAATAATGATTTCAAGAATTAACCTTTTAAAATCAGCAGTGTATTTTTTCTGATTTGGAAGGCACTAACTGCTTTTTTTATTAACTTCGGTAATGACATATTTATATTTGCCTCTTCTCCCAATTGTCTTGCCCATGCAGAATGTTTCCTGATGAACGCTGTCAGCTGCTTTTTGAAGGGTGGCATCCTTCATGATCTGGTTCTTCCTGTGAGTTTGTAAACAGGAATTTTCATGTGTCAGTTGCTGCTGATATTTTTAGTATGACAACAGTTTTATCTGCAAGTGAAGCATTTTATCTCACACGTTGGGCTTTTGACATCAGGGTAAAGCTATTTTATGTTTCAGTTGGTATCGCAGTTGCTGTTAGTGTTGGTTTTGGTAATGGGCTTTAATGTCCCAGCCCACCCCGCTGGGCTCCCCCAGCATCCCACGTCAACTCCCTGGGAATGACCCTCCAGTGATCCCACAGCAGGGCTATTCTCCAGCTCCCCACAGCCTGGCACTGCTGGGTTCCACCTGTGGGCCCATGGCCTGGCTCAACCTCAGCCCACGCCCAGGGAGGCTTCCAGTGCCCAGAGATGCCCTGGTGTCCGTGGTTGGGGCAGTGGGATGGGCCCTGGCTGCCAGACCTTGCCCTGCTGCCCCTTCATGGGAAACACCCACCACCCCCAGCACCGTGACAGTTCTGTGCAGACCCATCTTTTGTTTTACCTGTTTGTTTGTCAATGCCATATAATTTCTTTGTTTGTAATTTTGTCCTCTCTTCTGGCCTCATGGTATGTACATGGCAACTTTTCATGTTAGCGTGTGTTTTACATCTGCCTGGCTTTCTGCACCTTCCTGGCAGGCTGTGTTACATCACATCCTGTTTAATATGCTGCCTTTATATCATGACTTGACAGGAAGATCAAATGTGTGCTTGAACATAATGGCTTTTATTATTATCATTAGCAGTGCTTAATTACTTTAACCTAACAACCCAGTGATGGAGACCGACTAGCCACAGAACAAGTTCTTTGCACAACTTAAAAGGTTCTGAAAAGTGACTTTAACAAGACACTGAGGTGGGAAGTGCTCCCTTAGGAGCTAGGAGAGGCTCACACTTCGTGCATAAGTATTGCTAGTTGGCAACATAATTAATTAATGTTTGGGAAATACTGTGATTCTTGTAAGAAATACTCTGCAGTGTGTTGTTATGCTGTTTTAATGCCCACCCCTCAGGCCACCCAGTGTCCAGAAAGCTCCTTTGTCTGGTGCAACCAAGAAATGAAGTTTGAAAGGTACTAAAGCCTTAGTGCAAACTCAGTGATGTTTAGCAGTACGGGCATATGTAACAAAACCATGTAGAAGACAAAGGACAAAATCCAGTCCTAAAGCCTGCCTAAGTTGGGATGTTTCATACAGTGGTCCAGATTAGCTGCTTTCCGCCACTGCCAGCTTCTTTAGGTATCTGAATTTATGAGGATTTTTAGTGTATTTGTGTCTTCTCAGACAACTGCATTCCCAGAGGTGACGCTCTTGTCCTCTGCCTAGGGTTCACCATATGCCAAAGGTCAGACAGTAAGCTGCCTGAATGTTTTCTGTGGTTTACTAACCAGGGAAACCTAATCCAAAACTGAATGCTGCTTCTGTATGAATTTACATAAGAATAACAGTGATTTGAGTGTTTGAGAGCTAGGTGTAATTTTAGGCCTCTCTGAGCAGGAAGAGTTTTGATTGTACGCTACCAGAATGACAGGAGTTTTTTGGTATTTGGGTAGGAATATAATATTTTTCTTTTAAAACTGCGTTACTGGGAGAACATGTAGGAGTAAAACAGCTGAAAGGAAAGCAAGTTATAGATTGGCACGCAGGAGAGAAAAGTGTAGGTTCTGGTCTTTGTCTCTAAGGTTGTCATTGCTTTTTGTTCATTGAAGTTTATATCCATAAAAAATTCAAAGGGTAGGATGAAACACTGAGCTGTACTCTACAGTATGATAACACTTTGGCAAAGAACTAGAGCCGAAGAAATTCTGCTAACGTATTCTACAGTGGCATCTCATATAAAATGTAGAGCTGTCAATAAGAAGAATACCAAGAGAGATTATGATACTGCCATTTGAGTATGTAACTCTCTTGATTGAAAGCACTGATAATGTCCTTCTCCTGAGAAGAGAGGATCCACACAGTGATCTGTGATAGGAAACTCCATAAAAATTCCAGCAGTATCAGACTGTGGCAGGCAGCCCAAGCAGTATTTATGAAAACAGCAGTGAAGATTTGGATGATAACTGAGATTTCCCTTCCCCATAACACTTTCTATGCTGTCGTCTGGCTAAGAAAATGGAAACTCTGAGGAACTTGGGGAGCAGTGAGTGCAGGCTGCTCTCCAAGGGACATGGAGCCCAGTGTGATAACAAGGCTGGTGGACACGCTGCCCCCAGGGCCCAGACCCATGACCTCTGAGAAGGGCCAGCTTGGGGGCAGTAGCTGATTTGCATCCCCCAGGTGTTTTGAGATGTGCCCAGGAGCCTTATGACAGCTCTAAGGGCTAGTGAGTCTGTAGTAGTGCTGTCACTGGCTTTCCATCAGCAGGGCTAATAAACACCTTGCTGCTGAACCTATTTGCGCATGCTTCATCACTCCTTCCCTCCCTGCTCAATACAGTGTTTTGTTTCCCTCTCTGTGGAGTGGTTATTTCTAATATTGTGACATGTTCCTTAAATGAGGAGTCTTTGCAGAGATTTCTTTGCAGTATCCTGTTGCTCAGGAAGGAAAGTTAAAGTTGTTCAGATGGAAAGAAGATGTATTTATTCTGTCCCCGTGGCTACCAATATACCTCCTTGGCATGGTCCGGATAGGAACTGCTGTGTATAGCCCAGGATGTTTTAGTTTAGAGGAGGGGATTATCTGATAGATGAGACTGAAGTATGTGTTGATGTATGGAAGAGATTCTTCCATGGTCTTGTACAGTCATGTAGACTTCATTACTGACAGTCCTTGACTAATTTTTTCATTAAAAGTAAATTTTTTTTTAAAATATATACTTCAGCTTGCCACCCAGGGATAGTTTTTCTACATCTTGTCTTTATGTCATTAAGCTTCTTCTTGCTGTCAAAAAGCCCATTACTGCAAGGTCAGCTTGGGATCCAGTGATTTTGAAATTTATGGATGTTACCTTCATGACCTTATGCCAAATGAAATATCACTTGAGCTATTTTGGGTAGTTCCTCAGCGACAAATTTCTACCTGAGTCTCCAAGCAACAGCATTTGACGATGAAATTCCTGTGGAATTTCTGAATGATGAATTTTCATCTAAAATCTCCCCTCTTTTTAGAACCACATTTAGTATAGAAGAAATAAATACAGGTTTAACATTCACAAGATTCTGATTTCTTTTACTGACTGTTGTCTCCTCTGTTTGTTTTGGTATGTGGAAGCTAAGAAGGCAGAGCTATGTCTTCACAGATAATATTAAAGTGCATAACTTAGTTCTCTTGCCAAGATGCCAGTTGTCTGGTAACCTTTTCCTCCAGCTGAACATCAGGGCTCACTCCAGGAGATCAATTGCTGCATCCTCCACCCCCTTCGAGGATAGCCGTGAAGGGGAGTAAGTGCAGCAGCAATGTAGGGTAAACTCTGAACAGCCAAGCAATACAAGCAGTGCACTTTGGGCTGAGCTGCTGGATCAGATATATTCAGTTCAGGAGAACAGCGTTTCAGCTGCTGCTTGTCCAAGGCAACTGAAATGGCTCTTCCATGCCTGTTGTGGAGAGGATGATGTTGGCCAGTCCTGTGCACAGGGAGTTACATTGACTCACTTGCAATAGGGTATGAGAGTTTTGTACACTGTAATCCAGTAAGACCCAGGGCACATGATCACTTCTGCCATTCAGAAATGCCCGGCCTCACAAGCATCACGGGTTTAAGCACTGCCTGTCTACATCTGAAAGGACTGTAATTGCTGTGTGGTGTTGCAAAAGGACAAGTTGCTCTAGACTAAGATAAAATGGGAGATTACAGTGCATGAGCCAATCTGTATTAGCTGCCTCGTGTGCCTGCTCATGCTCAGTGGTGAAATGGGATGTAACTAACTCTTCTTTCAGCAAGCACTGTGCTTCTAGGCACATCTGACATTTGCCTCAGAGTAACTGTGATATATCTGATATGCTCCATGTCCCTTTGTTGTCTGGCCTCACAGTACCCCACTTGTCTTGGGAAGGCATTTCCTTTTCCAGAACGCAGCAGTCAGCATGATTGCTGTTTGAAGGATTAAAGGTAAGGAGTTCAGGACAGTCATTGCAATACTTTAAACCTTGATTAAAAAGTTGAGGCAAAACTTGTTTTGTGGTTACATCAATGCTAGTAAATTAGTATGATCAGGACAATTCTGTGACACTGATGCCCACTGCCATGCAGGAGCCCTCATTCATGCTCTGAAATTCCTTTTTTCCACATTAGGCTACAGCCAAGCTCTGTTGGGAATGGTGGATGACCCATGCTCACTCTGAACTGCGCCTGAGAATTGTCTGGGAGGTGGACAGCTGGCATGGGCTGAAAGCAAGCTAGGAGTATCTCTATCAAAAACTTACTAGAATGGAGGGGTTTACTTCTGCTCCCCATAAACACCTGGCTGGTGTTTAATTTGCTAGTATGGATGTAGTTTGAAAAGTGTCCCAAAAATTTTTACAACTTCCGTTTTTTTATAATTACTAGGCTACAATAAGTGTCACAGTTGGCTTCTAGTCACATTAATTAAGCAATCTAAATTCTGATGTCCTATTTTAAGGAGTATTCATGGTGGTAAGATTGGAAAAATTGTATGTGCAGATTTAGAGCAAAGACTTTTTATACTGGATATGAAGCTATGGGGAAAATTTTCAAGTTAATAAGTGTTATTTGATTTGTTATGATTTTTATTTGTTTGAGAAAGTATGCCATCTGCTTGAATAAGAGGCTTCAATGCTTTTCCTGACCTCTTTATAAATTGTTGCTTTGCGGGTATGAATTCAGTTTGTGTTTAAAATGAGTGCTTTACAAGGGAGTAATTAATTGCATAGGATAAGCAAACTTATACCAAAGATGTTTCAGGAAGGACTGAAACAAAAAAAAAAAAAAAAAAAAAAGTGAATTTTAGGTTTGGTGGTATGTTCCAAGCAATGCTTATGTGATCGAGAGAGTTATATTTGACAATTGAGAAGCTGCATAGTTTCCTGAGAAACTAGTAAAGCTTATGAAGTGTAGGTTAACCAAAGATGCTTCCTTTCTTCTTAGGCCTGATGGGCAAGGAGCATGCACTAGTACTTGTATATATTTTTAATAAGATTTTCATATTGACGGTAATAGGAAAGTTACTTGAACATTGAAATATGTCAAATTCCTGCAGTGGCAATGTGGCTACTGGTTTAGAGGAGAAAAGGGAATAATGAACAATCTACAATAGAGTTAAAAGCTGAAGCCTTACATATGATCAGTACTTGCAGAATTGTGTTGTAGTAAAAATTTTGGAGATTTTGAAATGGTTATGAACTTTATGCTGCTATGTTCTATCCTGTAGCTTTTAGCAGAACTGGCTACGAAAAAAGCAAAACTAATTTTGTTGGTTATGTTGATGGAGTGGGTTATTCCTCATGTGTTTGTTCCAAATAGGAGTTAGTGTAGTGTGAAAGATAGTTCTCTTAGGTAAGACTTATTACTTTTAAAAATATAATCAATTTGTGTGGAAGAGGATTTTTAAATCATTTTTTGTATTGACGACATTAATTTTGTTTCTTCAAAGTTGAGAATGATAGATTTTTTTTTCCTAAAAAATAGCTGAACTCATTAAAGCGGAATAACTGATTTAAGGCTTCTTCAGAAGTCCTTGAGAGAGCACTTAATTTTGTGCTTGTGTATACACAAACCTGTGCTATGGCTGTGCAGCATTAAATGGTCATTTTTTAAAATGTAGTGACTGTATGTAGTCCAAATATTCAATTGATAAGTTTATAAAAAAGGATTTTTCTCTTTTTTCACAATAAAAATAATTCTAAAATATCAAAATGGCATTTATAGTTTGAAAAAAATGACCAATAATATTTGGCAACTGAAAAAACCCAAAATCAGGCAGTAAAGTAATAAATCTCCTAGCTAGTTGCTGGTACTCAGGAACTGCCAGTCACTCTCTGCTATGCAGAGACATGGAATGTGACATGCAAATGACTGCCTATCATCAACAAAATTTTGACAAGCTTTTAGAAAGCCATGGTAGCCCATAAATATTTTCAGCCGCCAAGCTGGAAGGACTGTGACCTTTCCAAAGTGACATGGGAATGTGCCTTGGATTCCAATGAACACTAGGAAGCATGGTGAAATGAGAGCAACACCCTGAAATGCTAGTGATGCTCTCTGCAGGGCCATGATCAGAACTTTCCAGGGGGGATGCTTCAGCTTTTGATGTGGTTTTATGAGGTGGCCAAGTGCCACATAAATTGTTCTGAACTTCATGGAGAGGAGTATTTGTTGTCACTAGGTAGAGCTGAAGAAAAGATCTAGAAGGCATCTTCTTGTGATTGGATTTATTAATGTATTTATTTACATACAGCTTAAATGTTTATAGAAGTGTTTTCTCCCTATACCAAAGTGGTTGGTTTTGTGTGTGTTTAGTGTAGCTTGAATTGTGAGGTGTATACGTTTGGCCTGATTGCTGGCATTTCTTTTTCTTTTTTCAGATGTGCATAATAATGTTTTGAGCATGTTTCCCTTGTTCCCCTTCTCAAACAATCTTACTTTTGTTTGGCACCATTGCTTTGCAACAGGCATATGGTTTAGTACTTTGTAACATAAGTGTGTAGTTAAGCTGTAGGATACACTGATTCTCTTTACAATAACTTTGCCCCAGACACCTAACTTTATATTCAGACTCACTCATTTGGCCACATTTAATCTGTTTTAACTCAGGTTATACATTGTTCCCCAGTTCTGTCTGTCCTGAAAACTTAAATTGCTCTCATTACCTTTTGGCAAGTTAGCCTAGCTCAGGGGAGAACAGCCGCTGAATACATGAGATGCAGAGTGAAATTGGATTATTTCCCAGTCATTGTTTTCACTGTGATATGAAGATGAAGGGTTGGCAGCTAATGAGTTGCACTCATTTGCATTGTACCCTCTGACAGATTAGACAAGTTGAATAGTAAGCATCAGCCACCTAAAAGAAAAGATTTTAATATATAGGGTGATAATTAGCGTTAACGCTAATTTCAGCTTCAGATAACTCTGTTGGTAGAGGAAAGGGAAAAAAGAAAGATGACCAAAGAACATATTCTATATCAATACATCAAAAAATGTATACTATGATTGCACCCAGATTTTGGGCCGTGAATTTGAATTCAGAATGGTTTCAGAAACATCTGATTCTTCAGCTCTGGATGCTGCTGGCTGGTTTACTGACTTGGGGAAAATTTTTATACTCCTCCTCTTCAAGGCAACTGAGCCACATAATTAGATGGAATTGTCAGCACTGTTTGAGTAATGTAAATATGTAGCAAAATGAACAGAAAATGAAAATGCAAATAGTAGATAAAAAGTATTGCTTTTCCAGCAAATTAGAATGCATTTAAAAGACTAAAAGAGCAGAAAAATATCTTAAAGCTGTGGTTAATACATAAATCTGAGCTCAGAATATCATGCTGTGCTGCAAAATTGTATTTTTACTGTGGCGTATTCATTGTGCTTGTGGAGGTGTATGTAGCAGGAGCAGTAAAATAATAGAACTACTTCAAAACTGTACTGGAAATATGGCAGACTAGGAAGAGCTTAAGTTATATTTATTAATTTTAAGTGATATATATTAGGCATGTACCTAGTTATTTTCTTAAATTTTTAATCAGCGTTTACTTTTTTCTTTTCCTTAATACTTTTCTGTAATCTGAAATAGCATGAAATGCTTGTGGGGACCCAAGTCCAGAGATGACCTCCTAAATGAAATGCTGACATAGATACCTTGTTCCTGTTCCCAGCAGCACAAAACAGGCTCTCCAGAAGTGATGTGGGGTAACTGAATTTGTAGCAGATAAGATCAAAGGCAATGCTTACTTTACAAAAGCCAATAGTTTCTTTTATACTGCCTCTGCATTTTGTGGCTTAAGTGAACCTTTTGAAGTATGAGGAATGTGTTCATCGATCAATTAAGTATCTTTCTAAAGCAAAATACTCTAAAAGCATGTGAGTTTGTGTGACCACACAGCCCTTGAAGACAAGACCTCATTCAACCCAGTGTTGGTTGCTGATATGATACTCATGATAAACAGATTTACAGACCCTGCTAGAACAGCTGATGTCTTTAGTGGAAAGGAGATGACTCTTAATGTTCTTGTCTTTGTGACTATTCTCCCATATTGAAGTTGCAATTACTTTGCATAATTGAAATGGTTGCTGCATAGGGTTAATAGAAGTTTGTAGGAAAAATTAGTTGACCATAATTCTTTTTATTTATCTAGAATTTTTTTTTTTTAAAGAGAAAGTAAATAGCCATGCAATATGGGAGTGTCTTCATGTGAGAAATAAAACTGTAGGGAAAAAAATGCAGAAATTCCTCAAATAAAAAGGCACCCTCCCACAGTGGAAGCTGAAGAGATCACTGCTGTAATAAGGTATCTAAATTCAGTCATCACTTGAAGATCTTGATGAATGTTATAGCACTGTTACTGCAGATTTTGTAAAGGTAAAAGAAAAAGTAAGGTTTGCATGAAGAATTTACAACTAACAAAGAATTAGTGGAGAGGATGATGTGTGTTTCTCAGTCTGCATTATGTGTATGGGCTTGTACTGTCCTGATTGTCAAAAGTGCTTGATAAAGCAAAGGTAGAATATCCCTGCTGAGCTGTACAGATGAGGGAGGAGATTATGTGAAAGATTGGCCCAATTACTGATTTTGATTTGCTTTTATTCCTTTGGGAAGGGAAGTATTTCACTCCTTCATTCTCCTACGTATGGAAAAAAAGCCTTTCTGTAGAACTGAGTGAGTCTGGGTTTGCAAATGTGGGCTGTCAGGTCTCCTACAAAGGGCTGCCAATCTGAAGACTGCCATGGACTGCTGTTAAAGAAAGGAAGGAGAGAGAGTAGTAGTTGCCCTCTTCTCTCCTGCGTAGACCGTGATAACAGATATTTGTATTTCAAAAAGTTGATATATTTTTGCTAGATGTTAAAAGGGCGTTATGATTATATAATGGATGAGAAGATCTCAGTCATTTCAAGACTTTAAATAACACAGCTTCACTCCCCTTCCCTGGTCACTGGATGTTAGTTGATCTGCTGTGTGTAGAATTTGTTCTGGAGAAGTATTTTGAAGTTAGGGTGCATAAGATGGTATTCGAGCTTGAGTTTAGACTATTTTTTGACTTTAAATTTTTTTGGTGATGAGTTACTGTGATGCATAGCTTAATACTTGGGTGCCCAAAACTGATCTTATTCTGTCGAATAACAGATGATTTTTGTTTGTTTGTATCTGTTAGTGGTAAGAGTAGTCCACAATATACAGGGGTTTTTTTGTAAAATAATATTACTAGACTCATTGCGTGAATCATTTTCAGAAGAAGGTATGTTAGGTAATGTTAGTGAGAGGCATTTTTAAAAGCCCTTACTCATTAAAAAATAATAATAAATTACATAAGTGTTATTTCAGACATGGGCTTTTGAAAATACCATGTCATACTTGTTATAGAGCACTTAAATTATTCTATTGCAGTTTTGTTTTTCCTTATTGCAGTTAATATTTCAATGTATTTAAGTCACTTACATATGTAGAATTGCACTACTACTTCTACATGTTGTTGGCAGAATGCTAAGGAGTATCACCTTAAACTGTGAGACTAGCTGTAACAAAAGACCTTGTTATGTGTGTTGTAATTTTTGTGATCAAGGCTGTGACTTCTGTAACATTTCGCTGAAAAAACTCCTCTCAGTTCCTAGCTTTATATTTTATGTAAATGGATTATGTGTTTGAACTTCTTACTATTGAGCTCACTGTTTTATTAAAAAAAACCAGAACAAACCCAAACAAACCACCCACCAAAAATCCCCAAATAAAAATGCCAAACAACTTACCCCCCTTGCCAGTCATGACAGTGTAGAGGGAGGTGCACAGGGCTAAGACAGAAATATCAAAGTCAAGAGTAGTCCATCCCACCTCACTAAATTGTCAAAATTAGGAGTGTGGGACCTAAACTTAGAACCACGTTTTTTGGACATACCCCATTCTGTTAACTACAGAGTACTTTCTGGGTCCTGCTTCACAGCCTGTCCATGTCCTGATTTAATATTGGGATGAGGCCCAAGCACATACTACTCATTTTCCCTTTTCTTTTGCTTCTTTATTCAGTCTGAATCCTGGTTTCCAAGAAAGGAAAACATAGGCATGACGATGTAAGAAAGCTGTAGTGTACTCAGATCGGGTCCTCGGTCTGAATAATCTTACAGTCTGTTGCAGGACATGGATATTCTGCAGTGTAGGTATAGCCTAAGAAGCAATAAAACCGTCTAATGGGCCATCAGCAGATGAGCCAAGAATTTCTGCACTGAAAATTGAAGAATGGTGCTGACTAATGTGGTATAACACAATGGAGACACTGACTTTGGCAGAGAGGAAAACCAAGAAGTTTTTATTTTGTGGTTTTTTTAAAAGCCATACACTCACAGACAACTCGGTGCCTAAATTTTAGGATTTATCTGCTATTTAGAGCCAGTGGATTCAGCCCTGAGATGGCTGTTGAACAACACTTGGTATCAGTCTGCTGGTAATGGTGTGGGAAAACAAAACCTTATTTTGAAGAAGTGATCTCACGTGGTATTTTTGAGTTACACGAGGGCACGACTGTGCTTCAGTTAGGATGTTCGAGGCCAGATGTCAACAAAGTTTATTTCATTAGGAGGTGAACTTAGGGCAGGACTGTAGAAGTAGGTAGTGATGGTGAATTTTAAGCACAGGAAGCAGATGATGTTCAAAGAGTATCAGGGTATTTATTATAGACACATAATACGATGAAGCAAGTCTCCAACATGTAAAACTCCAGCCATGAAAACCTGGTGATATTTCTCTGCTGACCTAAGCAGATTTGCTTTTGCCTCCTTCCTGAAAAACAAATCTACCTATGATTGTGAATACTGACCCTTTAAAAACTGTTGTGATAGTTTTAGTAATTGTGGCTTATATAAGTAGGACAAAAGTAGTAAAATACCTCAAATTGTTAATTTTGCCACTAATCTTTGAGTGACATCTCTCTAGGCTGACAAACATTCCTTCTTGCACGTTTGCTCATGTTTTCTTTTACATGAGGAGGTATGAACTTTAGGCTTGCATTTGATGTGGTTAAAAGGCTTTATATACCAGTGGCAATTCTGAATGTTACAACTTACCTTATAATTGCCAAATATTCTTTCAGAATGCTAAGAAACATTTGGAAATCCATCATTATCTGGCCCATGTTTTTGATCAATTCCCTCAGAATAAAAGTGTGGCTAAGGATTAACTTCTGCAAGCTGGTGAGTTTGCATTTTTGCCTTCAGTATAAGCACTCTGAAGTCATGACACTTGCTCAGGAGTTACTGTTGGTGGCTGATCTAAATGTCGTAAGACAATTTGTGTAAAAAAAGTTAAAACCAAACCTCGACAAAATTTTTTACTTTTATCTGGTAGGTGTTCTTACTTTCTACATACTTTTGGATTAAAAGGTTAGGCATTTTATCATCCAAATATAAAAATGTTTACATGGTTTGAATTGAGGCTTAGCATTGAACAGGGCAAGCAGACAATTATTTCCCCAACTTCCTCAGGGTCTGTGGCCCAATGCTGAGGGAGGTTCAAGCTTCTCTATAACACTCATAGTTGCTTCTTGCTAATTACAGTTTAGAGCTGTGCTTTCTTATTTTTGACACTTCTATTGTGAACGAATTTCCAATGTTGGCTGTCAAATGTTTACCGTATTTTTTTTTAACCCACTTTCATAATATGTATTGTTTCTGTTTGCACTTATCTGAGATGTAAAATCAGTTCAGGAAAATCTAATAGTCACAAATAAAATGTGAGGATTTGGTAAAGGTTAGGTGATGTTGCAGATTAATTTAATGAAGCAGCCCAGGGAATTTGAAGGTCTGGTTGGAGATTGATGGGCCCAGGAAGAAGACTTGACCTTCCACAGATGTATGATTCAGCAAGTTAAGAGGCTTGCTAAATTCACTACTTATAATAAACATCCTTTAGCTGTCAGAACTAAAAATTGCCAGGACCTTTAACGTTTTTTGCTAACAAAATTTTGTTAGATGGGTTCCCATGGCAGCATGTTTTAGGTGCATAAATTAGTGTCTAAAATCCTCTTCCATCTATAATACCAGACTCTGGACAACGTGTGCTCATTATCATTTACTGAAATATTTTCACTCTTGTTTCATAGGTGACCAGTAGCTTAATCATATCACTCCAAAATGGTATATGATTTTCCTAAAACAAAATTTATTTAAAGAAAAATCTTCAAATACCATAAGCAGAGAAGAAAGCAGATACAAAGAGATAAAATAACAGGTGAGGAACCTTACTGAAAAAAGTGCACATCATCTCAAGTTCAAACTAGAGAGTGTTATTTTCTAGTAGTGAGCTTTCTGAGGCTGCTAGGTCATGCACCTTCTGCATATTTTCATAGTAATAGTGTTATCATGCAATTGCTTTATACTGGGGAAAAAAGAAATTACTGGGCCAAAATCCCTGCTAAAAAAGATCTATTATGATTTTCCTTATTTGAAGTTGAAGCTTGACCTTGTAAATAACTGGATTTTATTACAAAAGGAGAATTGTTCAACACTTTTTTTTGTTGTGGAATTTTTTTCTAGTGGTTTGCCAGATATCTGGCACCAGAGAGTAAAATTTGATTTTATTATTTTTTCATGAAAAAATATTTCTGTTGGCTACTTTTTGAAAGATAAAGAATATGGTAAAGATAGTGAAAAATAAAGAATATGGTGAAGTGCACTATGCTGCCCTAATTAGTCTATTTCATCTCACTGTGATAATCCTGGATTATACTCAGTAATTCTACTAACACTATTTACAAGAAACTGTGTTTTTTGTTTTTTTTTTGTTTTTTTTTCCACTTTCCTAAAATGGTTGGAAAGTAATAAAAATATTTTAGTAGTGATGGATAGTCCATAGTTTGAAAAGCACTCCTGCTTGGAGAACAGTAATAGTTGACCAAAAAATTGACTTTTCAAAATTGGAAAAAAATGAGGTGTTTTCAAGGTGAAATACTCCAGAGAAATGAAAATATTGTGAAAAATGTTCAGATGGGGGTGACAGGGCTTGCAGGCCTCCCCCAATGCTTCTTTTTGTCCTGGAATAAGCAGCTTTACCTCTTGTAACCATGGTCGCCCTCTTGCCTGATATTGGTGATTAAAGGGCTTGTTTGCACTAGATTTGAGGGTAAGATCACAGTTCTCCCCTCCTTGTAGCTACTTTGACAGCACTGAAGTAAAACAACTTTTGTTGTGTGAGATGTTTGTTTCCTACCTAGGAATATTTCCACTTTGCTTCTCAGTGAGGGAAAGACTAATAGTTTTGTTCATAGAAACTTGCTTTAATATTTAATTAGTATTGAATTAGGTTTTCATTCATGCCCATGACAGAAATTATTTTTAAGGTTCTCTAAACAGTTCCCTACACTTCCCAGGTAATGCTTGAGGGGGAGAAACAAAATTATGTAGGTATACTTACTTTTTCTATAATTTTGAGTCAAGATAGCACCTTTTGAAGTTGACCAGTTAAATATTAGACACCACACCAGTGCAGAATGGGACTACCTCTTGCTGCACATTGAAACTATGCATTTCTGGGTAAAGAGGACACTGACGTTCTAATTTCCAATTCTGCTGTCAGCACTAATGAATTTTCAATATGCTACTGCAAGGTCTAGGAAAATTGGAAGGCAGAAACTGGCAAGTAAATGTGATGAATTTATTTTGGCCTTACTGTTGGATAAAGAAGAGCTGGAAAAGTCAGAGTCTGCCAGACAGAGCTTTCTGGCAAGAAGAGCTGCCATACCTCATACCTTTGGAAAAAACACTCTGCATGACTAGATGTGATACAAAAATCTCTCTCATCGCGCCTGGGAAATCGTTTGCAGCCTGTTGCCATCAGTCCAGAGACTGGAATGTTCGTGTCTCTGCAACTGATTTGCATCCTGGGCCAAGGCACAATAACTAAGATTGACTATCACTGATGGATTTCTGTGTCATGCTTTTTTGTTCAAAGTCTGGTGATTACATAGGATTACATTGGATTTTGTCTTTTTATAGTTAATTTTTTTTTAAATTGCTGTTTTCAATTTCTGTGGTACCTATGTATCCCAGATGAACCTTGGCTCCTCACGTTCTGTTGGACTGTAGATGAAAACCTTGTAAAGAGCTTTGTGGCAACCACAGCAACTGCATTGCAGGTTGATACTTTCAAAAAGTTCAAAACAAGCTTACTTTTTTTTTTTTTTTTTTTTTTTTTTTTGCATATTAGTCTTCTAAATTGTTAATATTACAATTTTAAAAGCTTTACATTTTAAAAGCTTTTTTGCAGGGTCTGGTGGTGCAAGAGCAATGTGATCTTATGACTGGTAAAGTAACTCTTATTTCAGATCTTTTCAGTTTATTTGCAGGAATCAGAGACCAAATTGGCTGGAAGAAGTAAGTTACTCTTATAAGTCATTCTAAACAGGAAATTAAGGAGAAAAAAGCATCCTGCTGTGAAAATAATAATGCACTGTGAGCCAGTGTTGAAGTGCACTTAATAGGAAAAATATGTTGTGGCACTTCTACGTGCTTATAGTTTGACCTGTATATTGACTACACTTATTAATGTCACATAATAAATATGCTTACACTGAATAAACAGTACCAGCAATCTGCTAAAGGTAGTACTAAGCAGGATTATTAGTTGTCATCAGAGGTTCTTTTTTATATTGGCAACAATTTTTACCAGGTGATGTAACTTTTTTTCCTGACCATACAAGTGTAGTGGATTAACAAACTAACGGCCCATGTAGTTTCTCAAAATGGGGAACAGATTTATGAATATAAGGTATTTTATTTCTAGTTTGTGGTTCAGATGTGGTAAAGAAAGGGTCTTTTGCCATCCTTTCTATTTCTTTCCAGCTTGAGAAATTTTTAATTCTCTGCTTAGGAGAGTTAAGCCATCAACTTGGCTATTTGGAGAGAGCATTGTCCTAATTCTACAAAGATTGGGTAAACTTAATGTTCTCTTCGAGGTATGTTTTAGAGTGCAGAAATTAATACCTAAAGTGATTTAGATTATATTGACTTGAGTAGCTGCATGATGCCTCACAACAGTTGGGTTCAGCTTGTCAAGTTGTGATAATTGTTCTTGACTGTCTGGGGTCTGCTGGGAGGGGCCTTCATGTTGTCAGATGGTGGAGCTGGCTTCCTCCCTCTTCTGACAGATGGGGAATCAGTTGACCTTCCAGAGATAAGTGTAGAATTAAAATCACATCTTTACACTATCTTCAATACAAGCTCACTCCTCCAGACAATGGTGAAGTGAAAAAACGGACTAAGTATTGAACCTTTGATTTTCTGTAGTTTTCCTTAAGTCATTTATTTCACAGCTGAAGTCTTCATCTGTGATGATCATGGAGGCCTGCATTTGTTTGCTATTGGTGTTTTTATTTTAGCCTTAGAAGCACAGTTCTGTTGGAAGGCTGCTTGAAGCTATTGTAGGTTCTCTTTGTGATACCCTGCTGCTTAGTGAGAAGTACCAATATTCAATTGCTACCAATTGCATCCTTTAGCTAAGATGGTCATTTAGGCTATTTGAACTAGAATACTAATAAAACCAAAAGAGAAGACGCTTAAACTTTCAGATGTGGTCCCTACTTTCACCTGTCTTGCTTTTTGTAAGAGTGTTCCTCAGGGTCTGGGTGTTTAAGATGAGGGGTATGAATCAAGAAGCTGGCCTGCCTGGGAGAACATATCCCTGTTGTTCATACTGCATAGCTGTAAGATTTTTTTGGCTAGCAATGTGACTCCTATAAAAAAACTGCTTCCCAATGCCAATTCTGGTTCTGGAAGCTCTGTAATGAGATGCCTCTTAAAAGTAGTTAGGTAATGAGACAGAATCCCTCAGCACTTTCCAGTTTCTCATCCCTGGAAGGGAAAAGTTGAAGTTAGTTATTTTAAATTCACTCTGATTTATTTATATGCTGAATCCATTTTCTTGATGGGAACACATATTGCATTCTGGCATTGCTACCTCACATATGGCTCAAGAGGCTCTGATCAGGTTTCTGAACATGGAATTAATCCCATTCTCTGGCTATTTTGGCATCCCTTCCATCACCCTGGACTGTATCAGACCAATGCCAGGTTTCCACTGTACTAAAACTTAGAAGAGTCTAATAATATTAACCCTACCTCCCAGCTTTCTACATTAAGGATATTGAGCAGTCCTTTTGTATCTTAGATCTAGAAAATGAGAGACAGGGAGTGTAATGACATATTATTAGATGGTAATACTTGATGGTTACAAGAGGATTTAGGAGTTTATTTAAAATCATGCTAACTTATTTTCTTCACAAGCTCAGTCCCTGCTGAAATAACACTGTGTTCTGGCAATTGTCCTTGGAGTAAAACTTTAGGAAGGATTTTTTGTTAATCACTATTTTGTTGTTTGAGGTATTTAGGTGACCAGTGTTAAGACTGGTAAAAGAGAAGGTGAATTTATTCAGTTGAAATGAGTTGTCATTTTTCCACAAAAGAATTTTAAGACTCCTTTTCTAAGGTTTAATTGATACACAATTAATACACTGAAGTGTAGCTACTTGGCTTTTTTTTTATCAGACTGTTGAATCAAACTCATCTGCTCTGGGACCTAAGCTTTAGATACCCATGTGAGAGGCTTAAAGATATTGAAGATTAAACTTTCCAGTATTGCTTTTAAATCCTGTTTGTTCCTTGGTTGATAAAACATATTCCAAACATGACTTCTCTACATTTCTTAACTCTACGTATCTATTAACTGTTTATGTGCAAAAATGTACAGGTACCAATTCAGTGGTAACGTGGCATCAGTCAGTATTAGTCACCTCAGATGTTACCAGCTCTCTGTCTGCTAATCCAGAAAGATAGACCTATGTGAGCTAGCAGTTAGTCTGAAGTTGGTGACTATGTAATTATGTTGCTTGTTTGTGTTGTTTCAGTTGTTACAGAAAATTTGTAAGCTTCACTTACGAGAATGGGCAGCTCTGTATCTTAAATCCTCTTACTGTTATTTGCTGTTCTTTCTGCTGAGAGAGTACACCTCCATTTTGCCTAACAGGATACTATTTTGGTAACAAGTAACGAGTGCATTTCCAAGCCTCTTCTCCCCATCTTTATTGTACTAATTTGTGTTTAAGTGTGGATGTATAATAAAACTAGCAAACTTGCTGTCAAGGGATCATGGTGGTTCCCTACATAGTTCTGAATCCTCTTTTGCTGTAATGGAGCTGAGCATTTGCTCCCCAAAAGAGCAGTGCTAAGGTAAATGTTCTCCTTTTCACTACTGCTGTTTCATTGTGATAAATGTTTATGGAAACCGTGTAGCTGATTATTCAGACAAATACAAATGGTACACAAAGATAATGGTTGGCTTTTATGGAAAAAATACACCTTTGGGATCACATTGTGTGAAAAATAATTCACAAAATTGTAACAAGAAAGGAGAGGAACTCCTGAAAAATACCTGTGATGGGAGATATTTTTCTGGTGGGTCTCTGTTTTGGAAATGCAAAACTCCAATGGGTGCCACTGAAGATGGATACCTGTGCTGGGAAAACTGTCAGAATGCATTTTGGTTGTCTCCTTGCTGTTTGTCTCCTGAGATATCAAATATGTATGTAACAGAAGTGGGAGCTGAAGGACTTGAAACTCTCAAGTTTCTAACTTCAATCTCTTTTACTATCAGGGAGATATAACTCCTCTTGCTCTACAGCTGTCAATACAAAAGATTTTAATGTTCATCTGTAGTATTCCACTGACATAAAAATATGATTTAAATATAGTATTGAAGTCCTTGGTGAGTTTATACTTGTCACTGCTTTTTATTGTCTTAGTCATCAATCTGTTTCTTAGCTACTTCGAAAGAGCACCACGAAAAATTGATGCTATTATTTTTCACTTATATATGACTCTTGTTCTGAAGCATCACTTCTTGTTGCAATCTTCATTTTTCAGTGGCTGTAACTGAAAGCTAAAGCTAAACCTTTGTTTTCCCAGAAGTTTTATGCAACTGAAGTCAGATGCTGGGAATTTGGATTCTCATGTTACCCCCCTTGGTTGCTCACTCTATGTCATCATGGCTGTATCTTTGGGTTTGGTGGCCCTTTTGAAAATGCCAGAGCATTTTAGGATGCTTATCATGCCATGGCCATGAGAGTGGGGTTTTGCCTCTGGGCAGTTTGGTCTTTGTGGCTGCACAGCTGTTGTTACAATGATGGTGGTACTTTCCTCTTTGGAATCACAATCAGCTCTCAGACTGCCACATTTATTTAAATAAAGTCTCCATTTTTATCTCACTGAGGTTAACAGAGGTGTTTCTCTTTGATTGTAACATCTTTTGTTCAGACTGTAGGCTTTCAAGAAGATAGAAGTATACAAGGATTTAATTTTTTATATTAGGATTAACTGAGATTATGAATTGTTCAGTGTTTAGTCAAATCACTAAAGAAATGCTTATGATTCACAATGGTGCAGTACGTTTGGGAAACTCATGCCACTGAAGTTTAAGGAGTTAAGTGTAAAACCGATGAACTCTGATATAGAATTGAGTCATGAGTGTCTTACCTTTCTTGTGCATTTGTCACGCAGATATGGTATGTGACACTTCCTTATTTCATCATTTGGGTTCAGAATTCTGTTTTCCTTAATATGTCTTTTTCTAAAGTATTGTGTTATCACTGGTCCTCTTATTTTTGTGCCTTGCAGCACTGACTGTTGTTACTGAAGCTTGCATTTCTGGTTTTATATGATTTTAGAAGAATCTAAGTTTATATTACAAATGAAGATGTTTGTCTTGGACGGTAACAGTGAAAATTTTGGTAATATGAATCCTAAACATTCAAAAGCTGAAAGCAGTGGAAGGGGGGCTACTGAAACCAAAACAAACACACACAATAAACCCACAAAAAACCAACAAACACCCAGAAACACCCCTGCCTTTATGAATTTGAAACCATTCTTGTTTAAGCCAAAGTTGGGGTTTTTTTTTTTTTTTTTTAGTATTGTGAATAGTCAGAACTATTCACAGGTATCAGACATTTAGATACAAAAGCTTTTTTTTCCTCCAGATCACAGGGAGTTGGGATGGCTTAGAAAGGGTTACTGGGACAAAAAAAAAAAAAAAAAAAATCCCCTAGTGCAGCTTCTGCAGTTAGCTTCAGGTTAAATAGCAAAAAAAGGGATTGCCCAGGTGTCTGTGGAGTATTTGTATAATAGCACAATTTACAGTTAGGTTAGGTGAACAGGGAGGGCTTGACAGAGTGCATATTGATTGCTGGTGACAAGTAAGACCAAAGGTATTTGCAGCACCCGGTATTGTTTTAATGACTTGGCCAAAATGATTGTATTTACCTTCTGTAAAAAAACCCTCTAAAACTGGCAGTGTTGGAAAAGATGATGATGATTATTTAATTATATGAGGAAATGAAGGAAATGATGGCTTTTACTATGCAGACCCTTTGACTAAAAGAGGCCGTGTGAGGTTTTATGATCTGCACTGTAGGATAGACTCAGTGCCTTTTTAAGCATTTGATGTAAAAGAAGATTAAATTAAAAGTATGAAAAGGACCTCCTCCAGGAAAGAGATTAAGAGGTGAAACTCTCAAGTGAGAGGGAGTTAAAAATCGTGGGTTTGTTTTTTCACTTGTAAAGGAGTTATTTGGTTTACTTGCTCGAATAGCAGAGGATGCTGTAAGACTTCTACATTCTTTCTGACCAGCTCATAGGCTGTGGCTGAAATCAGCACTAAACCTGTCCTGAAGTAACATTCAGTTCTCAAAGCTCAAATAGTTGAATTGACAACTACCACCCAGAAGAATTTTCTGTTGTGGTTTTAAATCTGCAGTGTTTTAGAAGAATTTGTACATTGAAGTCTTCTATGTATTGCAGACCATTCCCCAAGTGTGTTGACTCACAAAGATCTTTTTTGGTGTTGGGCAAGTAACTTAGTGATAAACAAGTTAGGGAAAACAGTTCAAAAGCAATGGCAACAGCATGGCTTCATCTACATGATGAATGTATTGTATGTGTCTGTGAAGTTATTGCTGGGAGCTGCTGCAGAAGAGGAAGAACTCGGCTGTGTTCAGTGTGTTCCTTACGCAGTGCTGAATGTATGACATGAAGCGTAAGAGCCTGTGCTGATGCAGGAGCTGACCTTATCAGAAGGGAAAATAGTTTTAGAAATAGTTTTAGTATAGTTTTAGCTTTTTATGGGAGAGCATGGGGAAAAACTTAGTTGTGCCTGGAAGATGATTGTAATTTATTTTCATCATTCTTGGCCTGATTTGTTGTTGTTTTACTTTTGTGGAATAGTGATGCAAATCTCTCAGTTTCAGAGGTGACTTAACTTTGGCAAAGGAATTGTGTGGATGCAAGGCACACCCATCGTTGTTATTTAAATGTTTCTATTGCAGTGCCATTTCGATGGGTGGGAGGTGAGGATACATCTGTCCTCTGCATGAAGGAAACCAAGTGCATGGGATGTGTGGACAGGTGGATAAAAAGATAATCTAGGAAGAGAACTAGGATGATTTGGCAGACTGTTGATATAAATCATTTTTATGGAAATCCAGTTTTTGGACCAAGACATCTTTCTTGAATGGAAAGAAAAGTAGATACTTTGTAAAATTTTAATTCTGTAACTTCAAATTTCTGTATATTCCGACATCAGATGGTCTCTTTTCTGTAAGCACTGTTGATAGATACTTTTTATCACAGGGACTACTCATTGCAGAAGATAAACAGCTTGCATTAATGCACAAATTCATATACACACCATGTGGAATGCCATTACATGTTTCCCTTGTAACTTTAAAATATCTCTTATAAGGGGCTGTATGACATCCTAAACCGGTTTAGATGAAATGGTAGTTGTTCAGCCTTTCACCTGCAGCTCACTGGGGTGCATCCAGCCAGGACTTGGCCGACGCCTGGGCCCCAAGGGCACCCCAGCTCTGAGTGACCCAGCCCATCCCTGCTGGGACTCCCCCACGTGCCCATGGTCCAGGCAGGACCCATGGCAGGTCCTGCACCAGTGATTGCACAACAGGGCCAGCTTCCAGCTCCCTGTCCCCTGCACCCAGGTGCTGCGGGCTCCAGCTATGCCCTGATGGGAAAAACATTAAAAAGTGCAAACAAGAACCTCGCCCCTGGATTTCTTTTCTTTGGCAGCCAGTTCAGCTCCAGCATTGTTGGGCAGCCAAAGACATACACAGAAATGCTGCAGTAGTCACCTAGATTTCTCTTCATTTTGCTCAGGATGGATTTGATTGTTCAGTTGGTCCCTGTCGTTTCTCATACCCCTTCCTGGCACCAAGATAAAGTAATTTCTCCTCCTTGGACTACTTCAACCAGAACATGTTCCCATTTGTTTTAATTTCTTCTGCCAGGTGCATCTGCCTTATAGCTGCAGTGAGGCAAAGTAACTTTAGCCTTTTACTCTGTCTTGCCTGGTTTGTTCACCCCATCACTCCTGGAGCCCAAGCAGGGCTGTTACCTTTTCCTCTCATCTGCCTTGAGCTGGAGATGGGACGTGACAGGCTCCTGGATGACACGGTGTATCAGCACAGTGCTTATTAATTCTCTGATGGTGAGAGCCAGAGGGAGCAATGGCCAAAGCGCCTTCCATGAGTGAATGCTGTTTTCATGGCTAGAAAAGTGCAAGAGAACTGTAATTTCTGTTTACAAGTGCATTTGCAGAACAAAAGCTACTGAAAAAAGTGGAGGAAAAAGGTATTATCAATTTCAAGAGTTTTGAAAGGAAAAAGCTGACTTTGGAGAGAGATTTTGACTTTGGTAGAAAGAGCAGGCCCTAGCCTCTTATTGGACTAGTTTAATTTTTTTTTCTCAGTTTTAAGTTAAAAAAGACTATATAATTATGAATCATGAGCCCTGCCTTGGAATAGGAATTGATAGAATGAAACTTGCAAATCCAAGATAAAAATTTCAGCAAATCTTTCCAATTAGGTCTGACCAAAAGTCTAAGCATGTCTTTAAAACAAACTAGCTAAGTATTAATAGCACTTGTTAAAATTTAACTGAAGGATTTAAAGAGCTTGTCTGCACACACTTAGAGGATTCCTTGGGTGGAGGGACTGATTCCAGAAGAATGATTTATTTTCATGGATCTTAATTTGCTGGTATCTAGTTTGTCTATACAGTCAGTTTAAACTGGAATAATATGTGGCGATAATGTTCATCAGGTTAGGTGAGTTAGTTCAAAATATTTTTAAAATTTTCCCTGTTTCTCGACTGCTTCTGGAACTGGTGCACCCTCTTTCCAATGTATTCTGAAGCTGTGAGAATTGAGTGTATTAGTAAAAAAAAAAAAAA
>VZRN01001724.1:101333-178619 GCA_013397935.1 Dasyornis broadbenti
AAAAAAAAAAATTGGAAATTGCAAATTTTAGAGAGTTATGGCCAGGCTCTCAGAATGGAAATCAAGGCTTGTGCTATGAGCTAGTTCAGAGGAATTGTACATGACTGAGGCAGCATGGACCTTGTAGGAACCTTCTGTATGAATGAAGATGGGTGTATGGCTGAGCTGCCAGCTTTTTGTCTCAGTTACTTCCCAAACCAGTTGAATGTTTTTTTTGGTNTTTTGATTTTTTTGGTTTTTTTTTTTTTTTTTCTGTTCATGGGTCTTGCATCATGGTTACTAGAATTATAGAATCCTATGCTAAAATTAGTATTGGAAGGAGAGGTTCTTCAGAAAAATTTTTCGGAGTAGGGCCTTTGCTATTTCATTATGGAATTTCTTTTCTCATTTATGAGCCCATTCAATAACAACCATAACAACCTGGAGTTTTAATTTTATTATGTATACATATATTAATCTTTATTAATTACATAACATAAATCTGTAGTTTTACAAATATATATATATGCTCTTGGGCGGATGTTATGTTGCTTCATCTTGCTTTGCTTTCAGTATTCATTGCTTATGGACTGGGTGGTACAAGGAGAAGTACAGATAGAGCTGTAAGGTTATTTTCACTTACTTCCTTCAAGCTCTTCTCGGGGTGGGGGCTTTAGTTTAAAACAGTTTTTGCAGAAGTGTGGCCTAAAGATGAAAAGAAAAGAAGTCTGCAATACAGGCCCATTACTGTATTATTTGAGTACTTTGCACAGTGGAAGACAGTCCCTACCACAGTACCAACAAACTAACAAAGAAATACAATAAAATGTTATCTTTTTCCTGTCTTTTGTCTTCTAACTTTTTATTGCCTCACTTAACTGTGTGAAGACAGAAAAGTGAAATACAGTTCATGCTGTACTGCAGACACAGGGCCCAGTGAAGTGGTGGGGAGCAGATGCAGTCAAGTTCCCCATCAGAGCACGCTGGCACCCAGCTTATGCGATGCCTGCAGACATGAACAGAGGGCTCAATGACTGTAGGGAAGTGTCACAAATAGCTTTGGTGCCTTTATTGTTACTGTTTCATATTAAAACACTCAGTTTTAACCACCTTTTTATTTAGGTGTGTTCTATGCAATTTGGAGGTTTTCCAGTTGACTCACAAAATACTGTGACAACATTTATTGTGTCCACTTTTCCATTGTACTGTCAGTTTCCTAAATATGTAGAGCTGAGCACTGATTGGCATGTTACCGCTTTTCATTTATCATCACTTTATTTCTGATTTAAGTTTCAGTTTTTTGTTTTATTTTCAAGGGATTTATTTTGAAAGTGGGTGTGTTTGTATATTTATCATGTTTCTTTCTGCGGATGTCTAAGCCAGCCACTTTGAACAGGGCACGAGCTTCCATTTGCTGTTGCTAACTGTGACTCATCTGTGTTATTTTTAACATTATAAGCATGAATTTATTTTTTCTTAAGTAATTCTGATTCTTTTTTTCCTACAGCTGAGTTTTTCATTTTATCTACCATAAATCAATCTGGAAACCTAGGTTATATAACTAACACAGGAAGCTACCTAGAAGTGAATATTTTAACAATCGCTGTTGTGTTGTAACTGGAGCTGTTAATGTAGGGCGACATTCTTGCCCCTTATTAATCAGTAGGCTTTGTGCAGCTGTTCTGGATGGCATTTGGGGAGACAAGATCCATCACACCTACAATGCCAGTAGAGTCCTTGAAAATGAGGAATGTCACTGCTGTAGGCTGTATGATTTTTTTAAAAAAGAAAAGTGTCCTTGAAAATCATGGACAAAATTATGCTTGTAAACACATCCAGAGTCCTGCTCATTTGGTTCAATCCAGTGAAGACCTAAAGGAAAGAATTAAATACAGACTTGGGTTCTTTTTTTTCAACCTCCTTAGGAACATTGTCAGAGCCAATCTTAAGAATTTTTTCCCTCATGAATAGTTGTATTTTCACAGAAGCCAGAACTTCTGCTGTGACTACCTTTCTAAGTAATGCTTTGCAAAATCCTGGTTTTCTTAATAAACTCCTTCTCCCTCCATAGCAATGTCATGCATGCATCCCTCAGAGATTTTGGAGGCAGTCTTCAGTACTGTGTGACTAGTCCAAGGAAGTACTGATCTGCCTGGGATCCAGCTTTAAGCTTTATAATGTTAATAAATATTGTATTTTTTGCCTTTTTTGACATAGTGTACAACTTCATAAGCCATTAGTCTATAAAATGTTTGCCGCTGCAAAGACAGTGGTGCCAGGCCTGTCTGTTGGGCAGATTTTTGTGTTCTTTACCTTTTGATTGTTAATATTCAGTAATCTTTATTTCTCATAAAAATACAGTGTTTAAAATATACCTTCTAGCACGAGTCTTCTGCACTTTTGCTTGGAGTATCTTGTCCTGTGGACTGGTTTTTAAATTATGGACTGCTGCTGCAGCATCTGCTCCAATGACTCCTTATTTCAAGTTTATGGTCTGCACAACTCTGGATCTGGATTTTTTTTTTTTTTTTTTTCTTTTTTTTCATGAGACTCAAAAAATTTGATATTCCTCATAGTAATTTACAGATAAGAAATATATAGTCCCATTCTGGTATGGGGACAGTTTCAGAAGTTCTGTGTTGAGACTTTGCCTGGGTCGTGTCTGTATGTGGTTCGTGGAGCATCTTTGCCAAAGATAAGTTTTATTCATACCTTCTTCATTGTTACTAGCGGAAAATATTGCCTGTTTTCAAGGGGGTCATTTAATCATGTCTACTGTTGTTTTGTAGCTGCACCTTACATGATAAAACACAATTTTCTTGAGGTTGAATTTGCTGCAGCAAGTGTAAAACAATCCTGATGTGCAGGACAACCTGGTTGTTGACAAAATACTATGCAATGGTTTCTCTTCACCCCAAGCTGTAGTTGTAGCGCTTCTACACTACTGTAAAACCAAGTATTTCATATCTTGTCAGGATCTTGTGACTAGGCAGACTAGTATCTTATTTCATTACAGTAATGTCAGACAGTAATTAATTTGATCCCGTTATTTCAGGCAGTAACTATTTGAGGCTTACAAGCCAAGCTTTGGACTGTTAGCTTTTGGAGAAAAAAAAAAAACAACTCCTCCTTTTAAAGGTCTCGGACACTTATAAGACTCCTTAAGTGTCATCTGACCTTGCTATTAGTAAGGTAGTGTGGGTAATACAACAGTTCAGCTAGGGAGCTTGCTGCTCCGTGGTTGACCTATGTGTCTACGTGCCATAAACAGACCTCCTTTACACCCTTCTATATTCCCTCTGGCTGGACTGGCCATGGCCTTGTCTGCAAGCTGCAAAACAGCTATTTTGGCCTGACAAACTCTGGGGTGTTTTTAGTATGTGTCATTGCATATGTAGGACAAGACTTTGATTTGTCCTTAATACTGTGGTGGCAGACCCGAGAACAGAGATATACTAGGGCTCCTTTACCCAGTCCTTCTGCTGGTAGCCTTCATGGAGGTTTGCTCTTGGTTGCAGGAGAGTGTGCTGGCTCTGCCACAGTGGGCAACTTCGTCCATCCATGTGTTGTAGGGATGTGTTTCCTTCCTATTTGCATGAGAGCAGTGTAAGTGAGAAGGCAAATCTCCCCTGTGGCTGAACACAATTCAGTTTCCTTTTGCATGATGGCTGCTGTGGGCTCTTCTGGGAGCTGCTTTCGTTCTCCATGGTCATTGCTGTCACCTGGTCACCTTTCATCAGTTCTGTGACACAACCTTGTGTGCCAGGAACACGCCTTGACCTGGTGCTTGGCTGGCGCCTCTCATGGGGAGCTAACCAAGGTTCCTGGGGTTCATGATCGTTCTTTCTTAACATATGATTTCTGCTTTTAGGATGTCAAATCCCCGTGCATAAAAGCACTGTTAATTCTCTATTGCAATAATAATAAAAAAGCTATTAGAACAACATCCATTTATAGCCCAGTAATATTTTCAAAGACTAAAAATATATCCTAACTTGGATGGAGAGTGAAATTTTGTTCTGGCAACCCCAGTGGTGGTAATCAATCCCTCTGCCTGGGACAGGCAGGTGGCATGTCACTCAGCCCAACTCCCTTACTGTCATCCTTTTTCTTTTGGCTTGTGTTCTCTGTCTTGGAGTACATTAGACTTAAGGTTATATTTCATGATACGTCAAGTTTGGTTATAATTTTTAGATTTTGTAATCCTTTAGTCTTTAAATGAAAGCAATTAAGAATAATTGCACTGTGTTCCTACTCATTAGCTTATTCTGTAAATAATTAAATATTGCAAATGTTACATTTAAGTAACAGATGTGTAAAATCCATCATTTAGTTGTGATTTTACATGTGACTGTTTTGTTTATTTCCAGGAATTGTTTTGGCATGTTCAGAGCTTTGTATTGACCTTGCTTTTTTAAATTCTGCTTCACCTTGTTTGACTTCAGTGACTACACTGAAACAACTAACTGCACACCCTTCCTACCTGGCTTTTGTTGCTCTCTTTGGTTGTTTCAGTGGCTTTTCCTTGAGTGGAGTTCTCCTTGTCCTTATTTTCCTTACTCCTTTGAGACTGTGATGGCTCCTTGGTGGTCTTACCTCCCATTAAGTATTTCTGGGCAGTCTGATCCATCCTAGTAACATCTGTTGCTGTAGTGAAGATGATTCAGAACTCCATGTTGTATTGATCCACAAAACTCTGCATGTTCAATCACCAATTTTTTTTTTTTGTGTGTGTGTGTATGTGTATGTGTGTGTGTCGCTGTTTAGAGCACTTCCAGTCTCTAAGGCTGAATCGTGACTCTTCTCTCAAGCTCTTGTTCTCAGACTACAGAATGCTTCTAGAAACTTGCCTTTCTTTCTATGCATGCTACATAGGCTTTGCTGCAGAGAGGTCTGAGTCCTATACTGACTGCCACAGGATCCATCTTTATACTCTCCAGATAGTAAGCTTAACCAGTCATTTCAATAAACATTTTTACTGAAATTATTATCTTTGTGTATTGCTGCCCTGGAATCCTCTTCTTCCACTATTTCATGTACTAGCTTCTTGTCTTTATCTCCAGTACCACTCACAGCTCTCTCTGCCGTATCATTTCTCATTCCTTAAATTTTCATATTCTTCAGACAGTACCATTTTCAAAACTCCCTTTACCCGTAGTTCTTGTGTATGTTCTTTATCAGCTGCTGTTTATGCATGGTAATGAATTCTCAGAACTGATCTTTTCATCTCCTTTGAAACTTTGAAATCTCTATCTGTGGTGACACCTCTCTTACCTGTTGGACAGCATGGAGCTGCTATTTACAGGAAGTTATCAGAGGTCCATGAGGGAGCTTAGGTGTCCCAAATTCCAGGGCATCAGAAGAGCAAAGGTGTCCCAGCTCCTTGAGTGCTGCCTTGGCACCTTGCACTGCTGAGTAAAATCCCTGATAGTTGGCTGTGGTGGTGCAGTTAGATGGGAAGGTGCATTTAGGTGGTTGTAGTAAGTTTAATAAAGAAACAGGTACCTGCCCTCATATTATCCTGAAGCCCCATTGACCCCTTGTTCAATAACCTGGAGTATTATCTCAGGACTTGATGCAAAATTTATCGTCATAATCGATGGTTCAAATATACTGTGTTTTCTGAATCAATACATGCAGCCATGAGTATGGGAAGGAAATGGTTAAATAAAATATGTCATTTTAATTGGCTGTTTGTGTGTGGAAATTCACTTTCAGTGTGGTAATTACTTCAGTATAATTCATATCTAATTAATTAACAGTATTATTCCTTTCTCTATCCTGAGTTCACAGCTCATACATTTAATTTAATTGTACCAGCATAGCCACATAGAGAAATTATGCGGTTTGCCTCTTTTACTAGCATAGGTGGGTTGCTTATCTCATTAAGAACAGAAAATTTGTGATCATGTAGAACTTTCACAGCTCTCTGTAAAGTTAAAGGCAGAAATAAATTTTGATACAGACTGTGAATATATGTGGTAAGTCTGCATTAAATGGAGAGATATAGAAATTGGGTAAATGCTCAGCAAGTTTGCATACTCGCTGAAATCTAGAATATGATTTTAAGATGAGAAAGATAATTTGATGATCAGGGCCACCTGCCTGCCCAGGTAGACTTCCCTCCCCTGTACCCCATGCCTTCTGTTTCCAGTTGCTTTCCGTGGCTTTTCCAGATGGTTGTACAGCTGTATATCCTATACAGCTGCTCTATATTCAGTATAGCAAGCCTGTATGTGAAAAGCAGTCATGTGTCAGTCTTTAATAATTTTCCTGTATTTCTACTAAAGATCATTTTGCACATCTCAGCATGACAGTGCAGTCAACCGGCTTCTCTTTACATAAATGCAAAAAATGCTTTGCTAATAAGTCTTTATGGAGTGGATTAAGACTGTAGGTATTCCCAGTGAAACAATATACTCAAACCAGTTCAACTCAGTGGAAGTATTTACTTTAGGTTTGCGTGGTAATCAAGAAAAGTAGTCAATGAATTTTTCAAATTATTGTACACTTGTGTTAAAAATAAAATATGTTCTTTGGGTCAAGTCTTTAGATTAAATTGGCTGGGATACTTTTTTATTTTAATATATTACTCTTTTTTTTAAATGTGAGTTGACAATACATTTCTGGAAATCTGGTGGTGGTTTCAGAGTGTGTGTGTGTTCTTTGTCTTCCTACAACACAGAAAACATCCTAGTAGTTATTTTTGCATTTCTTTGTTGTGAAAGAGAATCTTCTATTGTTCATGAAACTGAAGGGAGAACAACGAGTGAGTGTGCTGGTGGAGATGAATGAGGAGCAGTATCATATACATCCGTGGGGTAAACATCAGCTGGTGAGATTTTTTTTTTTTTTTTAATGCTCAATGATTTTGATTCTTGTTCCCATTATTTTGACATCACATGGAAACCAAATTACTCTCCTGTAATCTAAGTGTATCAAAGTTTGAAGATCAGAGTGGGGAGAAAGACCTACTGATTTAGCCAAACCTAGCAGCACAGATCTCTGCTTGCATTCCCTCTTTTCAAGCTCTCTTTATTCTGTTAGTGAGTATATTCATGCACTTTGTATGCCACATTAAAGTTTTATAGTCTTAGCTAATACTGAGGAAATGGCCCTGTGGACTGTGCTGTTCAGGGGCTGTGTGTGTCACATGGAAACATTGCTGCTCTCCCTCCAGGTCCTCTGCTCTGCGGCACTCTGGAGTCAGTACAGTCATGCAAGCACAGGGCTTGAAAGGCTGGCTGAACAGTTTGCAAAGGGAATGCTGTTCTGGGGCTTTTCTTCTCTCAGGATCTTTACATGGATTTCTTGGGACATATCCCACTGCTTTTTCTCTAGGGGAGAGTATAAAAAGCAAAACAGAATGACTTGATCAAAGGACAGGAATACACAAGAGTCAGCATAGATCCCCACTGGCTCCTGGAGGTTTGAGAAAAATGCCTGCAGTTTTCTTAGTGCAGTGATGCTTACTGCTGTGAGCCAAGTTTGCACTGGATTTGTGAAATAGGCTTTAGTTTCATAAGCCTTTGTTGTTTGGTTAGACATTTTTCCAGTGTGGGATTTCTGTTAAAACTTGGATCACCATTTCAAAATAGGTAAGCTGTCATGTGATGGTGTGGAAACCTGTTTTAATTTGTCCCAGAACTTCACTGAGCACTTAAAAAAACCTCCAAACCACCAAAAAACAACCACCAAATGTTGTGATCAGATAAGTGAGAGCTGCCTGTGCCCAAATTAAGATGTGAACAAGACCACGTGCCAAAATCAATAATACTGATTTTATTTAACAGCAAATGTGAGGTAAAGAGATAGAAATAGAAAATATGGAGGAGATGAGAGAGAGAATGAGAGCAAGACAGATTAAGCAGAATATAGTTACCACCCATGGATCCAGTTTCATCCCATTGGTCCTCCTTCACCCTGGGCTTCCCTTAGGTGGGGGTCCCAAGGTTGTTCAAAACTTTTCATTATTTAAACATTTTAGCAAACAAAGGAGTTAATTCTCCTTCACTACACTTTTCTCTCATTCTATCAACCAATGTTAAGTAGTCCCATACTCAGTCTTTCTCTGCTTTTGAGTTGGTAGATTGTGAGTAAGTGGTTGTGATCTCCCACTGCCGGAATTACCTTTTACTCAGTCTGAGCTGACTTCAGCACAGTTGCTGAGTCGGCTTTTCTTGTGGCACATAAATTCTGACATTATCAGTGAGACATTCTTCTGCCCCAGCTTTGTTTACCTCCCCCTAGGCCTGAGATAACACTTGGACAATAATACCACCTTTCTTATCTCAAATTCCTGTCACGATGGCTTAATTTACAGTCCAAGTTTCAGGTATCTCCAGAAGCATATTGTGGGGGGGCTTCAGTTTGGTGGTTGGTGGTCACAGCTGCCATCTGTCCTGCCACTTGGAGTGTTCTTCATATGACTGGTGATAGGCATACGAGCAGTTGCTTCTTCACAGAGTTTGCCACAGTGGGAATTTTTGTCTGGATGCATTACTCAGGGTGTGCTAGCCACACCTGCTTCTACCAGACATGGATTTGTCAGTCCATTCTTTGCTTATCTCGTGGCAAAGTCCTTGCGTGGCCTAAACAGTGTTTGAGGCAGGCAATTGTGATCTTCAAGTCCTCCCATCAAATGCACAAACTTTTTTTTTTTAAAATTAGTTTAAATTCTGGTTAGAGGAGTGATTTAGCATGGGGTGATATAGCCACAGATCGAGGGGTGCTACAATAGACTTTGCAAGACAAGGTATTGTCTACTGAGTTTTTTTGTTGCACTACATGCAGACTTTGTGTCTTGGTAGGTGGATGTGATTTGTTCACATGGGCTTTCTCTCTCATTTAGAAGGAGGAAGTAAAATAATACTGAAAATTGAATCAAATTGGAAACCAGTTATTTTCGTGATAGTTTTCCAGTACTGCTAGTTGCCATCTGTGCAGTTCTACTTCATTGGGCTCTTTGTAATAGTTAAAACATGTGTCCTGCTATAGGGCTTGAGGGACAGGTCTGCACAAAAGGAAATACTTTAGAAGATCACTGAGCTTCAGGAGTTTTGTTCACAGGATATTGTGCTAGTGCAGTAGTTACCCAGGAGTGGCTCTCCAGGCACAAAAGAGCTAGACATGGAGCTCTGCAGCACTCCAGAGGACAAGAATGTTTTCTTATGTGACTTCAGTTAATCTGAATTGGTTGATGATATTTTTTAACATTATCATTTAACATCTTATTTAGACATCAAACATTAACATGTTTGATGTCTAAATAAGAAAGTTGAATGCTCTGTTGATTTCTTTTTACCTTCCTAAGTGGAACAGGCTTATAGGTAACCACTGTTGTTTCATTATCTCCTGGTGCATCTCCTGTGGTCTGCTTGTATCTCTTGTTGATTTCTTGTTTAATTCTTCAGCTATCAGCTTTGAGGAGCTGGGTCCCTTGTTTCATTTATGATTCTAAATCTTTTGGAACACCCGTTGTTGGGACTGGAAGACACTAGAGGAAATGTTTTCTGAGTTTAATTTCATGCCTCTCTTCTGATCAGTTCTGAAGTAGCTACTTAACCATGCCAAAGGGCTGACTGAGATTGTATGAATTTTGAAGTCATTCCTCAGGGTTGCTCTTGGTTTTAATGTACGTGCACACATTGAAATATAGCAATATTTCTTCCATGCAGTTGTGGAAATCTTTAATTTACATTCCTGCAAATCATGCCAGAAGTATAGCTCTTGTTCCAGTAGTTTAAGTTTTACATACTGTCTTCTGCATAGGATGGTAAAGCCAGGCAAGCCTGCAGTTTTAATGCAGTGTTTCAGGTGTAGGACAGCTGAATTCTTCATCCTGCTTCAGGCATGGATGCAGAGATGTGGCAGAAAATGGTCCAAGTGAAAATTTGAGTGCAGTTTCTTATTGAGCCAGATGGGTGTGCAATTAGCAAATTGTTGAATGTTTTTAGGACCAAGAGCATTTATTTGCTGCCTATTGTGGTTTCATGTTCATCTGCTTTTGTAGGGTTGAGTTTTGGTGTGTCACAGAATATCACAAGCTTAAATGGGGAGCCAATCAGTCTTACAGTTTAGATTTTTTGTGTAATTTTGTCTGCATGTGGTCTTGATTTTGATTTTGGAGGTGGTCATAGCTCTGTCAGAGTCAATAGAAGTTCCATGATGGCTCATTCATCTGCACTTAGGATTAATCTCTGACCTCCAAAAATATCAAAAAGTTTTATTTTGTTTTTAGCAAACTATAAAACACTATTCTGCATTATGCCTTCAGTCCTTTTGTTTTAGTAAATATCTCTTGATACCAGTTATGTCAGTCTGGATTATGAATGTTGGTGTTAATCAAACATGTCTGACATTCACACTGTCATGCATGAGCTGATACACTTGGGAAGCAGCAACTTTGGAAACTGAAAAGGGTTTAGCCACAGCAGTTGTTCATAAGATGAAAAATCTGTCTGTGGCCTGGAATGTGATTTCATGGTCCCAGGTACAATTGGTTTACTACAGTTACTCAAAGTTGGGTGTTAAAGGATGTCCAGAGTCCATCAGCAGGAGTCTGAAGTCTTCCACGTGTCCAGGAGGCAAGTGTACACAAGCCATGTGGGCAGCTTGAGCTCCTTGGACTCCAGAGAAGTCTTCTCTTCCTGGTTGATTCTTGGAGCTTCCTGGACTCCAGAGAAGTCTTCTCTTCCTGGTTGATTCTTGGAGTTCTTTCTACTAGATCTGTATCTTACACAGACTCAGGAAACGGCACTTATTTGTTTGTTTATAGAATTGTCTTTCATGTAAGAAACAAAGCATGAACTGGTGTGTGTGCAGCTGGAGGGGATGGTGCAGGTAACGGTAGGATTTTGTTGTTGAGTCTGTATATGAGAACCTGATAAGCCTATCTAATCATTTAACAGATTGTTGTGGGCATGAGAGTCTAAATGTTGGATTTGTTTTTACAGCAAGGTAGCAACATATCATTCAGACAGAACTGTCTGAATGCAAAGCCTTTTACAAGAGCAAATAGAACAGTTTACATGTGACTAAGGACTTTTTTTGTTTCATAGGTCATTTGATTTCACTGCAAGTATACTGCTAATGTATCAAAGCAATTGATTTCATTTTTTTATAGATAGACATAACCAAACAGATTATCCCAATACCTAAACACAAAGAATTGCAGAGTTTCAAAGATAAGTATTGTTCCAGATCACAGCATTTAAACTTCTGTAATATTTTGTCTTTGCTCTATGAATTAATCGGCACTTTTGTTCCATTCTTTTGCTTGCAAGGCTGGGAAGCTGCTGAAATGGGTCACTGGAGTCGGGTGAACAAACATGCATCAAGTAAAGCACAGATGAAAAGACAATATCTTTGGATTCGGTTTGCAGCTGTTGCATTCAAGACAACTTCATTGGGAAGCCCACTTAAGTGATGATTGAATGTAATGCAAAAAAAATGCTGAAGTTTTCCAGTTTATTTTCAGTCCTTGTAATTTTTATTATGTGTTTTCCTCTGTCTTTTATAAGACTTGCCAGTCTTTGATGCATTTATGTCTGTTGTCAAATTTAGTTCGCATTCAGCCTACAAATGATATTGCTCATTTCTTTGAAGAACATTTTCTTCTGAAAACATTTGCATTTTTATAGGTGAATGCATACTCATATAAATGATGTGGCAAGTAAAATTTCCAATACTATTTTGTAAAAGAAATAAAAGTATTGAAAAATGTCAGCAATTCTAAACATTGTTTTTTATTTAAGGAAGGCTGAACCTTAATGACATAGATGATAATGGTGGTTTTACTTAGTAAAATTTAACCGTTAACTTTACAATGAGGTCTGAGTTTAGTCTTACTTGACTGAAATTCCAGGAAAACCATATCATTTCTAGTTCATCCTCAGCATGTAGTGCATGTAGTTCACAGTTTAATAAAATACAGCATGAAGGGGAATCGGATTTTAGAATAAATGGGCAGAACTTTTTATTCTGATTCATCTTTGTAATCAGACCAGCTGTGTATGTGACCTTTCATCCCGATGTGTAAGAGACTTGGTTGGTTTTCAGAGGAAATGAAACTGGAGAGAGTCTTAAATTCTTCACAGACTAACTGGAGCAACCAGACAAATTAGGAGAAGACCTAAACTGAAGTTTGCATTTCATTGCTATTTAAATGCAAAGCTCAGGATAGGTATAAATTTGAAATTCTTCCATAACTATGTGCATATCTGATGTGACATGACATATAAAGTGAAGCTTTATAGGAGTCAGTGATTTGCCTGTTAGGAGAATGCAGAAGAGGAGCCTTACCTTTGAAAGAGCCTTGCCAAATGAATACAGACCTCATCAGAGGACAGTAGTTAAGTGGGATTCGTTTTCTGGAGAAACACAGGGTAGATGACGCCAATTCTCAGATTTCTGTTTGTGAGGGTAGCAGTTGCCTGTGAGAAACATAGGGAAGCCCAGTTTCATCTCACCAGTGTCATCCTCTGACAGCAGCTGGTAGTGAATGCCGTGGTAAAAATACGAGAAAGATCCAGTGGGACTTTTCCTGTACTTGGGTGGTGTGCACTTAAAAATATTGCAAGCAGTGATGGAAACACCAGCACAGAATGCAAACTTTTCTTCAAGAGTTTAAACATAAAAAATGTTCTGGATATGAGCACTTTCCGTTAGGTTATTATGGTTGCTGGTGGAAACTTTTCTTGCATAACCCAACATTCCCCTCTGGCACTGCATCAGTTGCAAATTTCAGATTTGTGGAAGTAGCATGGTGAGAAAGTAGGTCTTTGCGCCTCATCTTTTTCTCTGAAAAGCTGCATTTGTATATATGCAGTGGCAGCATCTTCCATGCCTCTTTGTGTATGTGTGGACCACATAAGTGGTAGTTGAAATTTCCCATCCCTGGGCCAGATGAGTTGGAGTTGAAGCTTGTCATAAAGGAGGAAAGGTTGGAATAAGCAGAAAGTGGGAAAGAGAAGCAAAGTAATTTCACCTGAATTAATAAGACTTTAAAGGTGGTGTTTAAGTTTTCACAATTTTTAAGTGAGCCTCAATTAAACAATGCATTTCAAGAGTTTGTGCTTTATGAATGCCTAACAGCATTCATTTTTGCTTGCATTTCTTAAATAGTAGGATATATCCTATGTGTAAGGATCCTCTGTGTAATGCTTGTCTGTCCCGCTGCTTCTTGGGATTTTTTTTTGACAGTCCTTTCAACAGGGTGAAACCCCCATCATTATATTTTAGGGAAATCTGGATAAGAGATTTCAGATATCTAGACTCATTAAGTAAATGTATAATTGTATACATGTATAGTTTGAGTTCTTCCTTCTCACATGTGGACCATATCTCTCCCTTGCTCCATGCCCATACTATCTATCTACTTCTATATTTAAACTGTATGTCTTACCAGTCTGTCTCTAGTTATCCACTTCTTTTGTATTTGGCTGACAAAGCCTCCATTAAGTCCTTCTAAAAACAAAAAAATAATGTGATAAAGCTGTTCTGATACATGAATACCAACAGGGACATGAATGAAATATTACGAGTCTTGATTTCATAAATCCAAGGGGAAGTTGATCAAATATTTTTAAAAATTACAGCGGCAATAAAATATAAAGTGCTTTTAAGCTTGACAGATGTCTCCTACTCTTTGTGAACAGCTAATTTAAAAATAGCACCATTATACATTAAAATGCATGAAGTATTCTTTTGAAATATAAAACATAAAGCACTGTCTGTAGCAAAATACTCTCTGTTAGAAGAAACAAATACCTAAGAAGAAGCTGGATTCTCACATGAGCTTACTGTGAGAAACTGTCATATTTACCCAGGACTCTTGAAGGTGAAGATAACAAAAACTTAGAGATCCTTTCGCCAACAACCTAATTCTTCATTACAAATACTAAGTGTACATTGCAATTCTAGCTCTCTATCACTTTAAGTGGTTAAATATTTCATAGAGGTTTGGGTTTGGTGCTGGAACTACCACACTTGTAGACTCATTTATCTTGGCTACTGTAGTGGGGTTGAATATACAAAACCAACTAGCCCCTAAGATTATTTTTTCAGAATGTCATAGCATTTCTACAGGACCTTACCATAGCTGTCACAGATGCTAATTCAGCCTTGATATTTTTACAGTAGGAAGGATATCTATATTTTTTGTTAGGGGAAGGGCATTGCTACAGTGTGTAAAATTTTATATGCTGTGTGTCTCAATGGAGGTTTGACACAATAGCACACAGTTCATAGCATTGGTCAGTACTCATACACTTCCATAATGCAGTTTTGTTTTATTTTATTTGCTCCTAAATTGATCTAGGTGAGGGTAGTTTAAGTGCAACTATTATTAAGAATACTCACTAATTATATCAAAGATGATTACCTGTTAGTAAAGTTATTCAACCCTTCCCTATTGAAAAACCTGAAGTTTTAACTTTCCAAACTAGACTTGCTTGAACTAAGATTTTACCTTCCTGGAGACTGTTTCAGATGGTGACAGGTTTGTTGAATGTCCCCCAGTTCCTAATTAATGAGCAAGAATGAATGTTTGGTATAGACGTAGAAGGCCTATGAGAAGTTAAGATCAAGTTTGGATGAGTAGGAACCTCCAAGATAAGGCATTTTAGCATAGACTGGAGAATTGGATTTGTTCCCTATTTCTTACATATTTTGTGATTCTGGGTAATACCCTAAAACAAATGTTTTCCCAAGAGACCATACATTAATTAGGTTCCACTTAATGAGTGTGATGTTGGAGACACCAGGGTCAAGCTTACAGAAGGAATGTTAGCAATGCCAGAGGAAAATCTATCATGAAATGAATTTTGTGTTCAGAGCTTGAAAAATGATGAATGAATTGGTGCTCCATATTCTACAACAACATGAAATACATTATTGAATAACTGTTCCTTAAATTAGTAGCATTTCTTCTATGCTACAAACATTAGTCTTCTAAAAAAGTACTGAACAATACAAAATGTAATATAAATAGAAACAATGTGTAGAAAAACTAGTGAATTTGTTAATAAGAATAAATATAAGTGAGTTATATGAGTATTTTGTGAATTTTCTTATATAAACATAGGAAAGCCACATATCAGGGCTTTTGTAAATACCTGGGAAAATGTAGAAAAACCTGTTGGCTATCTGGCCTTTCATGCAGGCAAACACGTATCAACAGAGAAGCAAACATAACTTAGCAATGCCAAAAACTGCCTGAGGAAAGATTTCTTTTTTTAAGTCTGTCACTAGGTGTAGGAGTTCCAGACTTAGATATTGTCACTATTAGGATGAATAAATCAGCATAGAAATTGGCAGCTCATCTGGAAAAAATGAGGAGTTTGTATTCCTGTGCTCATTTTGCATTTCCTTATGTCAGTGTGGAGACGAGCACATTGTTCTGCTCATTCAAGCTGGTGGCATCTGGTGTGGTTGCTCAGAGATTTCAGGTTTGCCTTCAGGTAGAGGGGAGCACTCAGTGGTTTCTGCATGTGAGTCACAACAACCCCAGGCAGTGCTACAGGCTGGAGACAGAGTGGCTGAAAGCTGCCCAGTGAAAAGGACCTGGGGGTACTGGTTGACAGCAACTGAATGTGAGCCAGGGTGTGCCCAGGTGGACAGGAAGGCCAATGGCATCCTGGCCTGGATCAGCAATAGTGTGGCCAGCAGGACCAGAGAAGAGATTGTCCCTCTCTGCTCAGCACTGGTGAGGTCACACCTCAAATCCTGTGTCCGGTTCTGGGCTCATCGTGGCAAGAAAGACATGGAGCAACTGGAGCGTGTCCAGAGAAGGGCAATGGAACTGGTGAAGGGTCTGGAGCACAGGTTCTCTGAGGAGCAGCTGAGGGAGCTGGGGGTGTTTAGCCTGGAGAAGAGGAGGCTCAGAGGAGACCTCATTGCTGTCTACAACTGCCTGAAAGGAGGAGGCTGTAGCAGGGTGGGGTTGGACCCTTCTCCCAAGCAACAAGTGACAGGATAACAGGAAATGGCCTCAAGTTGTACCAGGAGAGGTTCAAGCTGGACATTAGAAGGAATTTCTTCACAGAAAGGCTGTCACACATTGGACCAGGCTGCCCAGGAAAGTAACTTAATCACCATCCCTGGAGGTATTTAAAAGACGTATCACTGTGGCACATAGGGACATAGTTTAGTGGTGGACTTGGCTGCTGTTTGTTAACTGTTGCACTTTATGATGCAAAACGTCTTTTCCATCCTAACAGGTCTGTGATTCTCCCCAGCAGAGCACTGAAAAGGCATCAATACCATGCCTCACCTTTGGTGTAATTCTGTTAGTGAACTTGACTTCCAGAGAAACTGTCCTGATTTTCAGACGCTGTGAGCCATGCAATTTTTAGGGGTTTGTGGAAGGGAGCATTGGTGTTAAAAGGACCTGGCTCCTCGATTTGTGCTTGGAACTGAGGAATGACAAAAACTCACAGAAGGAGACCTTAGTTGCTGCAACTATTTTTTAAGTCCCAAAATTCTAATCTGAAACCTCTTTCGATGCCTCTCTATTATAGTGTAGGCTCATAAAGTTGGTTGTCAGTCTATTAGGAGTGGAAACATTTTACTAAGGTACTTTCCAGGCACATAAAGCATAAAAGACTTTGCATTCGTCTGTAATATCAGAATAATGTCTGCAGATAAAAGCAGACAAGTTGATTAATTAACCACAGAGAGTTTATTGTGATGATCTACAAATAAGATTATTTAGGAATATATGCTTTCTTTCTGCAACTCTTGCTTCACTTGCATTCTTAAATTACCTTGGCTTAATGAGTAGTCCGGCTGCTGAGTTCAGGGTGACTTTTCTTTCCTTGCTGCTCACTGCTGGCAGGGGGTAAAACCAGGCTGCCTGGTTTGAAAAGCTCAACATTTGTACTCAAATGTGTATTAATGCACATGCAAGTTCAAAAAACACAGATGCTTAATTTATTTCTCATTGTGAGTTAAAGCCAGAGGGCTCACAGTTTTGCTTTCTCTGACAGCACATGGGCTGTTTGCTCCCGTTTTTTTAAAAAAGGGGTGTTGCTAGTTTGTGTCAGCCAGGAGAAGCCCTGGTCACTCACTCCTTGGCTCTCCATTCCCTGAAAAGAAAAGAAGCTCCGAAGTTTTGAAGGGCAGAATGAGACAGTGTGCTGAAGATGAAAAGGAGCAGAGTGCAGAGCTGGTGGGAATCATGTGCTGCATGGGTCAGTAACGCAGCCCAGAGTTGGGCAGGCAGGGCTGCCTGTGGGACAGGGACAGCTCTGGGGGGAAGCTTCTCTCAGGGGCTTTCTGTGGGTTTCCTACCTTAGCTGGTGTTTCTTTCGTAGCCATTTACCTGTTTTCTGCTTCACCTGGGGAGTTTAATTTGGTGTGTTCTGCTCTGAGCTCGAGCACACTGAACACTGTGGCACACTATTTTTTCTCATGGTGTGCATTAGCTTTTCTGGGAACATTTGGTTTTTTGATTTAAAATCACAGTTGTGGTGTTTTGTTNTTCACAACACAACAGGTGTCAGCTTTCCTCCTCCTTTTGTATTTGGGTCTGTCAGTTACAGAATTTTTCTCGGAGTGTTTGTGTAATACCTATGTTAGCATTTTAGTTGAAAGTACAGTTGAAATGAAAAGTGACTTCGTATTCTAACAAGATACAAGAAAGTGGATTTTCCAACTTTTTTTTTTAACTGTTGTCATGGTAACATTTCGCAAAATGTAAACTTGTGTGCTTGGTCAAAACGAGATGAGGTTACCTTAGGAAAAAAGACACACTGTACACATTGTGAAATTCCACAGTTGAGAAACTTTCTGGTTTTTTTTTTTTTTTTTGAAACAGCTGCCCGTAATGGACCAGTTGAAAGTCAAATTGTTTCTGGAATTCTTTTATTTCTGAGATTTTCTGTTCTCTACATCTACTAAATCAGAGCTTCCACTTATTAGGATGAATAACTTATGTCAGAAGTGGTGTCTTGCTAGATGAAGGCTATAGGGAAATGTATATATAGCAAAAGGTTTTCTTAATCTGCCAGATTTCTTTTTCCAATAGTACAGCTTTGCTCTTTAGTTTCTCTTTCTCCTCTTTTTTGGGTCTTCCAGTAGAATAAGAGACTGTAGAGCTGTAAAGTGGGGAAAAAAGCATATGCCAAAAGCTTAGAAGATCTTGAGTGGTGTGGAAAAGGCATTTAGGAAACAGCAACTATTCTGTACAGAGCTGAATGTACAAGTACACTACACATACTGCCTGAAGATTTTGTTGCCACAGTGAGCTGTGGCTATAAAAGTTACAGATGTGTTAAAAAGGTTTGGAAAAAATAACAGAAAAAATGTATCCATGACTATTAAATGCAAAGATATGTATGAGCACGTAGAAAGTCTGTGAGTCATAAGAGAGGACTATGCAAAGGCTCCACAGGCTTTTACTTGTTTTGTTTTTGCTTTTGTTCCCCCATACTCATTTCTCACTACTGTTAGGAACCTCATGTGGTGCTCAGTTTGTCCCAGGATGGACTCTTGTCATGTCTTTGAAAGACCTCAGTATCACACCAGAGACTTGAAAGTCCTTGAAAGACCTTCTGTGAATTTATTTTAATTTATTGTTGCATTTGACCAATTTGAAAAGAGTATTTTTAATGTAAAATACAGGATCTGGTTCAGTCTTATAGTGACGGCTGTAGGTACAGAGGAATCTTGTTTTGCCACCTGAGCTCATTGCTTGTTCTCAGCCACACTACAAATAGCCTGAGTCAATGAAACAGCTGCAGTTGTGTTGTACAGAGCTGAAGGGCTCTTGCTGTTTTAGGGTTGCACAGGTGGTCCCAGCCCTAACGCCCTGTGACTCCTGCTCTGGGGAGCTCCAGGATGGTGGCCGGGCTCTGTAGCAGTTGTGCTGCCTGTGACACTGCACAGGTAGCTGGAGAGAGCTCTTGTGCTGGAGTGATGGTTAGATTTTCTCCAGCATGGCTCGGTAGAATACACATATATGCTCCCTACCCACACGTGGGATGCTTTCTTACTCTGAGTCTACTGCTTTTATTATTTCTCCACAGTGTTTTGTTGGAAATCATTGATGCTAAATGCCACACCAGGGAGCAAATGGCTGGCAGTGGCTGGGTCCCATATCTGGGTTAGTGGACATCCCTGTTTATTTTATAGAGGATTAAAAGAGAGTCCTTTCCCTGACTGAAGCTGTAATTCATTCTTGTGTGTTTGGACAAGGGTGCTATTCCAGCTGAAAACCATAATGACTTAAAAATTTAGCTTTCATATCATAGCAGATTTTCTATTGCCTAACACGTTAGTAATAATTTGATTATATAGATTATGTGTAGCATTTATAGCTCTTAAAAGTATGCCATGACGTTTTCGGTACATTTTGCGTGCCAGTTGACTTCTCCTAGGCAGGTAGATTTTTGTTAGGAGGCGACTGTTGTACCTGAAGGGCTGTTGCCCTGAAGGAACTCACCTGGAGCTTCAAGAAAGCTTTTCATGTCATGCTGTGATGTGCTGAAAAAATACATGTCTGTGCTATTATTTTAATTAGACATTTTGAAGTTTTTGCAGGCTATTCAATTTTTAAAATGTATTAGAAAATTAATTTTTTAAAGGTCCTAATAAAAAAATCTGCATCATTTGTAGAAGTGTTAAAATTTTTCTTTTTCCTTTTTACCTCTAGATGAGCGTGACAAAGTACAAAAGAAGACATTCACAAAATGGATAAATCAGCATCTCATGAAGGTCAGTTGTTATTTCTGTCATGTCTGTATAACTGAATACTACAGCAGTGATTGTATCTTGTACTACGTGTTGGATTTCAGGGTGCAGCTCTGTTACGTATAAGGAAGATCTTAAATAGTGAGATTTATGAATGTACTTTATCTTTGAGGGGTCTTGGGGGAGTTGAAATGCTGCCCAAGGTGATCTAATTGACTTCTTGAATTTGAAATTAAAATGACTCAAAGTTTAAGAGGCATTATTTCTTTCTATAAGGATTGGCTCATTTCTGGAATTAGTGTGTCATGGCTGTAGTACCACACCTAAGGCAAATGGAAGAAAAAAATATTTTAAGTACCGTGTTGAGGATAGGGGAATGACCTTGGGAAAGAGATCTCTAGATCGTCCTGTGGCATCAATATGCTGTTCATGGATTAGAAATAGAGGCTTTCTAGGGGCAAAAGTCACTTTTCAATATATTTCTTTTGAATAGCAGTGAACTTTGCTTCAGGGACAGAGTATATTATTTTAACAGCATGTCCAGATTTCAGTCGGCAGAGAACTAAAAGCTGTGAGTTCACCTTCACTGCATGGCCCTTCAGTTCTAAATTTAATCTGCTGTTTCAGTGCCAGCTGTCTAGCCTAGACATTTCTCTGGAGAAACAGATTGCATAATTACTTGACATAACTAGCTTTGATATCCTCCCCCCTGCCTCTGAGGTTGAATTCATGTAAGAGTCACATTAAATAAAAATGTATCTGCAAACTGTCGGGACTGAGATATAATTAATGAGTGCGATGTTCAGATACTGTTGGAAAGAATTCCTTGTATACATATTTAGAGAAAAACTTCATTATTTCTCTCTTTCTTGTGGCTGCTCTTGTGGGTATTTGAGAAATATTGGACACTGAAACAGAGGAGAACTTCTAAAGGCATGTGGATGTTTAAAATTGACTTTTTTGTTTCACATCTTTTAAGATTTTGAAATGTATGTAGCTCATGGAAATGGTGTGACATAAGAAACTAATCACTCTCGGAACTGAAGTTGGGCTCAATTTTGTCTTTAGCAAGAGATGTCTCTTGCAGAGGGGTCTTTTGGTCCTTCTCACCATGACTGAGCCATCAGGAGTGGTCCTGCTATCAGCCTCTGTGCAGCATACAGCCTTTCTGTGGGCAGGGCGAGTCTGGAGTCACAGAACAGCTCATACTAGTAGGTTTTCCTTTGTGAATTTTTTATACCCAAGGGAAACATCCCGTATCTAGAAACAGCTGCTCCAGGGATCCCTTCTATGCAGAAGCCTCCTCCTTGTATTCCTGAAACATCCAAGTGGCCCCATGTCCCTGCAGAAGTCTTTTACTTGCTAATGAGAAAAGACAAAAGGCACATCTGCAGCCTTCCTTTTCTGAATTTTACCTTGTGTTTATAATATGAGAAACGTATCTGTTGTAGGATACGTCAAATTAGATTTAAAGAAAAAAAACCATCCAGGAAGGTTGCCAGTACTCTGGCAGTAAAATGCAATATCCTAATTAACCATCAGGCATTTCTTCATCTAATTGAGGGTAACTGTTACCATGTTCATAGGGGCTACTCATCCTTTTGTGTATTAAAGATGCATTTTAAAAACGCAGCTCTAGTTTTCTGTGAGATGCGGAGAAGCCTATCTGAAGCTTTTTGGAGACCAATCCTTTAATAAAAGCTAAAAACAGTGCCTTTTTTTACAGAAGAGCAGCATAGTGAAAATAATATTCCTATACAACGTAATTGTACACGTTTCTAAAACATGCGCAGTCATCATTGCCATGCTGTCAACCTCTTGGGAGTAGCTTAAAAAAGATTTAGACTCTAAACCCATAAGGAAATGAGGGTAAAGAGTTCACACTAAACCCTCTTGCCTTGCTTGCCAAGGTCAATGGCCTTAGGCTTTCATTTTCAAATAGTTCTGGGTTGGGTGATTGCAGAGGTATAGATACAGATAGATAAGACAGATGGTGTGTGTTGACTGTGTTTATTGTTGGCCTTGATTTTCTTCTCAGATTGTTCACTTTAGAATTCAAGCTAAGGATTGCTAACTCACACAAATAAAATTTGGCTACAGCTCTTCCATTAACCTGAAATTTAAGTAGCAACTCAACTTTATCTTCTGGAAAGGAGGTAGTGATATAGTTGTCAGATTTCTGTTCTTTGACTATTGTTTCTAGAACGGTGGCTTGTATGGAAATTAAAATCAATCTTTTTAATGTTCTCTGACTTAAAATGTAAGAGCATATTTAGAAAACATTGTATCGTGGAGGGAATGTAGAAGAAATAGCACAAATAATGATGCATTTCTAGCAGAGACAGTGGACCTCTCCTAGTCAATGCACTAACTTGAACTTGAGCCCTCAGTTTCAGCTACCTTGTATTTAATACAAATCATATGCAACTCATATTTGCCCATTCGCTTGTTTCAGACAAACCAAGGTGGAAATGGTTCATTTCAGGCATCTCAATAGCTTTATTTGAGCTGATTACTCAGGCTTCTCTAGTAGATAGCTGAGGGAACAGGCCCTTTTAAATGTCCCCCCCTAAGGGGAAGATGAATTGTATCCTAGAAATGCTTTTGCTCCACTGACTGTAAAAGGAAATCAGTGTGCTTTACCTGTCACGTGTAGGGTTCAACAAGAAGTGGAAAAGATTAAGATGATCGTGGAAATTATGAGAGATCTTGGGAAAGACCAGACCATGTGGGTAGACATGACCCCACTGTGGGCATGGGGATGGATCACATTTTAATTTCATCTTTTTTCCATCCTATTTGTGTTCTTTGATTTCTTTCTCCTGTTTCTTTTCTCTGTCCCCTGCTTTTTTGCTTTTTTCCCCTCTCTTTTTCTTTTTTCATCTCTCTTCACGTTTCCCCTGCTTGTTTAGTGCTTTCCTTACTCATTCTAATTAATCTCCTATTCTGCAGTCCTTGAGAAAGTCCTGAACTTTCATGCCTTTATAGCAGTATATTCAAGAGGTTTTATTCTGCTCAGCAGCAATGATAGTTTTACGAGTTACCATCTTTTGTTGAGGAATGGCATGGAAGCCTACTGTCACTCTTCTAATTAAGTTCTGTATTTATGGGATTCACTGAGTACCCACAAACAACAAGATGACTGATAAATATTTACCCTTCTGCTGTCTGTCGCCCATCTCTAGTTGCATTGGATTCAAAGTGTGTAAGTGAATAATATTTAAAATTCAGTGTTAGTCCCTTCTCAGTTTAATTGACTAGTAAAGCATGTTGTGTGCTTAGCTAAAATAGAAATACAGTCATTGCAGAAATATTTCCTGCTCATGTTCATGAGATACCTACTTTTAGACAGGTACATAACGTGTTGTTTGTAAAATTCAACTGTTTAAGTCATCTTTGAATTCCACAGTTTAAGGTCAAGTGGACTGTCACTACATTTTTTGAAGGCTGAATTTTTTTTAAAATTGATAACAGATTTTATGAGGACTGATTGGAGCATTAGACTTGCTAAGGCTACTGTTTGCTCTCTGATGGTGTGGCTCCAGTTTAAACGTTATCTTTTATGTCTTGTTGACACACAGTCTGGAGGGGTGAGATATTGGACTTTAGACTTGCCTTCTGGTTTGGTATGAGCTTCCAGGGAGGACTCGCATGCCGACGTAGTGTGGCAGTAGGGTAGAGATCTCCTCCCTTCTCTAAACCAGTCTCTGCTTCCAGCAAGTGTTTCACTCTGCTGCTGTAGAAATAGAGTGTTAAATCTTGCTAGAAGAGTAAGTAATCTGACAAGAACATGTAAACTTGTGGCCGCAAGTTTCATTCTAGTGTATTGTTTGCATGGTCCTAAAGCACCCAAAGAAAAATCAAGCTTCTATGAAAGCCCAGAAATTATTTCTGACATCCTTTGAATTCAAACTTGCAAAACTTTAGGAAATCGTGAGGCAAGTGTGAAATACAGGTGGAGGATGAGATAAAAGTCAGAAAATAAAAGAGGCTGATGATGAAAGCAGAATAAAAGCAGATAAATTCTTCTTTGTTGTTGATTTTCTTTTCAAATCAATTTAAAAATATTTTTGTAGTGCCAAGTCTTAGTCCTGACAGATTAAACGGGATATTTTGAAATACTTTAAGTTTCTTTATCAGAAATTATGATATACAGAAAATAGGACTAAAGGCAAGGCAAGAAGAGACTGGCAAGTGATATGGCAAACACCCAGGTATCTTCCCTCCAAGGGAAAATGTTCCTTCCTTTTCAGGGAAGAAAAGATTGTAGAGAGCCTCTTAAGTGACCTTGTAGCAGCACTATGGTTCTCTGGGTGCCTGAGCAGCACCCTGCAGAGGGACAGCTGTCCTGTCCATGGCACTGACACCTGGTGCCACCCGCAATGTGGGTTGGGTTTTGGGACACTTGGCTGACCATGCTTTGGGAGAAACAGGCTGCTGATGGGAGCAATGGGCAGCATCCCTTCACAGTCATTAGCTGCTCCAAAAGTCACTTTTAAAGGTGTTATTAGCAAGAAGACTTTTCTAAGTAGCAGGACAAAACGCTTTTGAAAACTATTGTTTTAAAGCTCAGTGTTCAAAATCGTGTACTGTGTTGCAGTGATAGTGCATTAGCGAGAGAGAGACAGCAGGTTTTTGTTGAGCAAAGACTGAATGAATAATTCAGAATAGAAACCTGAAGTTATTGATTCCTGTGTGTCCTTCAGGCAGCATACAGTTTGCAAATGGCCTCTTAGGGTGATTGCTTTGTGCAATGTTCAGGTATGACCTTAATGGCAGCAGGATCGACCGTCCTGATGGAGCGCAGTCATTCCTTGCTGAAAGCTGGCAATTTACTGACACTAGTGGTTATCATTTTAGATAGCACTACTCTCAGTATCTTCTTTTTAGCCATGCAGTTAAGATGTCATTTAAAATTCCCCACCTCTGCTTTTTGAAATGAGTACTTTGTAGCTCCACATTGATATTTAGAGGATGAGGCACCTGATGTTAGTCTAATGGTAGTAGCTTTTTAAAAAAAAATCACAATTTAACACCTTTTGATTTTGAAACACACTTAGAAAAAGCTGCTCTTTTTCCCCTCTGTGTTAAATAAAATAAGACTGATTCCTTGCTGTGCTCATGTCTCTAAATGAGCTTCGTATGCATTCCTCCCAGTTTATTCTGATAGCTGCTGCAAACTGTGTTGGGTGCAACTTCTGTAAAATCACATTTCAGTGGGACCCCCAGCTTGCTTTAGGCATTGGTTGCAGCAAAAGTATCAGTATTTCCTCCTCTGTTTTGGAGTTCAATTGTTCAACTAGGCCGACTGTCTTCATGGTGGACAGAAGAATATTTCAGTTTTTCTTCTAGGACTTTTTACTGTTGTATGTTTAGGACTATTTTAAAAGGTCTTGAAGTGTTTTTTCTTTGGGATATATTCCTTCTAAAAAAATAAATAAAAATAACTCTTGAAGAACATCATCAGTTAATGGTATAAAGAAGTTTTTTGTTACTTTCCCTGGAAATATGCACAATTGTACTTTATTCATGCTGCATTGTGTACATTTTTTTTCAAAAATTCTTCACTTGGAGGTAAACACACTGCTTGGTATAATCTATAGCTGTTTGCAAAGCAGCTCAGCAAGCAAACTGGGGGCTTTTTTGGTGTTTAATCAAAGTTTAGATGAGGGAGTAAAGTACCCAGGAAACAGTGAGGAGAAGTAGTGACAAATGCCAGAAGTTAAAGCTGCAAAAGAGGAGGAAATTGTACAGAGTTTTTAAGGCTGATGATGAATTGCGTCACAAAAATCTCTCTTCTGTTAAGCAAATAAATAAATAAAGAAACAAATTCAAGTCAATAAGAACTGTGCCATCGATTTTAAGTTTATTTGATCCTTTATAATGCATTCAGACTTCATGACTAATTGGGAACAGGAAAGAGAGTAATTGAAATCAGTAAATTAAATATGCATGAAATATAGGAGAGCTTGAGCACATCAATATTTTTATGGCATGCAGTCTTATTGAACTGGTTGAGCATATGCTTTTAGGTGTGTTGGGTTTTTTAAGATATTGGTTTATATAGGTTCTCTTATATGAAAGAATGAGTATAGGGAGAACTAAGTCTGCCATGTGATGACTGCACAATGAATTAGAACCACTAGAATCAATATGCTTCGTCTTATAGACTTAATATATTAATGTATTAATTCATTCTCTTTTTGTTCAGTTCATTGTTTGCAATTAGCTCTCAGCATAGATTTTATTTAATATTATTTATTCCTTAGAGATCGCAAGAGATAAAATTATAACATTTGCAATTAAGTGTTGGCTTTTAAATTAATTGTTAAATTATGCATGGACTTATTTTTATCTATATGCTTTTGATGTATCTGTATCTAATAATAATTTATGTATCAGTTTAGAAGTACTAGGGCTTGATCTAGCTCCCTTTGGGCTAATGTAACTGTGCCATTGGCGCCAATGGGAGCAGTATTTGCCCCAGTATGTGGACTCCAGAGAGCGAGCGACTTCAAACATTTAATCATAAACTTTACTGAAGTATTTTGTTCTATAGCAATATTTCATATACTCTGGAAAGTGAGGCTTGCCCTGAGGTAGTGCACATGTGTAACTGTGCGCTAAGGACCTAAGAAGGCATCAGAATAAACATGTTTTTTCTTTAAGGAAACGTGTTCTCTGTTAAAGGCATTTATGATGCTTTGAACAGGGACATTTAAAGGTAGTCACACAGTGTTCAAAATCCTCCTCTACTTAGAATGCCTTGGCTTTAATTGGAATAACATTTTATCTGCCAGCATTAGTATTTTTACCTTAGTATTTTCAGGCATGTTTGAAGTGTATTGGCTTTGGTCAGGGTTAGTTTTAAGCTGAGTCAGATTTATTGGCTGGGTTTGATGTTATTAACATTGTATTTGCATCCTTTAAATAGTTCCTTCCTGGTAAGTTACATTTGACAGCATGTAGTACTGGTCAGGAATGGTGAAGGCAAGTTGGAAACAAGGGGTGATGAGAACTGGGTGTACTGAAACACTGTAGCATGTCTCTGGCCAAAGATAAAACAGAAAAAAAAAGTGAATGTGGCTGCTGTTGATTGGAGGCATTGAGCTGGATCAAGGAAGGCAATGGAGGATTTTTGGTCACTACCTCAGCACTGGAAGGACAGGACTGTTCAGTGTTGGGGAAAATAATTTATCCCATCTCTCTGGCTCAAGCCTTTTGTCATTCCTCATAATTCACAGGAGAAACAATGTGGAGTTCTGCATTTGAACACCTTCAAAGGAGCCCTCAGTAGTCTACGTAAGAAAGGCATTTCTGTGGCACAGCTCAGCTCACCCCCACGCAGGTGTGCAAACCACACTTGCTGTTCTGTTCCCTGCCTGCTGCAGGAGTTGGGGTGGCTGCCTCTGGTGTAGACAAGTTTTGTGAGTGAAATGCCAACCAGAGAGACCTTCAGCCTGCCAGGTTCAGAAAGTTGCTGTCAAAGCTGCCTAGTTAGACAAATCTGGACTGGCTGGGAGAGAATGCTTCAAAATTTAAAAGGGGAAGGTAACTTGGAAGCAAGTGGTTGCAAAATCCCAGGCTTACTTTTCAAAATCAAAGAGAGAAGTGAGAAGTTAAAGAAGGATAATGAACTGGGGAAAGCAATAGGTAGGTAGAGTCTCCTAGGGAAGTAATACAGGAGAGGCAGAAATGCAGGAGATCTGGCAGTTATTGAAGGTGTTTGCGTCAGAGGCACAAAGGCAGGCTACAGACAGGCAGAACAGATAGGGGACATTGTATAGAAAATACTGCTGCTTTCAAGGTGTACAGCTCCTTCGTATTTCATACAAGAAGTGGAAATAAGGGCAGCAGGACTAAAGGTTTGTGTAAAGGAGGTAATAAAACAAGGTGGGATAAAATCAGAGAAGTGTAAGGTTCAGAATAAATTAGTATGACATGGAAGATCACGGGAGAAAGGCTCTGTAATTATGTCAGAATATGAAGAAAAAACAAATATGGATGCATTACCAAGGAATAAAAAAAGATAAATAGTTTTGACTGATGTAGAAATGTCTGAATTACTCTGGTCTCTTTGTTCTACAAAATGCTGACTTGACAAAATACATTTTAATAAGATGAGAGTGAAATTCAGATAAGGAACGAGCAGATTGAAGAATATTTAGGTAAGTTATGTTTTCTTGTCACACAGCTTTATTTACCCAAGAGTTAGTAACTAATTGAAGTGATTTGTAACATTTGAGCATTCTATTTAATAATTCAGAGGAGAGGGGGGACTCCTAGAAGTCTGCAATTATAGTAAGCATAGTACCTCTCTCCCAAGGAGAAGAAAAGACTGAGGAGTTATGGAGGATAATTTCTCTCCCTGTAGAGACTGTGGAACATCTGGTCCTTGAAAGGAGGTGGACAAAGGGGAAGTGGTGCAAATGGTATGTCAATACTTTTTTACATGGTACCACATGTAGTCTCATTAGCAGATTACAAAATTTGAATGAAAGGATGAGAGATACAGCTTGCTGGGGTATTGCCATTAGTAACTGCTGCAATTGCAGCTAGAACTGGCCCTGGGAAGAGCCAGTGCCATTGGTTGTCGCTGCTGTCATGGCTGCTGTCAGGTGCTGCAGCAGCATCATCTGGATCTGGGAGGCAACACCCATGAGCAAGGACCTTCCACTGAGAGGGAGCATCACAGTGCCTGCTGCCCTCACTGTACCTCACCTTCAAGAGGGGTTTCAAGCTCTGTGACTTTGCCTTTGTAGCTAAAGGTACACCTGTTTCTCTAAAACTGGCTGTACACCTCTCTGGCTCAAGCCTTTTGTCATGTCAGCATCAAGTGCCACCCTTGCCCTGCCACAAATCTTACAGGGTTCATCACTTGCCCTGGGCTGTGTTGGCTCCAGGAATTACACGAGCTCTTCACCCTGCCTGTGGGCAGCGTGGTGCGTAGCAGACAGGGAGGCAGCTTGTAATTCCGCCTTCTTGTAGACACGCTTGTGGGCACGTGGCTGTGGAGCTCTGCCTGGCTGTGTAACTTCTGATCTTTGTGTGGACAAGAAGTTTGTAGCCATCTCTAATAAGGTAGTAAGAAGATAAGTTTTCTTGAAAGATCAAGGGTAGGTTGTGATAATTTGTGTTTGTTTAGTCTGAAACGGGGAAGACTGTGAAGGGAGACATGATAACATGTCCTCAGTATGTAAAAAGTGTTTATGCAGAGGCTGGTAAACACATGTTTTCTGAGGTCAAGTTTTAAGAGAAGGAACAACAAAAACATCAGTTTATTTTACAGAGGATGTAGTTTGAACATTAGCAAGGAAAGATGTCCCTCTCTGTAAAGCAAGTAAGTGTGGTCAAACACTGAAGCACTTGTAGTGTTTCTCATTTCCTTCATTTGAATTTTCAAGAATAAATTAGAGAAGCATCTCTGGTGTTTTCTAGCCAAACTGCACAGGACTGAATGAGGTGATCTGTTCAGTCATTTTTAGCCTTACAGTTTTACTATTCTCTGACAGCCCAGTAAGGCACAACCTTTCTCTGGCAAAGTATTATTCAACTTCTGAGTCCTAAAGCTCACCGCTGCCAAATTCCTTACCAAAGCTTATATTTTCATTAGTTTCATGATTTCAATCTGTATTAATCGCCTTCCTTCAGATGTGTAAAGTGAATTTTAGTGATGCTGTGTAAAGTGAATTTTAGTGATGCTTGCTTTATATTCTTTGTTAATCTTTTATCACATTTATACTTCTGTAAATAAAATATTTTTTAAAAGATATAGAACAGATGTCACAAGTGAGGCTTTAAGCAGGTTGGAAGTCACACTCCTTTCGCTTGATTTTAATTTTTTCTGAAATTTATAAATATCTTTTGTCTTATACACAAAAGCATCTGAACAAAGTGTACTGATTTGAAGACAAATCTAAAAGGATTACAGTGGTGCAAAAGAGGGAAGAGAGATGGACATGCTGTGCGTTGAAATCACAACTGGTGGAAGAAGCATTGTTGGATGGGAGTATGAGGGGAGTGGCATGGGACCTCACGTGCCACATGTGGAATCTGTCCCTTGTGCTCTCAGAGCTGTCCACAGAATGAAGGTTGATTCAGTGTAGTAAATTCTTAAACTTGCTGGACATCTCTGTAACTTTATGATTTAGAACTTTAAATTGTAGCAGTGATGGAGTAGATGTCCATTTTATGTTAGTAAATATGCATTTCTGCTTGTAAATCTGCATGGGCTCTGATGAGGTGGATTTGCTGATACCATTATCAAAGTTACAAGCAGACAACCAAGACACTGCCAAAGATTAACAGCAGTGAAGGTAGTGCTATCATAATGATAATAAATAAATGGAATGGGACCTGTGGGGGTATTCTGAGTGGTTGGACCAGTGTTGGTTGGAGAGAACCTTCCAGTCCATTTCTCAAAATGTTTGGAGATGTGTCCAGTTCTGGGCTCCCCAGCACAAGAGAGACATGGAGCTCCTGGAGCAGGTCCAACAGAGGGACAAACAACAAAGATGATTTAGGGACTGGAGCATCTCTCTTACAAGGAAAGGCTGAGGGAGCTGGGCCTGTTGATGATTGAGAAAGGACTCATCAGTGTGTGTTTATAGGATGGGTGTCAAGAAGATGGACCAGACTCTTCTCAGTGGTGCCAAGCAATAGGGAGGCAATAAGAGGCAGCGAGCAGAAATTGATGCACAGGACATTCCACCTGAATATGAGGAAGAACTTCTTTGCAGTGACCAGGCACTGGAACAGATTGTGTAGTCTCCCTTATTGGTCATATTCAAGAGCCATCTGGACACAATCCTATGCAATGTGCTCTTGGGTGACCCCACTGAGCAGGGAGGTTGAGCCAGGTCACCCACTGTGGTCTCTTCCAACCTGGCCCATTCTGTGATGGTGTTAGTGGAACCATTTTGGTTTTTTTCTGTAGGAGGTGGAAAGGACTTTTGACATTTAGGACACTTGTTTAAAGTTCTTCTGTACAATGATGATGTTTCAAATATCACACATTGGCTGAAATCCACTAAAGGGCTCCCAGATATGCGTGTTTATGTCCTACTGTTTTATATATATGTAAGATTATGTGTGTGCTTGCATGCATGCTGATTTGGGGATTAGGAGACCACTGGAATGCATTTCATGAAACAAAATCTGGGAAGTTAAGAAAAATATAAGGACATTTAGCAAGATTTAACAATGGCTGGATTAATTTTTTTTAACTGAGCAACAGTATATTTATATTTAAAGCCATACAAATATTTTATGATTAATAGAGCTATCCAGAGATGTGGAATAATTGAAGGCAGGGCAAAATGGAGAATGCAAAAGCAATGGATGATTGAGTTGTCTGGGAGAAATGTGAAGGTTAATGTGAGAGAAAAAAAGAGTGACTGATTTGAGCTTTTAGATACAAGGACAGACTGTTAGAGGGTTGGAACACAGGAAGGGTATTATGGTTATCAAGGTAATAGAGTGTAAAGCATTGGCCAGATAAGAAAGTGAAGGATGAATCCAAGGATGCAGACAAGGATGAATCTTCAGTTAGAAAACATCTCTTATAAACAAAGAGCAGGGGTGTTGAACCTACTCTGTAAAGGAGACTTGTTAAATGTGCCTTAGTAAAATCATATAGGAATTTTATGAAATTGACTAACACTACCTGCAACTGCTATTTGTGAGAATTAATATCCAGAAACATATTCAAACAGAATGCCTGAGTATGAAATAAAGAACTATTTATTTTCCATGAACCACAAGAATTGTCTCCTGCAGAGTGGATTATTAGACTGTCCAGCAAAAGAAAAGAGTGAAAATGAGTTTTGGAACCACTAGGCCTAAAACTGGATTTGCCAGACTCTGCTTGCGAGTGAGCAGAAGCACAGAAGAGACGTGGCACAAGTGTGCGTGCCAGCTCGCCGCCAGCCCTGGCTGTGGGCCCGCGCTGTTCTGCTGGGGAGAGCACATTGGGGCATCCCGGGTTGGGTGTCCAGAGCTGGAGCTGCAGGAACAGCACCATCTGCAGCCCCGCTCCGGCTGCCTGTGGGCTGTGGGTACTGCCACACTGCCTCAGTCCTCCTAATGATGGGTCGTGGTGATTAAATTCTCTTTATTAAACTTGTGTGCTTGTTTATTTGTAACACAACGAGTGAAGTTTAGTATGGGGTTCAGTACAAAACAAGGCTTGTGACCACGGTGCGTGTTTGGAGTTCATTTTTTCTGCAGTGGTAAGTTTTGGATTTAGAGTAGGGGATTACAGAACAGGAGCGATTCGGGGAGGCTGTCACGGTGCGTGTCAGTCTGCACGGAGCTTTGGCTCCCTGACCTCTTGGCGTGACACCAAACTGGCCACGGAGCACAGCTCAGCTCCTCACTGCCCCACGCAGCACCGTGTGGGGGAAATTACCTGAGCGGGAGTGGCTCTGCAGTGTTTCAGCAATACTCATCCTTTACATGTAAGAAGTCTGGAGAGTGCAATAAGTACTCTGGAAGATGTTTGAAGAAGCAGTTTACCTGGCAGATCAGTCATGTGGGAATATTTTGACAAATCTCATATTTTGACAATTACATGCTTCATGGATCTTGTTACAGCCTGTTCAGAATTTTAGTGTTTCTCGTACATCATGCTGCATGGGTCAGGCTAGTAAACCTTAGTTTTTGTACACAAATACAACTTTTTGTATTAGAAGTTTTTTTATTCTTTACTCTTGGCATAGGTTTATTTGTTATCATGCAGTTAGAATTGCTACTGTGATTTCTTAATTTTTAAAGGTGAAAGGACTAAAACATGCATATTCTCAAAACTTACAGAAAACTGTTTCCTCATAAGTAGCATTTTTAATAAAAGTCTTCCTTTAAGAACAACCTTAGATATGCTTTTAGGAAGCGGAAACATTAGGGAAACTCATCAGGATCTTAACAGTGGCTGCAGAAGTTTTTCAGCTTTTTGAATGCTGATGGCATTTGCTGTGGAACACTAGTTATAGGAGTTTTTAACTATTTGTCTGTTATCTTGGTGAAAATTGTTTTACTGTAACTGAAGTGAGTGGGTGTTCTAAGAGATCTTTTTTCCATTTACTCAGGCATTGACTCAGATTCTTAAAGAATAAATATGAAGTTTATTGTGAAACTCACAGTGGCCTTGTGCCAGCTGTCATTTGGATTTATCAGTGACCTCAGTGGTAATTAAGGCCTGACCCTTTTTTTCCCTAAACACACCCCTTACAGTTCTAACTTCTGAGCCTTTTCCCATTTTCCTTTGGAAAATCGGTAATGCTCTATGCTTGGGCTGGGCATTTAATTAACTTTGCTTCCAGAAGCAAGGAGAACAGTACTTGAAAAAGACTTTCACATGCAACATGGTCTGAACAGCCTCAGTTGGATCTGTAATATTATAATTCTTGATAACTCCTGGGTAATGACATTGATTTTATGAAGACTTGACAACTGAACTTCCATTATTCAAAATAAGTGTGGTTCAGATTTGATTCTAATTTTACTGGTTCTGGAAGCCATAAGAAAAGGTCTAATTTGCCATGTTCTCACAATGATCAGTTCAGCTTAATTATAATATAAAAAGGGAAACTTCTGATGTTTTTAAGAAAGATATTTGATTATAACTGTCTGCCTTCTTCACCCTGTAAAAAAAAAGGATGATTTTGCAAGGACATGAGCACAAAACTCTGCCTTGTTTCCAAGTCATGCAGCTTGCCAGGGCCACGGTGGTTGCCTCACCTCCCTCAGGGATTTCCTGGTGACCTCCAGCACATGGGCGTTACTTAGAGTTGTTCCTGCCTGATCTGATTATATTCCCTCTCCTGCCTCTTTTGCCTCTGCTCTAGATTCTGCAGCACATTAATGTTTGTTTGTTTCTGCTTCTTCATACACTATTTCAGTTGAGAATGTGGTCCTTACATTTAGGCGCTGGTCTGGAACGAGCTACACCCTAACATGAAAGTCTGAGAGATCTACATGTATGCTGAGTGTGCACCCACTGTATACACAGAAATGGGCACAACCCTATTTTCCTGTCATGTTTACTTCTAATTAAAAAAAAGAGTGTGATTCTTCTTTGTTTTAGTAGAATCATCATAGAATCATAGAATAGTTTGGGTTGAAAGGGACCCGGAGTTTGATGCTGAAGAGTGTGCGCANATAGAATAGTTTGGGTTGAAAGGGACCTTTAAAAGTCACAGAATCACAGAATAAGCTGAACTGGAATGGACCAGCAAGGATCGTCCAGTCGAACACGTGGCCCTGCACAGCACCATCTGCAAGAGTCACACCATGTGCCAAAGAGCATTGTCCAAATACTTCTTGAACTCTGTCAGGTTGGTGCTGTGACCACTTCCCTGGGGAGCCAGTGTCTGACCCCCTTTGGGTGAAGAACCTTTTTCTAATACCTAACCTAAATCTTCCCTGACACAACTTCAGGCCATCTAGTCCAATTCCCGCTGCAGCGAGCAGGGACATCTTCAACCTGATCACGTTGCTTGGAGCCCCATCCAACCTGACCTTGAATGATTCCAGCGATGGGACATCCACCTCTCTGGGAAACCTGTTGCAGTGTTTCACCAACATCATTGTAAAAAATTTCTTTCTTATATCTCTTTTAAATCTGCCCTCTTTTAATTTAAAGCCCTTAGACCTTGTCCTGTTGCAACAGGCCCTACTAAGAAGTAGGTATGGCAGTGTTCAAGAGAGTGATCTGTGCTACTCTGGTCCATGCTTGCCAAGACCAAGCTGGTTTTGCTTGCACTAGCAGATGTGACAATCCTTCCCCTTCTACTGTATAACCATGAGCAGCCATTAGTGTGTAAAACGATAGATTTTACTCTAGTATCAAGATGACTAAGCTCAGTAAGAATTGTAAGAAGTAGGTTTTCTGTGGAAGATAGCTTGTTTTTTGCTGTGACTGATGGCCAAACCAGAGATCACTATGTGAAAGTTTGGTTAACTATCATGGGCATCTAGGACTGCTTGAGATGTGTAAGGGTTTCCAGTACGGACTGTGGGGGACTGGCCAGCAGGACCTATGCAAACCTTAGTCCTTCTGGAGAAGAAGGGAGACCAAATGATGCAGCCTGTAAACATAAACCAGCCCTTTATATGTGTGCCCAGGCAGCTGAATCATGCTCCTCTTTCTCAGTCAGGGAGAATGAGAACCAGGCAGACCGAAGGCAGTGGTGATGAGTGCTGTGATGCCAGCCCACAGAGGAGGAAGACAAGCCTGGCAGGCCAGAGACGTTTATTGCAGAAGCAGAACTGTGTGGAGTTATCCAAGTGGAAGCCTTTGGAGGCGGCAGTCTTCTTGGTCTTCATCTCTCATGTGCCTAACATGCTGGGGTCTGGGGACAAGATTCAAGCTTTGTCACTGCTACAGCTTTTAAAGCTGTTTTGTACTGGTGGTGGTGGTGCAGAGATTCCCCAAGGCACTAGACTGCAAAGCATAAGCTTGCTGGAAAAGGATGATATGAAAATATCTGATGCTCATATCAAGGAGAATACACTAACATCATAGTATACATGCCAGAAGATGAAGATCAGAAGATGAATCACTTTTGAAGCACTGCCTTATGTTCACTCTGTCTCCTTTTCACTGGTGAAGCCATTTTGCTTTCCTTGTTTAAGTTTTGTCAGATGCACCTCAACCACTCAGTGTTTCCCACATCTTCCTCAAAGAATCTCTTCTCACGCCCAAATTATCAAATCTGCCACACTCACATGGGTATATTGCAAAAAGTTGCCTGAGGCAGCATGTAACTTTGCATGTGGACCTTGTAAAAAGTAGGGCTGACAATTCTGTGATTTTTTTTTTTGAAAAGCCGCAAGAACTGTTTTGAAATGCCACGGGCTAAGCAGATCCCACACATCTGTCCAGGGATCTCCATCTGCAGCCAGTATTTGTGGTACTGTGTGTTTTGAAGGAGGCTAAATGGGGCAGTAAAGAGCAATGAAATACTTATATTTGTTTCTTCTAAGTTAAAGAATTTTGGAAAGAATATGTGTTGAGACACAAGAGTTGCCCGAGTAATAGAAAGAGGTGATTTTTCAAGGTTTTTCTAAAGTGTCATTGTAGGATCTCTTGAGGAGCGCAAGATGCTCCAGAAGTAATCTGCTGCTTTGAGTGAACATGCTTTCTCACATCAATTGCCTAAAATACAGTGTTTTAATGCACATCTGCTGCTCAGAGTATTGGAAGAAATTCCTTATTATGTTGTCGTGTACCAGGATGACTGGCACGGTATGACCTAAATAATTAATCCTCACAGTCAGCCAGTGACACAACTAAGACAGATGCATAAGGTGCACTGCTGGTTTTCCTGTTTTGACAGCTCTATGCCAGTTTTTTCATATCCAGGGTGAGTTCATCTCTGAAGTGTCTGTGATTTCTAGAAAGATAAACTGGGGAAGATGGTTGTCTCTGTAATACTTAGGAAACCTCAGAGCATAAGAAACAAACAGAAGGTCAACAAATGTGTGCTGTGAGAGGCAGACTAGCAGGATAACAAAATTATTTTGCATCTAATGGAGAAGGGAAAAAAAGCAGACAGAACAGAAATAGTGGTATTTTCTCAAGCTGAAATTCATATACCTGCAAGTCCCCGGGGTTTGATGCTGAAGAGTGTGCGCATTGACTTGGTTCTGCACAGACAGTTCTTCAGCTGTGCTGGTGCAATGTCTTTGCAGCCCATTCCTCTGTCCTTAACCTTATGTCCTCCTGTGCCTCTGGCCACCAGCCTGCACTGTGAATCTATTCTGGCTGAGGATTCTGCTCTCCAAAGGGAAGTGGAAAGTGACTGAGTGGTAGGGCAGGCAGCCCTCACACAGGGTTTTGTCACAAAGAAGACTTGCCTGCTTTTAACAGAAAGAGTTAAGCACTCAGTTTGGTATAGTTCTTTGAATATAAAAATAACAAGTCACAGTTGTTTTGGGTTAAAAATTAAAGATCCTTGTGCTTTTCATTTTTCAAGCGTTTATCATAATCAAATCCTGTGTCAGGGACATCGATGATTTATATGGCTTCCCTTTTTTCCCTTTCACCAGAGATGTAGTAGGAGAACACCTGTTCTGTGTCTTTGTTCAGCTTAACAGTACTTCAGTACTATCAGAGAAATTTTTTCTTGGAATTTTTTTATATTTATTGCTTGCAGGATTTAAGAAAAAGAGTAACTAAAATTAAAATGATACTATTTTGTGTATGCATGTGAGGGTGTAAAGCTATGTATATATATTAGAGTATTAGATTGTAACTTGGCTGTGTATGCATAGTCTGCATAAACATTTTGGAAAATACGTGTTATAATTCCTCATGGAACAGTCTTCTAGATGACTTGTTCTGGCTAGTCTTCAGCACAAGCATAAATATGCTCTGATACTGCTCTCAATTAAGACCATGATCTTTGTGAAAACAGATTGCAGGGTAATTTCATGTTTGAAAATTGGAGTAAGAAATCTTGAAATAAAAATCATTTGTGAAGCTAATCTTAGGTATGGATACAGCTATTTATGTAACAGGATGAATCTAGAAATTCCCCCAAAAGTCTGGCAAACCAAGTTGTTATGTAAAGTTGAAGATCTGGGTTGATTCTTGCTGCCCTCATCATACATATATGTTGGCAGTCAGAGTGTGTCCCATAAATCTCATATTGGAACTATAACTCATCCCTAGCAGCGGCGAGGAAGAAGAAAATTTCTGATGTTGTATTTTATCCTCTCTAAGCTTAGGAAGTTTCTGATCTGGTGGTTCAACAGGAACACCAGGGAGCTGACATTAAATTATAGCTGAAAAGCCCTCAACCTCTGCCTTAGCAAGTCAAAAATCTCTGATTTTGAAAAATTATAGCCTTTGTGTCACATTCAAAGAGCAGCTGGCTGAAATTGTTTAAGACTTTTCAGATAAAGTATTTAAGCTAATGGTAAGAATCAAGAAGTTGGCCTGTGAACAGATATTTCCCAGCTTTGTTGTGCCTGTCAGAAAAGGTGGGGCTTCCAGCTGTCTCTGTTGTCATTGCACTCGGTCACTGGATCAACCTGATGTCGTAGTTCTTGGTGCGGTGTGTGAGATGGATGCGTGAGTTGTTGCGAAAACTTGCTAAGTACTGGGAAACCTGAGGTGACAATATATGTTGTTAATTGATGGATGATATTCTTTGATTAGAAAGTGTTACTTTTGGCCTGACTGCAGTGAACATGCATGCTGCTGATAATATATATCTGTTGCGTATTTTCCTACAATTCATTGAATCTAACTACTGTTGTCCTAGAGGTCATTATTTAGGTCCAACTAGGAGAATATCTGATATAATTTAAATTGTCAGATACTGATTTTTTCATTGCTACATGCATTCATTAGCTGTAACTTAGTACTGTTTTCCTTTTCATTAAAGTAACATAAAGTGTGACGGAACTGTGCAAGTGCAGACACAGATGTGAATTTTGTCTATTACAATTAATTTAAATTTGCAAATTTGTCATGAAAGTGAAGAAATTAAAAAAGCGATGCTGAGGTGTAGCTGAGGTTTATCTGTATTTTAAAATATATATATTAATATGAGCATGAATTCTCAGGTATAAATGGGGATCTTGTATTTAATTTTTGCATTTATGTGTGCAGGTTCGAAAGCATGTGAATGACCTATATGAAGACCTAAGAGATGGACATAACTTAATCTCGCTTTTAGAAGTCCTTTCTGGAGACACCTTGGTAAGCTTTTAGATCATAATGTAATGGTTCCAGACTGTTAATAATGCATTTTCTCTGTATATTAACTCCTTGTGTATTGACTGCTGTAGATTTCTTTGGTATTTTCAGTAGTCTGTGACCTGATACCAAAGACAGAAGTTGTATTTCTGTTGGTAAAATATGCTGGTGTGAATTCTGTGGGGGAATGCAATCTATTCTCTTCATTTCTTGTGGTTAGTGAGACTTCCTTTCTTAACAGGGTAATGCACTATTTCTTCTGTTCTTTCCTTTTCTTGCTGATTTTTGTTTTAACAAGTATTGGATGCTTAATATCTTTTTGCATTAAAGGGAGTAACTTGCAAATTACAAGGATAAAATGTCCCTGAAATTGTCTAACACACTCCTCAGGTGTCATTTCCTTTCTTTGTGAGCATTACTTCCCTTGCTTGGTATTTGTTCTCTTCATTATGTTCTTCTTTTCATGCTCTTCTTTTCATTTGTGGTCTGTCTTGTGTTTTTGCTGTCCTGTCTCCTGTCTGTTGTATTCATTAGCCAAGAGAGCGAGATTTTTTGAAGACCTTACGGTTGGTGAGTTCAACAGAAGCATGCGCAAATGAACAGCATGAGGATGTGGAGGATGAGGATAAGGGGGTAGGTGCCGACCCCCATAACTGTACTAATGTAGTGTTTGAAGTGTGGTGTCTGCTAATGTACATTCTTAGTCTGGTGTGCTGCAGTAGTGGGCTGTAGAAAGGACAAAAGAACTTTTGTTGGTAAACCAGGATACGTGTGTTTATGGTGGAGGTATGGTAAAGACAAATTTTTATTCAGCCTTTTTGTGAACAGCTGAAATGCACATTTTCAAGATTTCTATTTGTTTTCTTTCAATGAACTTACAAAACCATGGTGCAAATGTATACTGGACAACACCATCAAGATGCTATAAAATAAATTTTTTTAATAATAGGGAAATACCATAATTTTATTAAACTAAGACTTTTTAAAAACTTGCAAACAGTATTGTCCATATACAAGTAGTTTAGGGAAAGACTTGAAGGTTCTTTTTAGTGAAATCAATGGCAAAAAATTGATTTGTCTTAATTAGAAGCACCAGTCTACTGTGCCCATGGTGTGTGTGCCATAATGTTGGATAATATCTTACAATAAGGTAATTCAGTGTGCAGATCTGTTTGTTGGAATTTACCACACATAGTGTGATTTTTATCAAAGCAGGTAGATTAGATGTTAAGCGACAGCTTTGTGTTGTGGCTACTAAAAATAGAGATAGTTTGCAGGGTTTATTTTTCTTGCAACAAATGCGGAATTATTGACTCACTATATTTTGCCCATCCAGAAGGGAAATATCTACTTATAAAGTGTGAAACGTTGGGTGCTTGTTAGTCTGAGTGAGCTGTTTCATGCCTTCTTTAGACCTTGCATTTTGGCATTTGCTAAAGTAACTTGCTGTCATAGGGGCTGAGTGCCTCCCTGGCTCCTGTGCATTGTGCTGCAGTTGTGATTTCTCAGGAATTTGTGTGCTTTTTTTCTGGAGTGCAGCATAACTCAAAATGCTGCACTTTTTTTATAAAAAAATATTTCCCCTCTGAGATGCTAACTATATATTTTGGGATTTACTGTACCTTCCTTGTTGTGGAAAACCTAGTTCCAAGTCTGCAGTCCTTCATTCCATCCATGGAAGCTACTTGATAGCAAGGGCTGTAATGCTCGATCCTGAGCTATTGGGGTGAAAAACAAGGGGGTAAATAAAAGACTCTGTAATGGAAATTAAAATTCTTTTTGTTTAAATTTATGCTTCTTATTCAACTTCATTTTCCTATGTTTCTTTTTGGCAAGCATCTGATACTCCGTAAGGGGAAAAAAAAGGCAGTTGAGGAAGGCTTGGGCTTATCTGTGTGTTTCACAGTGATTGTCTGAGGAAATGCTTGTATTCATGGCTGATCCCTAGCAATTGATCCCTAGCCTCAATTTATTGCTGTGAAAGTTTGTGAAAGATCTGAAATAAGGAAGAATAGAAGGACTTGGATATGATGTTGATGATATAAATTTAACTGCTTTCCCATGCTGATCTGTGACAGCTAAGTATGCGTTTTCTGTGTGATTCTTCTTCTTGGTGATTTTACACTAACTGCATGCAGTTTTGCCATGTTTCCATTAACACACTGCTCATTTTTATTTTACAGTTTCTTCTTGATAGTTTTTACTTTGCTTTGAGGGGAATGACCTGTTAGTTTTTTTCATGCTTTAAAATGTTCTACCCAAGTCAAGAGTTTAAACTTACACTCTAGGATTGTTTATGTTATATTTTTCTGTTTGGAAGAAGATACTATCTTTATTAGATGCTTTAAATAAATAGATATAGATATCATAATGATAATGCAGTCATCCCATTAAGCCATGAAGTTCCATACAGAGGTAAGCTTTTCCATCATGGAGTTTACCAGAATGATGTAAAGGTCCATGACATTACTTATGTTGTGTTTTGCTTAATACACTGTAAATATTTTATAATAATGTATTGCAGTTTAGTTTTCTGTAGGCAGTAGCCCTCTTGGCCTTAATAGGACTTTACAGGGAACAGCTATCAGCCTGCATGGATCAAAGCAGTTGGGGACCACTGATCTTTCTTGCCATCCACTGTACTGAAAACTACAGTTAAAATAAATAGTTAATGCACAGTTTTCCACCAAAGGTATTGACTTCATTAAAGCTGTAGTGCTTCAAATGTTCCACATGGTGTCTTTTAAATCAGACTGTTTGTTCTTTCGTCTGATGAGAAAATCTCACAACTACTGTTTTCCAATTGTAGCCCCGAGAAAAAGGTCGGATGCGTTTTCACAGACTCCAGAACGTCCAAATTGCACTTGACTATTTGAAAAAGCGCCAGGTATGATGAAATAATAATTAAAAAAAAGAATTAATGAAGATTTTGTCATCTGTAGCTAATAAATAAAAAATCTGTCCTGCTTTGTCTTCTGTGCATTTTGAGTAACAGCTGCTTGTGTAGGCTTGGCTTTATGTCATATTTGAGATGGTTCAGAGACATGGGAAAGGTAGTTTTACCCTTCCCTGAGCAGTAACAACACATTCCATGTGATATATGCTATTAAAGAAGAGAAAATTATGGGTGAGAGCATTAGGAGTTGCTTATAGTAAATTTAACTGTCTTTCGTGCTGCCCAGGCGCTAGCTGGTATGCAGTTTTGTTCACAATCTAATTTTTAGTGCAAAATGCCAATGCAAAGAAATTAGAATGTTGTATGGGAGTTCCTCATTTTGATTGTATTTGTTTTGGGAAAAATTTCTCAAACTTCGATCCTGCTGAAAGCAAAACTGGTGCCTTAGAAAGGCATCAGAGCCACCTGGGCACTGTGGAAGATTCAGGCTTAATTTCACTTGTATCTCCTTTTAGCCAGACACTTGAAATCCACACGGTTGCGTGGTTTTCTGCTACTGTGAATTTCTTTCCACTTTTCAATATATTTTAAACACTTACAGAAATCTTGCTTTCTCTGTTTACAAAATGTCAATTTAAAAAAAAAAATCCAAAACATGGAAGGAAAAACTGTTCCTCCCTTTCCATAACATTCCAGTGAATTGACACTGAAAATCTGCTTTCTGACTGGTTGATTTAAAAAATAAAAGAAATTACTTTTACTACTTCAAAGGTTTGAAAGAATATGAGGTAGCAAACCATAAACAGATAATTGGTTTTGTTGTGAAGCCAGGTGTCCTTTTGCATTTTGAGAGAAATTTCAAACTTGTCTTTTGAGTCACTGAATGGCGTTTGTGCACTGAGAACTCAATCCCCCTTTGCTGAGCTCAAAACAAACCTTTCCTGTTAACCTAAGTGAGCCACTGAACAAGTATACTACAAAATAAATGAATGTCTGTTTGAAAGTCACAATGGCATTTTTATGCAGCAGGACCTCAGGACTTGTGCTGCACCATGCCTTACTTATGCATGGCAGACCGTGTGTATTAAAATGCAGAAGATGTGGGGCTGTGTCATCCTCATGTTTATGAACATCCGCATACTGCCATCGATTGTGATCTGAGGATTTTTGTGCTCTCTTTAGCCTTGTGAAGATGGCTGTATTCTAGTGTACAGAATGTTTGTAGGGCTTTGTTCTTGGCAAATTGTCCGTGGGACTTGCAGTTGATTAAAGTTTCAGCCCTCTAGTGGGCTTTTCTAAACTGTTTTTAGGAGGTAACTTGCTCTGATTAGCTGTATAACCTCCAAATACAATGTTTTATTGGGATTGTAGGCCAGAGATATATTATATATATTTTTGAAGCCTGACTTGAGAAATAAACAAACAACAGTGGAATATACTTTCTTTCTTGCAGAGAGCATAGTTTGGCTCTTTTTCCCCCCCTCCAAATAGTTAAGATTATGTCTACAGATCAAGAGAAGGACATGCCTTTACTTGTTCAGTCGATAACAGGGTATATGTTGAAAAGCATGTGCATGTAACTTTACTAATGTAAGCATAAAATGTCTTTTAGCTGAGTCATCTTTAACTGCTAGGCTGTATGGATGCATAATACATATTGAGAAATTAAATATATTTGTAATATTAGAAAAAAAAACTGAATTATTGAACTCACTCTGGGTGTGAGTTTATGGGAGCATAATAACAGCAGCTCTTGTTTTAATCCAATTAACCATTTGTTTATAGCACTATGAATGAGTACAGCATCGAAAAGGATAATAATTGTTGTCTTTATTAAGCCATTGGTTGCTTAAACATGATATTAAATTCCTGGTTTTATCAAGTCAGACCTGTGTTTTAGCAGGCCAGTCCTGCTGCTGAATTCTTTCTTAAATACAGGAAAGTGTGGGGTGGAAGAACGGCAGCGGTAACTTCCCAGTGTCGGCTCTGCCCTGGGACTGATACACTGGCTACGGATCGTTGTATTCATGTTATCCTTCCCTGCTCTGTCGTGCCTTCCCCTTTTGACAAGAGCCAAGGCAAAGGGTATTTGGCATGGGGAGCAGATCTGCCCGCCTAGGGACAGCTGAGGAATTTCCTCATCTCAGTGTGAGTGGGAGAGGGCAATTCCTGGCAGGGCGCTTACAGGCAGTATGCAATTCCTTTCTACTTTTGAGAATTAAAAAAGCCCAGCAGAGTAGGCTCAGGAAGTGAGTAGAGCATTCTTTGCAATCATGCCTGTGTAATGCAGTATGTATTTGTGGCATATTTAATTCAATTTTGCCTTGTGTTTTCTTTCTATGATGGCAGGTGAAACTGGTTAACATCAGAAATGATGATATAACAGATGGGAATCCCAAATTGACTTTGGGGTTGATATGGACCATAATTTTGCACTTTCAGGTAAGTCTAGTTTTGCTTGACAGTATATTTTTGGTCAGATTCTTGTACAGTTGCGAGGAATGTCAGCTTAGGCAGGACTCCATAGATTTTGTCTCTTCTCTAATGTGTATCTGAAGGTTTTGATGGTGTATCTTATTTCATGATATAAACTGAATCTCAAGATCTCGTTTGCTAACTTCCTGTCTGTGGAGTGAGAGGAAAATAGCTTCAGTTTTAAACATCATTAAAGACAATAGTTGATATCCTCCTTCCAGCATTTGAACATATCCTTCTTGTTTTATTTTACAGACTTTTGATGAATATTAAAATATGTTGAAAAGTTTTAAATATTTTTTTCATTCAGGATCTGCTACTAGGAGTATTTTAGCAAGCTCTACTTTCAGCCTCTTCTAGTAGCTCTTCCCATGTCAGCATTTGTTTCCAGCCCCAGCGATGGTAGCGTGGGTCACACTAGGTGGCACTCTGGTTGTTGTACACTGGTGGGATTGTGTACAGTATAATGCAGCCTTACAGTGTGTGGTGTTAAATTGCTCCTCTAAAGGAGGCTTGCATAATGGCCCTGGCTGTAGATGATGTAATTCAGATGACAGATAATTCCCATTTAGTGACTGCAGCATTGTTAGTGATAAACTCCCTGCTGTGCAGGCATTTTAAATGATCAGAAATTTGCAAGATCACGCAGGAAAAGCATGGTTCACTTAGGAGTATTCCACATTGGATTTATGACTGAAAAAAATTTCTTAAAATAGCCTGTAAGGGCTGCTAGGATCTAATGTGCCTTTCTGCAAATCCTAATGAGAAGCAAAGAGTGTGACTGCCTGACCAATTCAGGGCCGACTGAAAGTTCAAGCATGTTGCTTAGGGCATTCTCCAAATGCCTCTTAAACACTGACAGGCTTGGGGCATTGACCACCTGTCTGGGAAACCTCTTCCAATGTCTAACCACCCTGTGGGTAAAGAAACGTTTCCTGATGTCCCGTCCAAACCTACCTGGCACAGTTTTGAAGTATTTCCATGTGTCCTGTGACTGGATACCAGGGAGATGAGAAACATAGAATGGTTTGGGTTGGAAGGGGGCCTTGAGAATTATCTTGTTCCAACCCCCCTGCTGGGGGCAGGGACACCTTCAACTGTACCAGATTGCATAGAACCCCATGCAACCTGACCTTGAACGCTGCCAGGAATGGGGCATCCTAACAACTTCCCTGGAATCTGTTCCATGATCTTCCCAGGAACAGAGGCTGCCAGGTTGATAGTTTCTAGTGTTGTCTTTTCTGCCATTTTTAAAAATGAAAAAAAGGAAGCTCTTTTAAAGAGCTTAACACCTCCCTCTCCAGCTCCCTGCAGAGCAGTGAGGTCACTCTTCAGCCGCCTTTTCTCCAAACTAGACAAACCCAAAGTCCTCAGGTAGTCCTTTTAGGACATGCCTTCCATTCCTGCCACCATCTCTGTTGCCCTCCTCTGGACATACTTGAGGACCTTCATATCCTCCTTTAACTGTGGGGACCAGAACTGCACACAGTTCTCTGGGTGAGGCTGCACCAGCGCTGAGTACAGCAGAACAATCACCTCTCCTGACTCACTGTTTGTGCTGTGTTTGATGCCCCCCAGTATGGGGTTTGCCATCTTGATGACTTTTTCTATTTCAAAATATGATCTTAAAAAACCGGTGAAAAAAGAATTTTAAGAGTGACTACTGGTGCTTGACTAAACATTAAGCCTCATTAATAAATATGAAGTAACTAAAGAACAGCATTAAAAAAAAAATATCTTTTTACTATTAATGGCTGCATTACCTACACTGAATGCAGAAGGAATTTGTTAAGTGGTGTAAGAGACATGCACTAGTCTGTACTTACATGACGTTTACTGCTATGCTACTTCTTTTGAGCAATATGGCAATTTGGTGTCACTGACACCTGTATATGGCCACGTTGGGTTCAGAATGTGAAGTTCAGAAGAATGTACATACTTAGACCTTAGGCAAGTGGTTTTTTGCCTTCACTTAGATTTTTTTGTCTTCACTTAGATTTAAAATGAGGGGAAAATCTGAATGGAAAAGTGTACCAGTGGAGTCTTCACCAAGGGATAAAACTGTGATAATAACTGTGTTTATGGAGTAATCCTGTAGTTATTGGGAAAGTTGTGATTAGAATCAGTTTGAAGTTAAGACAGTTAAAACCAGGTGCTTATGGGGAGGTATGTTCTTATGCAGTTGTCTAAATTGTCCCTTTAATCTGATAATTGAAGCGATAGAGGTTTAGTCTATACAGTTTGTATAGCCTAGACAGTGAGTCAACTAACTAGCTATGAGAGGTTCACTCCATTGACTAAACATAAACATCTGTATTGTTGGAGATTAATGAGACACCGATGTGAGTATGAGAAGAATGATGTGAGTCTAACGGGAAACCCACTCTCATCTGGAAAAAGACAGATCAGGCAGGATAACCTGCTTCTTAAATGATAAACATATTTAGCAATGGATTTGAGGCCTGGAGGGCTAGGCAATACAGAGGGTGAGGCTGATGGAGCAATTCAGATTGCTTGAAGGAGATGCCTAGAGCACCCACTGAGTTATTCACTCGTCCAGAATAGTTGCTGTGTGTGTTCTGAGATGGCACTTCATATCCAGTAGCATACGCTGAGGGAAGCAGGCTTCCTTAGATCTTGTGGTGTATATGCCATCTCCATGTGGATATCTCAGGAAGTTTTAAGAGTCTCAAATGTCCTAGATGGTCAAATGACTTTATGTCTCTGCTTCAGGGTATGAAAGAGTGCTGTTGATTGTACTAACTAGATCCCCAGGGCTTTTGATTTCAGGCTCCTAAAGACAGGGGGCATTTGAGTGATATCTGAGGTGTGCTAGAGTATGCAGCATGTGTGTGCGGAGTTCTCTGATGAGACACCAACCTGTGAGAGAGTCATGATCTTCTAGACCTGCAGCTGGAGACCACTTGGGAGATTGCAGGATATCTCAAAGAGCTCCAGAAGCCCATGTTGAAGAAACTAAATCTTGCCTCCGCTGCATAAAGTGGTTTCTTTAAAACCTAGCCAGTGTATAAACATGAGTATCTAAACACCTAAGTTGGAGTGTTTTAACCTGAATTACCCCTTAATTTTCACAGCATTTGGAGAAGTAGTTAACTTCTCAGTGAACATAAGAAGCTGTTTGCTGTGTGATGTTACTGGCTCTGTTACACATCAATTATGTGTATTCTAATAACACTGCAATCTGGGAAGTAGTCAAGATGCCAGTCATATTTTTTTTGGCTGTTGTTTGTGGCTTATTGTTTCTCTGAGTCATGGTCCTTATCTGGAGGATATTATTTCCTCAAAATAGAAAATCCCTCTTATTATTGGAATGAATTTAGGAATGATTTAGGGTAAAACATGATGAAAAAAAAGATAATACACATTTGATTATGATTCTCTTGCATCTGAATTATATCTAGAGATGGTTATGGTTTTGTGAATTGGTACCCATAACTAGATAAATATAAATCTTATTCTAAGCTATAACACTGACTTCTGCAGCTGCACAAGTCCAGAAATCATCCATTCTTCTGTGTCCCAAGTAATTACGTAAGAAATACTGAAAAGATGGAATGGGAGATCTGCTTGATGATGAAGTTGAGTATTAGAAAGTAATTTGTTCTATGGGTATTAAAAAACCCCAATGCATATATGTTACTAGGATTTATGCAAGCTTTCAATGTACGCATTTCACATGCTTTTAATAGTAGGGGGCTTAGTTTAAATTCAGTTTCATAATGTAATAACTGTTATAAGTTATTTTCCTGGCACCTGTAGAACATGCAAAATCAGATTATAGTATTTTATATAATCATAGGCTGTATGCATAAATATCCAAATTAATACTTTAATGGACTCCTTCAACACTCGATACATTTTCACTGATGACATCGGAGATGAGTAACTATAAATGAAAGCAGCATTTATCCTCATAAAGTCATCACAATTTTAGTAAGATTTAAATTCTATGAAAACTGGTGATCATTTCTTTTCAAACCACTGCAAGCATTCTTTAACAAATGTTAAATATTTAAAATCACTTACAGTTGGTTGAAAAAAGCATGCCAAAGCAAAGCAAAACTTTACATTTGAATTTCCATCTAGCTAAAATTAGGACTTCGTGAACTCAGATCTTAAAAATTTTCCGAAGGTTCTAAGTCATGACTCAATAGACTTGTTCTATTTCAGTTTCATCATCATTTTGCAGCTCAGGAACTGCCATTAAACACTTTTCCTTCCACTCTCCCCTGCTCTTTGCTGTCAGACCTCTGCAGGATGCTGCTTTCCAAGGTTCTGGTCAGTGATGATTTTGTCCAGATGTTACAGTACTATCCAGCTCTCTCCAGCCAGATGGGTACTTCCTCTCAGGCCTCCTTAGGCACATGTAACTTCTTTACATTTCTCTTTCCAGCCAGCAAATACTTTTTAAATTACTGACTTCCCATAATCCTTTGAGAAAAAAAAGAAAAATTTTGATTAGTCTGCCCCCAGGCAGTCTACAGTCTGTTCATTTGGTCCAGCATCAGCAGTTAAACTTTCACCAGTGTTGGTGAAAAGGTGAGACGGGTGGATTTGCAAGGCTATGGCCTTCATACAGGGTGGCCAGAGGTGGAGGCAGCTCAGCTGTGGTGGCCCATTTCAGTAAATGATGTGCAGAAGACAGAGGAATATCCCATGCTGCATGCTTTCCTGAGGTGGCCATGTGTAATCAGGAGAGCTGGGTCTGGGCTTCATTCTCTGTTCTCCTGGCAACCATTCCTGCTGCTGCAGCTGGCTGGTGCTGCCCAAGCTGTGTGCCTTGCAGCCCAAGGATTGAAGTTTACTCTGCTTTAAAATAACCAGAACAGTTTAAGGTCAGATCTTCTCAAAGATTTAAAAATGGAGCTATGTGGCCAGTTGTCCTGTCTGTGACTGTATGTGATTGTAGGATAAAGAGTGTTCCAAATGGGAGCTGCACTGTCCATTGTTAGCCAGTGCAGCAGCATTACCTGTCCTTCAGCATTTGTAAGGGTGTACTTATGTGATATTTCATTTCTCAGCTGAACTCCTAGTTGTTTCTTCTGGAATTCTTCAGTGATTTATAAAAAAAAAGGTAAAATTCCTAAGTCTTATGTAAGAAAATGAGTGTGAAATTCTTGAAATTTCTGGGACTCACCTGAATCACAGCAAGGATGAGAGGAGCATGAAGTCTCTGTCATTAATGCCATAAAACCACCAAAAAGGTGCAAATTCCTCTTTTGTAAGCCATCTCACTGGATATAAAACCTCTCCTGTTGGTGATTGTGACTTGATAGTCGAACATCTCTTTCAGATTTTGAGGAGTGGTTGCCAGTACAGCTCGAACAGCTCCAAACCTTTTGTTTGTGCTGGCAAGCCTTTATTTTTATCCTTCTCTGTCTTGTGCTACTTTAATTTTCACTTTCTCTTTGGCTTGTGTTTATCTCTCTGTTTTTCTGCATGTGACCTTAGGGCTGTGCAGCAAAATGCTTGCTGGTTATCTGGTATGCTGTTTTAGTACCGTGAAATTACATTGCCCATTTGTGCTAAATGCTCCATTACTTCTGCTGTGTTGAATAAACATACAAAAAAGAGGGGAAAGGGATCTTAGATCCAGGAGCACCTGAAATGTATTCCTAGTAGGGTTTTGGTAAAAGACACCTGGCACAGTTTGATTGACAAAGTGGAATAACTTTCCATGTACAATAATTGCTAACAATTATTGAGAATTGTATGAGGCCAATGATAAAGCATAAATTAGCAGTGTACATAGGCTGAATGGTATCCTCATTTTGCCACCAACAAATACACAGATATTCAACAACATTGCCAGTGTAATGTGTTGTGACCCATGTTAAAAACAGAATGCATTTCCCAGTCACAGACATGCCTGACAAATTACAGAAATCTGTGGTTAAATGCAAACCCATACAAATCTGCGTGAGCTATTTCATGTTTCAGTGTTACTCTTTTGTTTTCCGTGTCTTAATCTTAAACTCTTGTTTGTGATTAAGCAGCCTCTAAGACAGGTCAAATTGCAGACAAGTGTTGGTCTAATCCTTTTTTCATGTTATACTTCTTAGGGGGTTTAGTGCTAGAAAGAGTCTGTTGTTAATCTCCCATGTGTCTTTTACATGTTTTCTTTTAAAAAATACAAACAAAAAACTCCAACAAAAAACCCAGTATCAAGATAAAGAAACACAGCAATCCATGGTAGTATTTTTAACAGTTCTGATCACCTGGGTCTCTGGCTTAAACCAGTGCTGAGCTTCCATTCAGGTCTAGTCAGATAGTGGATTTCCAAGACAAAGCCCTTGGTGTGGTTGTCACTATGTTGTGGTGGTTCTCACAGGCTCCAGTGGCAGTCTCTTTTGGTGCTTTAGAATATCATCTATCTATGATCTAGCTGACAGGTTTTAGCAGAAATTTCAGTTTCTCTCTTCTGAATCTCCAGTGTATTCCTGTTAAATCTGTCTCTTTCCTTGCTGAGACCAAAGTTATGACTTCATAGAATTTCAGTTAGCTGAAAATGGTAATTTTGTCTTTAGTTACTAGCACTTACATTTGTCATCTTTGTTTATTTTGCTTAGAGTTTTTATATAAAAAAACTAGGCAACTGATATAAATACAATTTATCAATTTTGTTGTCCTTGATCTTCTCTTTGGTTCAAGAGCATAAGTGACTTAGTTAAAGTAACTATAAAGTTACTGTTTGGTTCTTGGAAAGAAAAAAGGAACAGAAGAAAGAATTACTAAAAGAGAGCTGATAGCCTTCTCAGGAACAGCTGGTAAGGTTAAAGTGATTATTAAGTCTCAAAAATATGTTTCCTACCTATTTCTAGGAAGATAGGCACAAAGGCTACTAATCATCTGCAGAGGTATATTTGGAATGCATTTATTCCTAGCTAATATTTAGAAATTGATAAATCACAGACCTACCATAGAATACGCTGAGATGGAAGGGACGCTTCAGGATCATTGAGTTCAACTCCTAACCCTGCACAGGACAGCTCCAAAAGTCACACCATGTGCCTGAGAGCATTGTCCGAATGCTTCTTGAACTCTGTCAGGCTCCATGCTGTGACCGCTTCCCTGAGGAGCCTGTTCAGTGCCCAACCACCCTCTGGGTGAGGAACCTTTCCTAAATCTAATCCTCCCCTGACTCAGCTTCAGGCCATTCCCTCAGGTCCTGTCCCTGGTCACCACAGAGAAGAGATCAGTGCCTGCCCGTCCTCTTCCCCTCACAAGGAAGTTGTGACTGCAATGAGATCTCCCCTCAGTCTCATCCTGGCTGAACAGCCCACGTGACCTCAGCCACTCATCACAAGGCTTCCCCTCCAGACCCTTCACCATCCTTGTGGTGCTCTTCTAGAACTAGCTGCATTATACCAGGTGCATGCGAGTAAATTGACCAGGAATATGCAGAAGTAGAGCAGGATTGTTGGGAACACTGATCTGTAATCACTGTTTTAGAACTGATTCTTTTATTTTTGCTATCTCTATTTTTTTTTTTTAATTCTACATGAGAGGCACCTGATTTTTTTAAAAATTGACTTACTCTTAAGAAAAATAATCAATATTTAAGGTATGAATGAAAGAGGATGTGCAAGATGAGGGACTTTATGATTGCATTTAAAAATGTAATTGTCAGCTGTAAAACAACAATATGTGTTTCTTCTGACCCATCTTGAATTAGTTATAACAGTTTTTGTGACAGTGTTTCTTCTGACCTATCTTGAATTAGATATGATTTAACACTTTTTGTGACAGTCAGTGTGCCACTGAATCTACAGGAGTTTGAACATAACAGAGAGTACTTTAAGGACATTTTCTGTTTGAAAGAAGGTGATATCGTGCTGACTGTTAAACAGATGTAAACAGTGTCATGGAAATACATATCAAATCACATTCCAGTAAAGCTCAGTAAAATAGTCTAATATAATTACTGTTTAGAAACCTTGATACCCATGTGTATTAATTTAAATATGTACTTGCACTGAAAATTTAAATTTGCAGTATTTTTAAGGAAATTCTTAACCCCTGTGAAATTTGTGGAGGAAGAACATTAGCAGTGTACTTTTGGTACGTTACTTTAGTATGTTTTGAATTAGACAGCATGAAGACTTGCAATTGTTCATTCAAATGCTGGACACTTGTCTTTAACATTTGACATAATTTCTGCTTTATCAAGATAATATTTTTATATTTATTTTAAGATGATTACACTATGATGTCTTTAACCCCATGTATAATTACTAGGCATCTTGTTGTTAAACCAGAAACTATATCTGTGTGAAATGAAATCAGCCTTGGCTTGTTGCACTATAAAGTCCTGAATCATCTTTCTTGATGAGAGAGAAGAAAGAGAAGTATATATTTAGGCATAAAATCTGGGGGTTTTTTTGTACGAACAGGGATTTTATTTAGAAAGATTTTGTTTCATGTGTTTTTCTGTTAACTAAGGGGGGCCATGTCAGGACCCAACACAGACTCATGTGGAAGTGTGCTTTAAATCAGTAAGTCCTCTGGCCTTAGCTGAAACTCACTTTTTAAAAGTAATTTTTCTAAGCAGACTAGAATACAACCTTTTCATTGTGAATAAAGGGAGCAAATGTAACAGGTACACTCATATGTTAAGCATGTTACAAATGCAAATACAAATTGAGGCTATGAATGAGTGTAGTCATAGAATGACTTTGAAAAGAAATGTGTTAGCATTGTGCCTGTACATAACTGCCCATCTGTCACAGTATTCTGTGATGTTACAGTATAAAATTTTCTAAGCATTCCTGTCAAATTTTACACCAGTGCCCTGAGAATAGTCAACAGCGAGTAACTGTATCCTTGGAAATTCTTTGGAAGCTCATCCTAGTTCTTTGCTGTATTATTCATTCTAGAGCCTGTCAGTTAAATGTGGAATACTTCAGTGGAGCTGGCCTCTGGGAATAAAGTCTCTGGGTCTCATAATTGCAATTCTTTTTCAAATAAGCAGGGGAAACTCAATGGTAACACCTGATAAAGCCTGGAGAGTCACTCTGTAATTCTTTCTCTGCATGCGAAACCATACATATCTGTCCTTGATGATGTGTGCTGGTTTTAGCAGATTTCACATAACCATGGCAAAAACAAAGAGGAAAGTTAAAAAGATTTTTCCAAACAAAATGTACTAGAGATTAGACTTGCTTGTATTTTAAAAGTATATATTTCTACCTAGTTTTAGGTATAGTTAGGTGCTTCTTGGAACTTATAGTCAGAGCTACACAGAAATGCCTTACAGGAGCGTGGGAGGAGGATAAAGCTCCATTTTTGTAAACAGTATCTCAAGGTCAGTTTTCTAGATAGATTGGCTTTTATGATTTGTTTCACTTTTATCTGCCACAAGGTTTAACTCTGCTGCAAAGTTTCAGCCCCAGTACACAGTGTCACAGCCCTGAGCAAGCTGTTGTGCTTTTATGATGGCAGTGAAGCAGCAGGTTATTTATAGCTGACAAATCAGTGAAAAATCACGTTAGCTGCTATGAAAACTCCACATACAAATAAAACTTGACCCCCAGCAAGCTGTCAGAGCAATTTCTGATCCTTTAGTTTAATCTTCCCATTTGTGGATCATTGGATAGGTAATAAAAACTTATGAAGTGCAAAACAAATCTGCTGACTAAATCCCTGCTCTATACTGTGCTGCTTACTTCAGTATTTGGAGTGTAGCTAATAGTTTCAAAGGTTGCAACATATTTTTCTACTTTATCTTGCTCAAGTTACTAAGTGAAATGGGAAGTTAAAATGCATCTGAGAAATTTCTATTGCTCATAAATGCTATGTCATCTCTGTGAAAGGCAATCAGCATTACAGCCCAGTGCTGGAGCAGTGATGTTTATTTAAGAGGATTGGTGGCCAGAAATAAGCCACAGTGTCTAATCAGACACAGGCCCTGCCTGGGCACTGAGCCACAGCGTTTATTGCGTGTGCATTTCTCATAAGCAAAATGGCTACGTACTGAGGCGGGTGGATGTGAAGTCTGGAAGAAATTGCAGTGGAAACGGCAGTTCTTAACTTTCTGAGGAGGATTTAAGTGTGTATAAATATACGGGAATGAATGAAACAGTGTGTCTGTGAGTTACAGCAAGCCAAATGGGGAATGTCTGTGGATGTGTGAGGGCTGAAAAGGAAGAACAGTGTTTAGATCCTGCCAAAGCTCCCTTAAGTCCCGATAAACATTCCCCTGGAAGAAAATATTTCAGAAGAAAAAGGAGAAAGAAATCAACTGAGGAGGGATCAGATTCAGTGCATGTTAAAGAAAATGAAGATAAAAGACAGTATGAAGTGGAGATTTCAGAAAACATCGAGATTCATCCCAAGGGTGTGGGATTGGCCGACTCCTTCCCCGGGAGAGTTACAGTGGCTGGTAATGCTCTGCCTGTGAGTACAGACCTTTCAGTTGATATTGCTAAAGCAAAAGTTTTCTCGGGTGAAGCGAAGAATGATTTTCTTTGTGGGGAGAGCTTTCATGGTGATAATCAGAGGCTCGCCAAGTCTGATGAAATAGACACATGGTTAAAGGAACAAGACAAGAGGAATTCAGAGAGACATTGTACATGGAAAAGGAAATCTTCAGTGGATTGTGACAGGAGAGAATTAGCATTCCTGAAGAAATCCAGTGGTTTTTTTTATAGAAAAGAAAGCACCTTGGATTCTTCTATCCACATTTTAGGCAGACAACATGAAGAAACTGGGTTAAACATAACTTCTTGCAGAATCATTGAAAATGTTTCAGAAAACAGTAAATCTGAAAAGTTGCATCCCTTTCTTTCTGAAAGCAAAAGTGATCCGTTACTTGAACAAAAGAGGTTTTATCCTGATGCTGTGCTTTTGCATTTGCCAAAAGAAAAGACATTATTTAGCACTGCACCGAACAGGAGCAAGGTAAATATTTTGATACAGTACATTATCTTTAAAAGTTAGCTCAGAATAAGTATTTGAGCAGTAATTTTTCTATTACAAAAATAGCTTTACTTTGCTACGTATAAACCTTTTACCCATGCTATGATTCTACAGATAGTTGTGGGACTGAATATATTACTTGACCTTTTTTAAAGGCTATGTAATAACTGTGTACTTTAGGAGTATTGATCAATTCTTGTGTTTTTCCCCCCTCTGTAGTTTGAGCTGTTCTCTAATTTAGGAGAGAGATTTTCATGTTAAAATGTTGCTAGAAGATGGAGTGAACTTTAGAGAGTTTGCATTCAATATCTGCAGTAAATTTGCTTACCAACTCTTGATGGTCTTGTAGTTCCTCTGGGTCTTGTATTAAGGAAAGGAATATTTCTAATTCTCTTCAGTTCTGGCCAGTAGGAACTGAAGAATGATATAGCTGTGCAGGGAGCTTGAAATAGAACAAATGAACATTATTCATGTTAATAGCACTCTACAGTTCTTTTAAAGGATCTTTCCTCCCAAACTGTCTAGATGACCTATTAATATTAATTATTGACATTTCATGTTCCTCTGAGGGTAGAATTATTTTATTTTTACAGTAAAAGAAATGAAAATACAATCTTAGTTGCAGAATATCTGAAGGAAAGCAAGTTTTTGGTAACCATGTTTACCAATTCAATCCATATTTCCAGTTTTGCCCCACTCGTCTTCAGGACAACTGAAATCTGTACACGTGAGTCAAATGCTGATACCAGAATCCGGTCCAAAACTGATTCCCCTTGTTCAACAGGAGCATCTGAGCTTTCAGCTGAGTGAACAGAGGGAATGAGCATTCTTTCTGGCCAAGAGCTAACTAAATGTCTTTTGCTTATATATTTTACTTTTGTAACAGGAATCAAACAATACTTTGTCTGAGCTTAGTTTTTAAACATAGATAACACACCCAATTACGGCACACAGTATGCACTAGTACAAATAGCCTCCTAATACACAGAGAGATCTTTGCCCTCTTAATCTTAGCTGGAATTCAGGAACAGCTTAGGAATGTTCTTTGATTTGTACAGAACGTCACTGCTGAGTAAGAGAGTATGAGGCCTTGTCTATTCAGCTAAGCATGTCTGCTTTTTCCTGTATAATGAGATTAATACAGCTTCTAATACTGCTGCAGTTATTACTCCAACCAGTGCTATACCTCTTGTTACCACAGACGAAGGGAGGAAAAAAAAGTTTTCTGTTGAACATCCACATTACTAATATTGTTAAAATACTGCATGAATATGAAGCCTACTGACACATTAGGCTAAATGCCTCAGTTGCTGAAATGTTTGGCTTTCAGTTCAGTTCCCTTTTTCAACCTAAGATTGTTAGTATAAGCAAGTGATTTTAAGAACACTGAGATTTGACCTCTAAACAAAACCAGGAAAAACTTGATTTCAGACTTTAATTTCTTTACAAAGTCATGACCGCTTTCCTTCTGATTGCTTTTGAGAACTGAGCAAGCATTTTAATGTCTTATATTTCTGTCTTTTTATACTGAATGAAGCTGGTATTTATACAAGTTCGCAGAGGTCTAGTTACCGGCCTGAGCTGGTACACAAAGTTTGCAGTCAGCAATCTCAGCTTTACCATTTTCTTTGCTGTAATTACAGAGGTCAGTAGCCTTCCCTCACCTTGTCAACTTACCCATGCTGTAATGTACTCTCAGCTTACACAGTGCCTCAGATACCTCAGATATGGCTGATAATTGAAAGCGTGTTGGCTTTTCAAACTGAGAAGCAGTCACCAGAGGAAACTCATTGGTATAGTCAGATAATTTGCACTGTAAGAGAGATACGACATTTTACTCTCTGAAACAGTATAGTCCCCTCTACTGAAATACATCCTTTGAGTTTCTTTTCTGTGGCACAATTTCTTATACATGTAAAAAATTATGATGCTCTGTTCAAATATGTGCTATTTCATTACCTCTGTTTTCCTGATTACAGAACTCAGCTTAGAGGGATATACTGAACTGTTGCTCCTGGCTACTCATTAATAGCTTTGAGAGAAAAGTTTCTTTCTCTCTGCTGAGGCCTAATTTTTACAGCCCTTTTTCCTAATACAGAACGGTGACTTCCTCAAGGAAGATACTCTCTGGTACTGTTCTAACTCAGGCCTGTCCTAGAGTAGATAGCTGTTGGCATTAAGATCAAGAAATTGTGAATAAAAACTGAGACAGACTTCCTGCAGCAGCTCCCCTTCTCAGTGATGTTTTAGCACAATGCAGATAAAGTACAAAATCAAGGCTTTAGTTATGACTTCTTTACGAGGGATACTGCTGCTGTGATATTCATTGTCTCATGTTTTGAAACAAGCCATGGCCTTCATGTGGTATCACCAAAGGCAGCGACCAGCTGGTGTTACCAACAGTTTTTGGTGGTTGTCAGCTTGTGTTGAAACCAATGACTTAATGTGTATCAATATAATTGTTTTTCCAAGCTAACTTGTGGACATTTCAGTTCTTGAGGATGTAAATGGTTTTTCTAGAAAAATAACCTCATCTATAAATCACTCATCTGCTTCCAAAATTCAGCTGTTGTCTTGGCTGCAAGTTCCTCAGCTGTTTTTTGCCATGCATCTACATGGAGTTTGATGCAGTTTTTTTTCTTAGCTCATCCACAAGGGTAAGAATAAGCTGCAAGAAAAAGAAACAAACATGTATTTGAGTCAGGTTAAAGGCAATATACTTGCTTTTAAAATAAAAAGTGAAGACTATTTGTAATCAGCATATTCAGTGGGATACTTCTTGTTAAATAGTTATCTGTTTATTGTTGCAGTTGTCACTGCAAATACTGTAAGATAACAAGATACCTTCCAGCTATGTCCACTGTCATATCATCATGTATTATCTCTTCATGTAGTACAGCTGAGTGAGGGAGAATTGCCAGTCAGTCTTCTGACATGTGACTTGCACTGCAAAGGTGCAAAAGTCAGGAATTTTGCTTTGTTGGCACAGTATGGTTTGTGTTCCTGTAATATTCACAAGAAGCAGGTGCAATCCGCTTTAAATGCTGGTGGATGAAGAGATCTATAATAATTGGTGGAACTACAAAACCAGGGCTGGAAAGGCTCTGGACGGGTGGTGCAGATGTTCTCTCTACCTGAAGGGAATATAACTTCATGACAACCATTCTTGGCTGATACTTGTTCTTCTGTGTTTGCTTTATTGGTGATTTCACATACTCTGCAAGTGATTTTTCTAGTGCTTATCTTTATTTTCTGTTTAAAAGGGGTTTTAGCAGAAAACATGTATGCTTGTTTTAAACTTATTACTTCTTTTCGTATTCCAAGAAGTGTTGATTTATTTTCTTTTTTGCAGCTGCATTTTTCATATTTGAAGACTGTTGTCACGTGTCCCCTTGGTTTTCCCTACTTTAGACTAAATAAACATAATTCTTCAGTCTTTGCTACCAAGTCACATATTTTTAGATCTTTGTCATTCTTATTTTTCTCTTCCAATGTGTTTCAACAGATCCTGTATTTTTGAAGAGTGTTGCCCAAAGCTGGTCTCTTATTTCTGTGTTTAGACTTTTCTGGTTTAGGGCTAGCTGACATCTGAATACATTTGATTTTACATCATTGTCATGAATGAGCGTTTTAAGGTTGCTTAAAGAATTACCAACAAAGGTATCAGCAAAACCAGGTTTAACGTAAAAGTGACAGCATGACAAAGTTTGTTGGCAAAGTTCATTCTATCTTCTAGATAGTTAAAGCACACCGAGAAAAAGCAAAGAAAAATCCAAAATCAATCAAACAACCGAAACCGAAATAAACCCCTAACTTTTTATGTGGAGTGTGGAGGCGGGGCAGGTGGGTGGGAGAGGAAAGAGAAAAGGATAGGAGAGGGTAAAGGTTAAAAAGAATATGGAAGTCTCCTGTTGAGTCACAAGGTTCAGAGTAGACCCCTGTGCTATACTGAGCACAGACTTGATCAACAGTTCATGTCTGAAGGCTCAACAGAACTTAAACTTAGCAGCACTAAACAGTACTTAAACTCAAACTTAATTGGTAGTTTAAACAATTTAGCAAAGGATTAATATAGAATTTATTATACTACAATAGTAACTTATGGGCCTAACTTACAGATCTAAAGTACTTAAGGGTATAGGAGGGCAACATTCCTAACACATTTGCTATAAGATGTGCACACTTGCATGCACACAGAGTCTGTACAAGGCACCTGTGAAAAATTTCTCTTGAATTCAGTGAATTACTCACTTTGGATGCCTTTGCATCTACTGAACAGGTGAAGGGTTGAGTCTTGAGGCGTGTTGGTATTCAGTGTATATATGTATATCCTCTGAGCATAGCAAGAGTTGAGAGTTTGGTGGCTCTGAGAGGTGTCCCACTCAGAGGGAGGTTGCTGCTCACAGCCCACTGCGGTGCAGGAGACCTCAAAGGGTCTCACTTTGGACCACTGTTCACAGGATCACAACAGAGTGGGCTTTAGTCATAGTAACTTTCCATCCTGACTGCAATGAGGGTTGGTAACTTTGAAAGTTTGAGAACAGAAATATCATTCCACTTGGGTTGTTATTCAGACAAGAAAAATAAGTTCCCAAGGCTGTTTGTTAAAAAGCAGGAGTTCATTAGACAATGTTTCTGATAAGCTCGAGGAGCTTTAATGCACGTGCTGTTTGTTAAGGCTGAGGCCTAATAAGCATTTCTCAGATCGTAGTGGCTTAGGAGGGAGGGAGGGAATACACCACCCCAATCATGCATCTCTAGCCCTTTATATACTTTTGTGCAGTTTAGTACATTATGTGAGGTTTAGACTTGCTTCAAAACATTTAAGGTAAGATGGAATCAGAGGAAAGACTCTGAGCATTTGAGTCTTTCTCTTCTTCTGTTCACAGTGTAAAAATGAATCACAGAAATCCACCATCACCGTTGATCTCTTGGAAAGTCTACTCTACTCTGCTCTGCTTTTTGGGCTCCAAACTGCATCACTAAAATCAGTGCAAGGAAAGAGCTTGAGGGTTTTTGGTATTTGGATTTTGTACTCTGTATGATGCAGGGGAAGTTTACAGGATGAGAAAATGCATGTGCAGTAGCAGAAGTGAACACATTCTCCCAGTTATAAGCAAGAAAGAGAGTATTTAGGGCCAGTTAAGACTTTGATTCTGAAATAGAAGGGCTGTGTAGAGAATTACCTCTGTTGCTTTTTCTTGCATAACTTTTAATTCACAGGCTTTGAGATAATTCGGAAAACTGGATCTCTGGCAAGCAACTGTTCAAACTCATGCAAACGCTGTAATTTGTTCTTTCCATGCTTACAGAGCAAATGTGCTCTAGTTAAGCAGTTTATAGTGAGTAAGTGATAGGCTTGTGGGATATGAAAGGTTCACATAAACTTTGCTTAGAAGGACTAAATTTTATGAGTAGAAGATTTGATTTCCCCTTAATTTATTTTCTATTCTGGTATTCTTAGTTTAATAGTCCTTCTGTTTTCATTCTATGGAAAATTATATTAAAAATATTGATGATAATGCATAGGTGATGGATAAGTATCTCTACTGTCCTTATGGGATTATCAAAGGAAAGATGTACACACTCTCTCACTCTCTCTCTCTCTTACTCCTTATTTTGTTGCAGTAGTATTTTACTTGTTAAGTTTCAAGTTAATAGGGCATCTTGCAAACTAGAGCCTGTATTTGTAAGTGTAATAAAATAAAACCATTTAACTCACAATTTCTCTTAGTGTATTTTTATATTTTTAAAATACTCATTCAGTGTTTATGAAAATGTCTGAAATGGTAGCCTTGAAAGCAGAAATATTTTGTTCAGAGAACAGAAGTGCTCAGACTGTTTCAGGTCTCAGGCTGATGTTAATGTTCCTTAACCTGTAGTGAAATGGGATACCTCCATGAGGAAAATGCCTGTTCCTTTTTCTTCAGATGGCTAACTAGGGTGCTTGGAAGACTTTGCAGCAAAAACCTTTTGATCTTCACGTAATAAACTGAATTAATGTTTTAGCCATCCAATATTTCAACTATGAGCTTGCCCAGTGGTCATGTTCAGAGTAGAAGTTCTCCTTGTGTTTGTGTCTATGGCTAAAATGTTGTTTATATGTAACAATGGATAGGAGCATGGTCTTCAGAAGTTACCTTGATGTTTGAAATTACTAGTTTCCAGAGGAATCTAGTATGCACTCCAACATGCTGTGTTTGCACTCTCTGCAGTCTGAAGTGTACATAGCCATCCCTGCTCAATTAACCGTGAAGGAGGCTGAGGGTTTGAACTTCGCAGAAGGAATGACCATTAGCAAATTGCATTGTTAGCTTGCTCATGCTAGAGTATATTAAAAAAATCTATAAATTTATAATTAAGGATTACACACAGAGGACTTTTTGAAAATGATAGACTAAAAATATAGGGTTTTTTTTTCTTTCTTTCTTTTTTTAATACTAGACATCTGGCACTTCCAGATGACATCATCTCTTTCAGAAGCGTTGTTCGGATAAGCAGTAAATGGTTGACTTCATCTATATTGTGATCCGGTTGTTCTGCGATGAATAGAAACTAAAGCTACTGAAAAAACATTTAGTTTGCTTTCTTGCTTTGAAATACCAAACAATAAAGCTAACCCCTAGAAAAAATACCTAACACTACTGCTGAGTTCCCTATATTTTTACAAGAAAATTTTCAGAGTGATTACGAGTTGATCTTTTGCCAAATAGTACTTTCTGTTGTCTTTACATACACAACTCATCCCATCTGTATTTTGTGTAATTTTGTTCAGTAAATACTCTTTGCAGGATTTTGATACCTAGAAACTTACAAATGATTTACAGCCTCATGTGTTCTCTACTGTGTTTTGAACAAAAAAACAGGATTTTTTTCCTTCTGTTTTATCTTTCTTAAAAATGTGCTTAAGCTGGAGACAATAGGATGCAAAAAATGCTGTCAGATCTTCAGAGGTTATTTAGGGGCTAGTTGAACAGTTAAAACTCCTTTGCTTTCTAGCATTGGTGTTTGTATTTTTCCCATACCTAGATCCAGCAGATATAATGGCCTGTGATAATTATCTGCATTCACAACTTGTGATTTTGTGGTTAATGGAATAGAAAATAATGTATTTGTTTTTTCATACATTAAATTTATTTACAGTTTACTGTATAGGTGTAAATGCTCATCAACCCCTGAAAGTATGAGAGGTGGTAAAGCAAAAACTGCAGTGAACTCCATTGCTTTGACATCTCTAAGGCTCTTCCTCTAGTTTCCCTGCTTCCTAGTGCTTCCCACAACCTTGACTTAGGCAGTGACATAGGAGTGACTGTAGTGCAGTGACTGCAACATCAGTAGGCGAGCTACATATCTTTCTTCTTGCCACTGTGTTTTGTGTGGCTCTAATGTGAGAAAACCCCGTAATTTCCAGCCTAGCGTGTTGGAATTCCCCCTCTCAGAGCCCAGACAAAAGATACCTCTGTGTGCAGAGAGTCTGAGGTCAGGAGACATTGTTATGATCATCTCATCTGACCTCATGAATATAGCTGCCTGGTTTACACTTGAACAGGATTGCTGGAATTGGCACAGCTCAAAGTAAGGCTCTTCTGCAGCAAACTCGAGCACCCAGAGTTGTCTGTGGGCAAACCTCCCCCAAGCTGTGGCCTCAGGCTGGCTCTGGAGCCAGAGCAGCCCTGTGTGTCTCCCTGGGTGTACGCTCATGGGAAGCAGCCTCTCCCAGGGGGGCTCACAGAAGTGCTCGTTGTCTATCCACAAACTGTGGTATTGTCTATCCACAAACTGTGGTATTGTCTCAAACCCTCTTGCCTCTGCCCAATCAGCTCTGCCTGCTTTTTGTAATGGCTGAGCTACAGTATTCAGGTCCTTATACAGTGCCTTGTGGCATCTGGGTTCCTATGTAGTTCATAGTAACACCTTACATAGTCTCTTGTTTGGATGAGTGGTAAAAGGAGGTCACTTAGAAAAATGACAACATGCCATAGTGCTTTCTTTGTCAAGGCAGGTCTTATTTTTCTTCTTTTTTACAGCTCACATTTATATTGAGTACAATTTCTGTAACATGAGGTTACCAACAATACATGTGCAAATTAGGGAAATGCCTGCTTCATATTTATACTGTGGTAGTTTTCTATGGAAACTGACTCAACTTCATTAGGGGATAATTCAATGTACTATAAAGTAGTATTTGAATGTAAAATTCCCATAATTTCTGCTTTCCCTGATATGGAGTTGGTAATCCTTAGATAATACAAAACTGAACCTTCTTGATCAGACAAAATTTTTATTTATAATCTTTCAGTCATTCCTAAAACACTTTCAGAAAATTTTGTCTTAAAACTGTTATTATCAGTTTTCACTCAGGATGACTGTTTTGTTACTGAATTCCAGAACAACACGGACTATTAATTAATCTGTTTTAAGACAGGAATCTCACAGAGAAATAAATTATGAATAATATAAATAGGGTTATTGTATGTGTGACTATATACATATAAAAGATGTTGCATTTTATACATACATATATCACGGTTATGTATAATAGGTGTAGTACATAAAAATAGATTGTATTATCAGCATAAAATAAACAGTTAGGTATTTTGCATTATGTAATAATATTATATTGGCCCCAGAAATTGAGAGACTAACAGCTGGCTAACTGAAGAAAATTTTGAGGCTGTGAATTTTGCATTTCGTATTGAAGATAGTAAGAATGCATAACGATAACACATGAAGAATATTAATACCATACCTGAATAATCATTGTATTCATGTATGCAGATACCAGAAAATAAATTCTTCAGCAATGCAGAGCGATTTTCTGCAACATTTTACACATTATTATGGATTAGATGCAACTGTAATGTTTACATTAACTGTGTTTTTAGATATCTGATATCCATGTTACTGGGGAGTCAGAGGACATGTCTGCTAAAGAGAGACTGCTCCTGTGGTCGCAGCAAACAACGGAGGGCTATGCTGGAATACGTTGTGAAAATTTCACTACCTGCTGGCGCGACGGAAGATTATTTAATGCCATCATTCATAAATACAGGCAAGTACACTGTTTGCTCCCTTGGAAAATGTTAATTACAGCATTTTAATGTACGCAGAGAGAGGGCTCTATGGTTTATGTTGTAATAGCTCTGCAGCTGTGGAGATGACACTGACTCTTCCTTGGTGATTTCCTGCTCTTTGCAGCCAAAGGATGCCCCATTAACCTTTGCATGTCTCTCCTTCCTCAGAGAAGTATTTCCAGGAATCTCGTACAACTTTCATGGGGCATGTCCAAGCTGCTAGGAAGTATGTTTGCAGGATTCAGTCTTCTTCATAGTCCCTTTTTGTCATACTGATATTTAAGCATAGGTGGGGTAGAGGCAGAACTGATGATGAAATTCCAAAACTTCACTGCAGGTAAAAGCTGTCACCTACTGCATGACCTGGGATATGTCTGAGATTCCTGTCTTCTTCCTTGTATGACTTTATGCTTGGATGGCCCTGGAATGTAGAGCTTCTTCAGTGTTTATGCATGGAGCTCAGGCCTACTCTGAGATGCATTTCCTGTAAACCAGCAGGGTATTCTCATGGAAAATGTGACCAGCTGGCTTGAATGTTCTCAGTCTGAGAAGGGATTTGTGCTTTCGTGACCACAGTCTTCCGAAGTTAAGCAGACATTGTAGAGTCACTGATGGCTGTGACTAGAGGCTAAAGGGTACAGGATATTGACTTGAAATACAGCTGAAGATGTCTACTAACAGGAGAGGATTTCTAATTCTGGATTCTAAGTGAGAAACAGGTCTCTCTTGACGAAGCTGACTTTGGCATCAAGCTTGTCAGAGGAACAAGATTTAATCATTGATGTGCTCAGTGTTCCCTCTTGGTTGGTGACATGTTTTCCTTACTGCATATATTTTCGTTCCTGAATTGACTAAGAAGGTTTGTGTCTTAGAGGACCACGTGGGAGACTATTCTGGCGTCTGGGCTAATTAGTATGTACTGACTTGTCCTTCACTGCACAAGGCTTTTTCGGTTTTATCATAGCACGTGTAGTTTGTACTGTATGCCCTGGAGCATATCATAAGGAAGTTTAAGGGTACATGATTTCACTGGTATAATTTGAAGGAGTGTCTCCAGTAAAGGCAAATTTGGTGTTTTTTCCTGTTTTTTCATGTTTCAATGAACAGAACCTGGAGCAGATTATTTTGTTCTTGGATTTCCTTTTGTGAGCCCACTTTGCCCACCATAGAAGGATGGCTAGGCAGACACAAGGCACATGTGATCCTTATGGGGATCAGGACACGAAAGTGAAATGGGAGACAGGTGCAGCCTTTTCCTTACAGTCTGTGTATAAAGGCTGTAAGCATCGTGCACAGTGCTCAAAGTCCCAGAGAAGCTGGCTGTGGCAGTGCATAATTTTGTGGTAAAATGAAGCAGCATCTGAGTCAATGAGGTTGTTTTCTGACTGTGCTTCTGTTCTGGGTAGCTGGTCAGGGAGGAGGTGCATGCCAGCAAGAAAGTCTCTTTTAGTAACATTGGCATGACAAAAGGAAATAGCTGGCAAAAGACGAGGCTGTTTTACTCCAAACAGAACAGCCAGAGGAATGAACATAGCACAGGCAAGTATTTGAAAAAATAAACAATATGAAAGACACAGAGGAATTGGAGAGAAAAAAAAGGGAAGGAGCTTAATGAGATGAAATAATGGAAAATATTTCCCAGAGCTTCTTCAGATCCTTATATCTCTTACATAGAGCAGTGTAGCCTTTACTGCTCAAGCAGCTGTTAACTGTGGTACAGATTAGTTAATAAATAATGAAAAACTTAAATCCTTTCCTCCAGCTGTGCAAATGTTAATACCTTGGAATATGACTGCATTGCTTTGCTGGAACAGTGTTTCTGGCATGAACTCTGGCATGAAACTCTGTGAGTTTCATTTAGAGTGTGTCAGCAGGGAAGAACAGGCACCTTTGACTCCAGTGTGTTGCACAAAGCAGGGGATTCAGTGGCTGAGGAGCAGAGTCCCCATTTTGCGTGCTTCTGTGCCAGTTTCCTTAGAGCTTAACTTCTTTCTGTAAACATAACTTCACCTTCCCAGGCATGTTTACCAACCTTATCTAATGTGGTTTTGCTGTGAGAAGTTACAGGTTCTTGGATTCCATTTGAGATGGAATGAGAGATTCTTCCACTGATTTTAGTGAGTTTCTATGTTATTTCTCTTTGCTGTTTTGTACCGTTAAAACAGAGATAATAATTTCCAACTATTGCTCACAAGAGAGGAATGATCTTCCCAGGCAGTCATCTGATATTTTTAACTATATTGTTTTTCTCTAGAGACCTCTTTTAAAGCTTGGTTTGTATTCTGAGCAATAAGTAGGTTAAACACTAAAAAATCTGCATGGTTCTGGCAGTGATTCTCCATTTGCTCTGTCTGTCTGTTTTAGTAGCTCCCAGTTCATGGATCACAAATGGTGTCAGGAGCTGGTCTGAGCATCCTGTGGTTGCTGCTAGCTGGTGTGCTCAAGGGTGAAGCTGGTGTGCTCCACCAGATGTGCCTGCTTGGGTGGTGGGGTGAGACTGTGGTGCTGCCACTGTGGAGTAGCCCCGTGGGGGCACATCTGTCAGTCGTGTTGCAGTGTGGCAAACCCCTGCACCAGGTGTGCTGTTCTCACTGGAGATACTCCTCCGTACAGAAGCACCCTGGGCTGGTGGGAGTATCCATTCTGCTAATGAGGGACTGGGCTCTTCAGGTGGGACATGACTTCCAGTCCTGGAAGGGATTTAATTGGGCTCAGGCCAGATTTTAAGGGCATGATGTTTAGTGCTATGACAGTAAAAACCAGAAGGCTCAAATACCCAGGCTTGTATCTAGAACTACAGTTGTGCTGAGCTACGGTAAGCTGGATGTTGGATGGAGAGCACGTGCTTATCCATGCCAGGGCACAGTGGCGGGAGCTCCCTACAGAGATCCATCAGGGCAGGGCCTGGCAGCCAGGGCCCGTTCCACTGCCCCAGTCAGGAGCAGGGCAGCCCCAGCCCTTGGCACTGGGACCTCCCTGGGGGTGTGCTGAGGCTGGCCCTGGTGTGTTGCCTGCAGGTTGGCTGCACCACTGCAGGGGCCATACCTCAGCTGTGGGCCAGAGGCCAGAGCACCAGCAGCTCCCAGAGGACAAGAGCCACACTGTCTCTGAGCTCAGCCTGATGGCAGCCAGGCTGCCTGATGGCTGTAAGCTTGCTCACAGGCCTTGCACCAAGGCTGAGAGGCCTTCTCTGGATGCACTATGGAGAACACAAGCCATATGAGTTCAACATGATCCCTACAGTCAGTTGTCCATGAGACAGGGAGATGTCACTGTCCAGTTCCAGGTGATGGGACAGGAGTGGCAGGTCATAATTACCTCCTCTCCAGGCATAAGTGATTTTTAAATTGCAAGTACATACCAGCTTCAAGACTTCAGGAAACTGCTGCAGCTGTGAAGGGCTGGGTGAGGAGCTGGGCTGTGACTCAGGCCCTAGCAGGCAGGGAGCCTCTCCCTTCAGCAGAACTGGCAGCCTGCCCTCTCTTAATGGCAGGTTAGAATTGTTTCTTTGTTTTTCTGTCTTGACGGAAGATCTCGCCACCTTTTAGTGCAAGCTAGCTAAGATTTGTAAAGCAGAACTGCAGGAATAGTGCATGGATATGTCATGTCTCCCTGCTCCCACAACAAGCATGGGAGATGCTCCATAAGGCTGGGATTTCTCTGCCATGACTGACTGTAATACCCACTGCAGCATCTTGTGGAGATTGGTGGTCCACTGGGTGACCCAGGTTCTCCCTGTCTCGCTGTCCTTCTTGCACCCACAGCCATACTGGCAGTGCTCCATTTCCAGTGTCAAGCAGGGCTGTGGGCAGTGTACAGGTGCTGGAGCACACGCACTGAAGTCAGTCACTTGCTCTCCTGAGCAAATGCAGGATATTTGTTTTGTCCTCTTGAGCAATGAGGGTTTGCTTGTCAGAGTGCCTCATAAAGGCCTTCAGTTCCTTTCTGTCTTACTTCTATTAAGAGTATGAATAACTTGCCAGTGATTTTGTAGTGCTCTTTAAATCAAGGAAAGTAATTTTATGAATAATGGAAATGAGAGGAAAAAATTGCTTTGTTTGAGGTACTTGGATTTTTTTCCTACCACCAAATTTAAAAAATATTTTTTTTTTAATGTGAGAAGATTCCTTATGTTTTCAGCAGTTTCCAGTGGTCTGTGTTCATAGGGTAAGACTGAAGATTACTTGGCTGAATTTTTGAAAGCTTCCATTTACATCTTGTACATGGTTAAATCTCTGGGAATAGGGCTTCGCACTGACCTCAAGAACTGCCTGGGGGGCACCACTGCAGGCTCTAGAGTTTGCTTTAATCATGGAATCATAAAATAGTTTAGGTTGGAAGGGACCTTAAAGATCATCTCATTCCAACCGCCCTGCCATGGGCAGATACACCTCCCACTAGACCAGGTTGTTCAAAGCCCCATCCAACCTGGCCTTGAATACTTCCATGGATGGAGCATCCACAACTCTGGGCAATGTCTTCCAGTGCTTCATCACCCTCACAGTAAAGAATTTCTTCCTAAAATCTAATCTAAACCTACTCTGTTCTGTGGGAATACTTGTCCTGACGAAGAAAGACCAAATCAAATTATAACATTAAAAAGTGAATTTTAATACTGAACATTGCCAGATTTGTATTTAAATATATAAGCTTTCACACTGTTTTTTAAACCTCCACACCTTTCTTCAGAAATGTGATCAGGCTTTTAGTGATCACTATGGGTACGCCCAGGAAATTCAAGAATATGTTGTATGGCTCATCTGTTATATCATTTGCCTTTTATAGCTTAATTTTTCATTGAAGAAGTATGTTATTTGATTCAATATGTTGTATTGGAAGAAGTCTGACTTCAGGCAGTTTCAAAAGTACGTGATGTTTCTTTTGTGCCATCATATGGTATGTAGCAAAAACCTGTAAGCCAGACTTTGAAGTTGGAGAGTGACTTTAATTAGTGTGTAATGCCCAGATTTTCCTGGAGATATTACCACCTACACCCCAGGATCTTCAACCTGCAGCCTAATCACCTCAAGTATTTGTAGCCATTAGGCTGTTTTGGGTAAATGCTCTTGATTTGTGTTTTCTTTCTTTTTTTTTTTTTCTGTACCTGTCTTTTGCCCAGAAAGAAGAAACATGAATTTTTCGAACTGTATCCCAGTTATATTCAGTATATATAGAAATAGTTTTCTTCTGTGGAGAGTGAAGGCTGCCCTTATTTCATTAGGAGTCATTTGGCAGATTGGAGTTAGTAATCTAAATTGTAGATCTGCATTGCGCTTGGCAGATGCATTTATTTTACAGCAAATTCAGATAAAAAGTTATACCAAAGTAGAAAACCTGTTGTTTTGATCTCAGACTGCCCTGAACCTTTGGTACATAAGGACTACAGGAAATTTCAGTTAAAAAGTGTCTGAAATGGAATTTAAGAAATAGTAAAAATAATAGCTGTAAGGTTTACAGTTAGCTGGCACCTGTAGATGCTTCATTAAGGACAATGGCTGCTGATATTCAGAAAACATATGTGGTCACAGACCAACTCATCTTCATTTCTAGAGAAGAAAGATGAAGTATACAGTGTAGGAAAAGATTAGTATAATACATGTATGTTTTTTATAAAAATGTGTACACTCCTTTATAAATTTTATTTTTGTATTATCACAGCTTTTATAGTAGAGAGATAATTTTGACTTTAGCATTTACAAAAGGAATTGCAGCAAAAGCAGTATGTTCTTGTGTAACTAAATAATAGCATTAAATGAGTAGCCTCAGTGGTACCTATAGGCTGAAAAATAGCATCTGTTCAGGAAATCCTGAAAGCAAGCTCAGTTCCCACATAAAGTTAGGGTTTTTAAGTTCTAGTCTCCGGTGTTAGGTCTGTTCTAGTAAATGAAGTATGTCCCACCCCTGCTTTCCAGCCCTGAGGGTAAGTGGTACAGCAGGGCTTGTTCATGGCTGAACTCTCCCTCTGCCCCCCAGACAGGGTGCAGCTCCTTCAGAGCAGTCCTGGGTCAGTGTTGTCCCTGGAACTGGGCTCATGTATTGCCTGGGAGAGCATGGTCACAATGGGCCATGGTCATGCAATGGGAAGGACTAGTAACTGAAGGTCATGGGCCCTTGATCTGCCTTCTGTACACTCAGACATGTCCAATTATGTCTGGACTTCTAGGTGGATTTCAGCAACCATACAAAATGTGAGAGACTGGTTAGGAGAAAAAAGGGATAAAATGTGCTCAGGTCAGGCAGAAGTCTGACAAGCAAGCAGGACTGTAGCATGCGCATGAAAGGTTTAAGACAAGAAAACAAGTGAGGTTATTTCATGTAATGCTGTACCAAGGCTTGATGAGACCACATGCAGACAGTTGTCTATAGATTTTGGCACCACCTAACAAGAGTTGTAAGTATTAGAAATGCTATAAAGAGGGAAGGTGGTGATGGAGTTCAAAGGGCTACATTTTGAGCACGTGAAAAATGTTTCTTACTGTATTGTTAAAGCAATACAGGGATCTAATACAGAGGAGCCTTTGTTACTGGTAAACTTTGTGCAAGACCTTAACAATGCCTGTAGTTTTGAGTTTTATACAGTGTAGAGCGTGAGCAAGGAGAAGATGCCTACTATTCCCAGACAAAAGAGGAACAGAGGCTGACAGTGAATACAGCATGGAAGAAGTGTAGGTACGCTGAGGGTTTCATGTGGGAGGAAGAGGAATAAAAGCTGCAGTGTGTTCCCAGAGGAAGCTGCAGTGTAACAGCTCCATAAATGCTAGATAAAGGGAGAGAAACACATTTTCCAGGGTCACAGTGCTTTTCTTTTGAAATATTGCCATGCTATCTCAGTATGCTTTCAGAATTACTAAGCGGATGTTTTTCTGAGTGTGGTATAGCAGGGAGCAAGCTAGATTCCTGCCTGCTAAATAACTGTTCTGGTCTGGAACAAGCTGTTTCAACCTTACCCAGGATTTGCTGTGTATGTATAGTTGGTTGAACACCAAGCTCCTGGCTGGCAGTGCATGTGGCATCCCTCTGATGTTAAAACATGTTGCAACTGCTCAGGTACTGACTTGAATACATTCCTTAAGGGGAGGGATAGTAATGCCTCAATTTGCAGAAACACGTTGAACACCCTTGGGGAATGAATGAGAAAGAAACTAAATATTACAGTGTCAAGCCTTAAAATGCTAGGGGATATGTTTTAAATAAAGAGATTAGTTGGGTCTGCTGGTTTTGGCTTGCTGTTTTGTGAGTTGTACTTCATTGTAACTCAGCTTTAACAAAACGAAAATGTGAGTTTGATTGTGTTGCCTGTCCTTTCCACCCGCCTCATTGTGGGTTCTTACTGTTTTCAACAGGTTTCATTGTACAGAATAAATGAACTTGGCATTAAGAATTGGCAATTTGGGAAAATATAAACTGCATTTAGGATGCTTAAAAATATTGACAAGCAGAAATGCTTTTAATATTGTGTTCCTGAGTATATTTCTAATGGATTTACAAATATCAAGTTACCTCACCTGTAGTTTAATTGGATGCACTCAGAAGAATTGTGATGGCACTTGGTAAAAGCTGTATTAAAATAGTACTGGAAGCATGCCTGCAATTTTAACATCTTATGTTGTGGTGGTGGTTAGCCTTAGTGGGTATTAGATGGAAGACTTCCAGTCAGTTGGGTTGATTAATTTCAGATCTGGACTTAAAACAATCCCTGTGTATGTTGTGCTGGATCCTACTGCTAAGTAGCAGCTGAATAACAGTTTTCTTTTTGCAGTAACTGAGAAAACAAAATATTGGGATGAAATCAAAGCTTTTCTCTTGTCATTTTAATGGAAATAATGTAAAGTAAAGCTTTGCATTGAAAGGCCAGGTTTTGTTAATTCAGGTTTCATGTGTTTTGTACTCTTGGATCAGCAAAAACCAGGACACCTAAAGGTATGAGAAGTCTTTGTCCAAAAGGATATGGTGTCTGAGCAGTGGTGCTGTATGTGCCCATGATAAATCACACTGGGAAAGGTCTTGGTATTCAGGGAATGCTCTTGGCAAGTTTGTGGCACATGAAGAAGTGGTTGCCTCCAAGACAGGATGGCACAAGAGCCTTTGGGAAATGGTGTGAACTCATTACAGTACCTCGCTCTTCTTCCTTGTTGGTAACTGTACTAATCCCACTGGGAAGCCGTTCTGTCAAGCAGCTACTGCTGTGGTCTGGAGGGAGTGTTCTCAGGATGCAGAATAGAAAAATAAGTTGGTTGGGTTTCTTCATTGTCTCTGTGATATTCAAACAGTTCAAAGAAAGGTACATCGTTTATGATTTTTTGTGGATTGCGTGGTGTGCATTGAGATTAATGGCTATGAGTGTCATTCCTATTTAAATTTTATCATAGCCAAAAATTGACAAAGTTGCTGTACCATTTCTGGTTTTGTAATGATTGAAACAGCTCTTAGTACTAAGAGAGTGTAAAATCTGTTTTTAAAGCTAGTGAAAGGACTTACAGATCCTTTCTAGTTTCATTCGTATGTGCACTGAGTTTGAAACTTTCATTGCAAATTACTACCAAAGTGTGGTTAGGGTTTGTTTTGCATGGCTAAAGATGATCTCCGCAATTAACTAACTGCAGTGCCACAGTTATGTATTTATCTAAATCAATTGGTATGACAAGTTACAGGTAAAGTTTTGCAGTGCTAACAAAGGTGGGATAGGAGGCTTCAGCAGTTGTTCAGTACTTTTCAAATCAAGGGCATGCTAATAGAAGGAATTACCTAAATTAGCTCTGTATGTTGTTGGTGGCTAAATTAATGTTAGGGCACCTGTCAGCTTTTGCTTTCTTTATTTAAGTGCAGTTAAAACATTAATTCTTCTTTGGTTGGATGTCTTAATATAATATGTTGAGATGTCTGAAGAACAGACAGGAAGTGTATCTGTGCCCTTGTACTATCATTCGCAATAGTTTTTTCAGATTAATTCATCATATCTGAAAATTTAGATGAAAAACCATGAAAAATAAGAAAAGGAGAGCTGAAGAGTTCAGATCATGAGAATTTTTCAGCTCTTGAGGGAATAAAAAGGCATTACTGTTCATCTTTATAGAGGCATTGAGTGAAATCTATAGCGATACATAAAATCATGTGTAGTGCAGGCATTCCTGTCATACCAACACAAGAGGACAAAACCAAAAAGAGGGTACAAGGCATAATTATAATATGAAATGCATTAACACAGTATGTAATTGAGGCTGGGGACTGTGGAGCTTTAGAAAAGTTTTTGCCACGTACTTGAACAAACAGTATGCAGAACTGGATGCAGCAGCATGCTTTTTGGTTTATCACAGCTGTAAGGATAAAGCTTTCCTATAATGACAGTTTTCTTATTGAGAACTTTGATTTTCTCTGAATTCTGAAGTGTTGCCTAACCAGTGGCATCACAGCTCAGCTTCACCCAGTGGTTTGATGCATTGGAGTAACTTTTTATCACCATGTAATGTGTGAATCTAGAGCTTCTGAAAGAGGGGGAAGTCTAAGGTATAATGGAAGATAGTGTTGCCTCAGAGTCAACATTTTATGTCCTTTTCTCAGCATGGGACTTTTGACACCAAGGAACTTGTTTCAGAACCTTGTGCTATATTGTCCACATTGTGGTCCTTAATTCTGATGATGGAAGAGCTCCGTTCCTCCCTAATGCCACAAAGTTACACCTCCTTGCTATTTTTGAGCAGAAACTCCCCTCTTCCTCTTCTCTAAGTGATCAGACTATCCCTGAAAAAGAATCAGGAAAATGTGGTAGGCACATGCATTAGCAAAGGGTACCTCTGACACTGTAATTAGATCTCCTGGTCATGACAATGTGTAGAGCTCTGCAAACATGGGGAATCAATAAAACTGTGTGGAGCACAAAGTACAGTACATGTTAGTTGAAGTCAAGCCATCATTCTCATTGTGTTGTTGACTCTGTCTTTCTGAAACAGGTTCTTTGACGATCTGTTTAGAACAAGACTTAGATTTGTACCTGATGTGGAGACAAATTCTTTAGTAAGTTCCGAAACACTGACTCTATACATAAGCTGGTGTAAATGCTTTGGCATTTTTGAAACTGTGTTAAGGGGTAGGCTAAATGGTAGCCCTAACTATATAGGTTAAATATAATGAATTTTGCTTCATTATCTCATTTGTAGAGTTCCTGGGAAAGTAACAGAATTATGTCTATTTGAAGAGATAGAGCTGAAATTGCTGTTTTACATGAAAATTTATTATGTTTTCATTACTTTCTTTGCAATGTATCTGTTATTAACCAAAATCTCTAGAATAAATTATATGTCTTGTGCTCTGCCCTGAAATATATGTTTAATCCTATCTGTTTCAGAAGTCTCTGCATTCTTGGTTTTTTATTTAAATTTTATTTTATGACTGTGTATTCTGGCATAGTCTTTCATTTGTTCTAGTAATCCTTCCATCCCTAAAAAATGCATGAGTCTTTCTCGCACCCATCCTTTTCATTTGTCTGTGAACAATGAAACAAAAAAAAACTTTTAACTTCTATAAGCATTTTCTAATTACAGGAGTGGAAAAGCTAATTGGACTATAGTGACGTGATACACTTCACTCTGCATCTTCAGTCATGTTTTTTTGAGAGTTCTGCTTGACACTCTCTACGTTAGTGTTTCAACTAAATATAAGCTAAGAATAAAATATGCTTTAATACCAGGTATTACTCAGGCAGTGTGCAGAATTTTGACTGAAAAAGAGTTGTTCAGATTAAACAGTTTAGATGATTCATATAAACAACTTCAGGCTTCTCAGCCTTCTGAGTTCATTAACAGTATTGTCATGTGGAATATCACTCTGATCTGTATATATTTTAATAAAGACAAATGTTGCTGTAACTTGAGCAACTGCCATCCCAGAACAGTGAGGAGAAGGATGTGATTTCTTCATCATTGACTGGGAAAATTAAAACTTGGCTAAGCATCTTTTTCTGTTTTGAGATATCAAATCCCCTTCAAATCTGATCTTTTATTTTAATGGGCAAATATTGTAGCTGCTAGTTTGGATCTTACACTGCTTTGCTAGGTATTAAGTTCTGGCAATGAGAAAATCTACACGTACCTAACTTTATTATGCACAACTCTTTGATTTCAAGGAGTCTTTGCAGACCAGAAATAGCTACTGTTTTTCAGATATTGTTCTCTTTGTGGTGCTAGGTATTTTTCTTAAATTTATCATAATTTTGTCAGCTTCCTAATCAAGGTGGTATTAATCACACTCTTTTTCCATCACTTCTGATACAAATTGTATCTAATTTCTAACACCTACACTAAGATCTCAAATGGCAGGCACCAGTCTTTTAATAAATTAAGTGATTAATGACTCTCAGTGTAGAAGCCAAACCCCTTGACTTAGGTGTGGCTGCAGCAGAAGCATCTTCTTTGCATGGAATGTTCCAACTTGACTGGTGTTTGGGATGGTTTATGTGTGTTTTCATGGCAAGGCCCCAGCCTGCTGTAAAATCTGCCATAAGATGACTCACAATATTATGACAGAAGGTAGAGTCATTGTGTGTTACTTAAAGTGCATTTAATTTAATTTGTTCTTGATTATGCATAAAACCACTTAATAATGCTATGCAAATTGATATAAAATATATTTATAATACATGACAAATAGCTTCTACAAAACTCATGTATTTTCTCTATAGCCTTAAAAAAAAAAAAAGAAAATGTTTGCCTTGATGGATGATGCTTTTAAATCTGGTGTTTACTTCAACTATGACAATTAAATAAATATGTATTAGAGGATATTCCTCACAATTGCAATTTCAGCAGTTAATATTATTTCCAGTTAGTGGGCAGGTGCTGCAAACTTACAGCGTGTAAAAATGACATTTATTTCTATTTTAAATTGCAAAAGAACCCTGCTATTAAACAAAAGGAACAGTGTGTCAATCAGCGATTTCTGGAACCATGTTTTTTGGATCTACTTTTCTCAGGCTAAAAAAAGTCCTTTACTGAGCTCTGGGAGGTAAACTTTTCCTGTGGCTTTGCCATGTATCCCTCTATTAATTGTGAAGAGGAAAGGGTGATCTGCAGAGGGGGATGCCCCAAGCCCCAGGCAGCATGCACTTGCTGTGGCTGGTGCCAGGTGCTTTTGCGTTCAAGTGATAATACTTGTCTTTTCCCTTCCATAAACCATCAGTGGACTTGTTCTCAGTCAGCTGTAGAGCCTTCTGTCTGCTTTAAAAAACCAAAGGCAAGCACTATCAAGACATGAATGCTGTCTTCTGTAGTATTTTCTTGTATACCAAGACTTTAGATAAATACAGACCAGTTAATCTAGGTCAGTATACTATGTGCTAAGTGTATAATTAACTGAAAATGGCAGCATTCATTGCAATTTTCCTATGTTCATAAAGGGAAACTGTAATATAACCCAGTGCTGGAGGGAGTTGCAGGGATGGGAAAGTATGTTTAAAAGGTGGGGAGGCATCTCACAGAGTAGACTCTTCTTCAGCTGGGTGATGAAGCTGCAGCACTGATGTAAAATGATGTATTATGCAAGAGAGGTTGTTTTCATTGATTTTGTTACCTGTATCACAGTGAGAACAAGGTTACCTCTTCTTCATCTAAATGAAAGCTTTATTCTAAGGAGATTATTGTGTCAGTATCTCTGCAGCTTGCAGCTTGTTTTCTGGGAATAGTCAAGGCCTTTACAACTTGTCCTTTCATGTTCTGAGAGTTGGCAATCGAACAGGCAGTGCAAGTGATTATTCTTGGGACATTTTTATCAACTGTGAAACAAATGTAAAGAAGGCAGGAGAAAAAAATAACCAAAGCAACAGTGTTACGCTTACAAAAACCTGATTCTCTTGTCAAAACTGCTTTTAAAACTATCATTATTATTCATACCATCTCCATTATTGTGGCTGAAACAGGAGATGGGAGTGCTCAGTTTTCTTTTCTAGTATTGTTTTATTTTGCATGGATTTTCTGTGCTGCTGAGAGCAACGGCTGATATTGGTTTCATTGCACTGCTTTCGTTGCACTGAAATTCAGAGAAGAATAGCGTGAACTTGATTATGCTCCCACTAAGCATATGGGAAGTGGAAAGTCCCACTGCCTTAGGAGGATTATATTGCACTGCTTACGTTTTATTATTAAATACTCTTTCAAGGCATAATGGGTGCAGTGTTATGATCTGTCTTGTAGGCTTGTCTTCAAAAGAGCACAAGGAACACAGTGATTCTAAATGGCTGGGAAGAAATAGATTTTTATTTATAGTGCCCTTGTAGTTAGTTCAAAGACAAGATTGTATTGAGTTTCCCAAAGTTAATACCTTTTTGTTATCAGGGGAATTTGGGGTCTTGACAAATGAAATACATTAATTTTGAACAATGGTATGTAACAGTTTTATTTCTATCTGTTGCAATTATTTAAAGCTTCTGCTTGGTAAAATAAAGAAAATAGTTTCTTTCGAAACAAAAATGAGAAAATTTAAGAACTGAATTGTTTGCTAAAAGTTGTACGCCAAATTTTTTTTTCTTTTTTTTTTTT